>VZTB01008899.1:682217-749597 GCA_013397245.1 Thryothorus ludovicianus | reverse complement strand
ACTAGTTTCTGTTCTAGTTCTCTCTTTCCAAAGTGCATCTGCTGATTCCTCAGCCTCTCTTTTTTTCCCTCAGCTGAGCCAAAGAACCACAACATAAGCAAAGTGCCTTGGCTGGTTTCCTGTGCTTCACAGACTTCCAAAGTCTCTCTGCAGCTGGTGGAGCCCCAGCAGCTCCCTCTTGACCTCCTGGTGTGGTAAGATTATACAAAGCTGAATAGTGCATAGGGAGCTATGTAACTCCCAATAAACATTAATTTCCAGAAAAGTAGTGGTATTCATTTTCTGAAGTTTACTGGAATCAGGTTTTAAATTATGTTATTCAAAATATTTTAAAAATATTTTATAATAATAGCACTACAGATCTCAGTTTCCTTTTTTAAGCTAAAGTACTCTGAAATGCCCAATAGCCTTTCCTCAAATATTTCATTTTCATCACAAGGAAAATTGCATTTACATTGCCTACCTTATAAATAACAAAGGCAAAATTTCTGGCCTTGAGTGACTCAGTGAATAAATTGCAACATTATTCCTCAGAGCACAGTTTGGTTGCACCAACCCATTGAAAAATAAAAGAATTCATACCAATTCCTCGCTTAAACTCCTTGCTTGGTGGCCCTTGTTCACCTCCCCCTGATTTCTGTGGGGTGGAAGTGTTTATGGTACATCTACTGGGAACTGACTCACATCAAAAATAAGTAGAACCTTTATGAGACCAAGAGAAATGGCCCCATTTCATCAGTATCTACTGTGTGTGAGCATGTTCCAGAAGCAAAGGGAGTGCTGAAAATATCAAGACAAATGTGAGAGAATCCTATTATTTAGTCTGGATGTTTTTCTTCTGGTCTCATTTTGAGGTTTATAAAAATAACTGAAGTTATTAGGGCAATGTCTCCCCTGCCTGCACTGGATTCTCTGCTCGCAATAGAAGAATAAAGACAAAATGATCAAAACTAAGGCAACATGGACTGAAGACAGAACATAACTTTTGGAGATATTACTGCTCTGCAGCTATCAGACTTAATTATCAGTGTTACAACCTGCTGTACTGTGAGTCAAAGCTCTCTTCAGCAACTTCTCCCTTGTCTTTTTTTCTGTTCTGATATTTCTATTCTCATATTCCTGTTTGAATACTGCTTTTTATATTAAAAGCAGTAAAACAGTGATTGTCCTCCCCACCCTCCATGGTTAATTCATCAATACTACAGCTGTAGTGACAGGAAAGATTTGTAAAAACAAAGCTTTTTTAATAATTTTCACATTTTGTTCCCAAGTGGAAAACACAATAATTATGTCAAGGTTTGCCCTTTGCCCAACAAGGCTTGAGGTAAGTGGACAAGCTAACCCAGCCAGTTTCAAAGCTGACAGTAACTTTTCCAGTTTTTTTGGATCCTACAGCTGATACTATGACAGAATACAAAGCACAAGGCTTAGCTGTGTAGTTCCCATTAATTTAATTAATTACAATTTTGTAGCTAAATGCCCTAGATAGCACTAAGTAGCTCAGCTTCCATTATCAAAGGTCACAGATTAAAATCATTGTCCCTTGACTTCAGAGGGTCGATATTTTCTTTTCCATAAAATAAATGAAATGTACACTTAAGACCATAATAGTAGTCAACTCCTTTAATTTGAAACACACTTTTGTTTTATCACAAGAAGCAAAGTCATCTGTTTCCAAGTACAGCTATGCTATATCACTTTCTTATGGTGTAGTTAATTATATTTAAAATTCTTTGTTAAAATAAAAGACAATAACACATAGTAAAAAATGAATAAAAGAAGAATTATACCTTTAAAGGAGACATAAAAGGAATGCTTAGCTGCTACCCTAAAGATGATAATTCTACTGAAAAGAAAAACACTGCATATTTTCAGCTGATGTAGCATTTTAAGCAGGTGAACATGCCTTCATGCTTTAGAATTTCAGTAGTTTACAGCAGAGTGCCACGGAACAAAATAATTGGGCAGAGAAATTAATGTCAAACTTCTGAAAGTCTAAATAGTCGAGCCAGAAGGAGGGTTATAATTTCAAGAAGACAGTAGCAATTGCAGACATGTTTAAGGATTGGCTAAAAATCAATTAACATAAGTAGCTAAAACATATTTTTATAGTATTGAGTCTCTCGAGACATGTTGTCACATGCAGGATTCACTTATTTATATAAATTAATTCTCAGAAGTGCACATCAGAGTGTAAAATGTCATGTCAGAGATCTGTAATGGAATTATTTCAAAATCTTAAGTGTTTGAAACTTAGCTGCCGAGGGAAAACTTTAATAGTAGCATTAAAAAAGCTTAAGGTCTTTGGTAGAAGGCTGTGAAGTCATCTGGGTATAATCAGCCACATAAACTGCACATGACATTGTGATCCTGTGATCTGAATGCTGGGCTAGAAGGTTTTCTGCTTCTAAAAGGACTCAGATGAGTTGTAGTGCTCTTCCATTTTATAAATATAGCATTGTGAATGTTAGTGTGTGTGTGTAGATAGGGAAAGAATATCACCTTGTCTAATACTACTGACAACCTACTCTATGTTTTGTGCTGAGAGCACAAAAAATAGTCTTCCTCCTTTAAGTGATTAAATATAAATGACAAAATAAAGTTGTTCCATAAAAAGAAAAAACATTGAAAAACTCTAAACAGTTAAACATTTTGGTGCATGTTCACACACACATATGCATGCATAAAATGAAGTTTATACATTTGCACTCAAACATAGATGTACAAAATTTTATTTAAATATCAACTGGATTCTCAGCTAAGTGCAATATTGAATAATGGATTTTTATTTTTTTTTTTTAATATGTATTTGGACATCATCTCTGCTTTCTAAGCAAGAGAGCTTCTTGCCCTTATCCATTTATACCTCAGCAGCTGAAATGTCAGCAAATGCCTTTGGGAAGAAGGACTTCATCCACTAGATCCATCCAGAATACAGTAGTGAGCTTCTGTCTTCTCTCAATGTGAAAACAATATTCCTTGCAGCATCACCTCCAGAGAAGTTCAACAGGGAAAGGTGTGACTGAGCAACTGTCTCAGACATACATGCAAGCTACTTATTCAGCAAATCCTAGTTTATAACTCTGACTAAATGTCAGTACAAATAAACTAATTTTATTTTCTCTGGAAAAGCTTAGATGCTTTTCTGACTTCCGTTTATCCTCTTTTCAGCTTTTTTATTCTTTCTTTTGTCATTTTTCTTTAATGCTGTTTACTAGGTTGTAAGAAAAAAAAAAAAAAAAGAAACAAAAACCCAATATAGGAAGGATGGTGTGGTACCAAAGCAGCTGAATTACTATCAGGAGCATGGGAGCTTTGATCATTCCTTCTCGGGAACTCAGAGTTCAAGAGAGGGTGCCAGCACAGCTCTTGTTAGTGTTGTCCTTTGGGTTCACTCAGGCTGTGCAATTTGTTTGGTTTCCAGGAGGTTCAGTACCTTGAACTTATTTTAACTTGGCAGGCTGTGAATCAAGGTAGCCATCAGTCTTCCCCCATAACAAGTGATGTTTAAATAGCTCAATCGTACTTACAACCCAGACAGCTTTTAGTTATAGTCATTAGGCAGCTCTGCCTCCAAACATCATAAAATACAAAGAATGACTCCTGCAAAGAACAATATCTTTTAAAGTGAATGGTACATTAAACTGCATTAAACTTCCAATCCCAGGCACTTGATTTCTATTTATTTGAACTCTGGACTTAAGAAGTTTTAAGCTTGCTTTGGACTGAGGAACCTGTCAGGAATATAATCACATCAGTTATGCTTCCCTTCCACATTCTGAAGGTGCTTTCATGAGCCTACTTAATTAGTTACTGTACCCTTAACTTGGAGAGGATAATTGCTATCATGAGTCACACATTAAGTGGGATCTGGAAATAGACCAGAAAGTAACACATTTTCTCAGATTTTCAATATTTGATGCTTCATGACTGTTGTGGGGTTTTTAAGGATTTGTAATTTCCTCTAGGAGTGAAATGAGGCAGAATATATCACAGCAACTCTCAACAAACTAAAGCCCATAGAGGCACAGCACTAACTCCACAGAGATGCATCTTAGTTTTCCTGTCTCTTCCCTCAAATTTTTTCTCAATTATGTTAATTTTTTTCTATGTCCTCTGCTCTGGAACACATTTTTATACTATTGTACATGAGAAATTCTTTCTCGTTTCACAAGTACCCTAGAAGATTTAGTTCCTTCCCTCTCAATGAATGGTTGAATCAATGGATATTGGGAGTTGACAGAAAGCATTTCTGCTTGTCACTTCACAGTTCACTCATCCCTGGGGCATCATCCATCCTCTTAATAGAAGGAAGTCTTTTTAAACAAGAGTGTTATTTGATCATCCATGTAAAATTTTTATGCAGTACATATGCAACAAGGGTGAATTTATAAAAAAAATTATACCATGATTAGCTTTTCAGGGCTTGACTTTGTCTCAGTAAATTTAAATAATTAAATAAAATCTTGGCATTGATTAAGTTACTTCAGAGTCTTTAAAGAGTTGTAATTATTTTTTTTCCCTTGCCTTTTTTTTTCTTACTACGCAGATACTCCAGACCCCTGCCCTGAAAGACAATGAGTCCTTGAAGTACAAAAATGTTGGGCATTACAAGTTAGTGTTGCAACAAGGGTGGAGTGTCACATAGTTTGTACATTTAACAAAATTTAAATGTGCAGATGACTAATATTAGTCGATATTAAGACATATGTACTACCATCAAGGCAAATTCTTCTGAAGTTCTCTTGGGTTTGAATATATGCATGCATGCTGGCATGTAATTTCCTATGAGAATGTAATACATACTGTAAGTAACTAAATATTTCAAAAAATCTAGGTGATTATTTTTTAAAGTACCAAGGAAATTTATTTTTTTATCTTTTCTCTGAATTTACATAATCATAGTAGTTGTGCCACATTCTGGCGTGTGCTATTTGGATACACCTAAAATTAAAAAAAATCAATAGAAGAAAAAACACTGAAATAATTTATCTTTTCCAGGCCCAGAAATCTTTTGTTATTATATGGGGAGAGGCAGTGATTAAACAGCCTGAAACACCAATTGTGACGAGAAAACACATGCATTTAATGTACTGTCCTGCTCTTTGTATGTGCTTTAGTGTCCTGCTGTTTCATTTCTTCATTTTGGCTTAATCCAAAAGCTATTGAATTCAGTGGAAAACCACCCAGAGACTACAGTGGGGAGTAGATCAATCTAAAAAGCATTTAACAGTACAGGATAAAAACTGATTTAATGCCTCATGTTATAAATCTCTCTTCCAGAGCAAAACTTGTAGCCCTGCCTCAATAGCACTAAACCAGAGCAAGAAAGTAAGAAAAAGGCAAATTTACTTTCAGCTGGAGAGATCTTGGGCTCTAAAATCTCACAATAGTGCCTTCTTTTTTTTTTTTTTTTTTGTATTGTGCCCAATATCTATACCATAAAGTTATGGGCAGAGGGGCTGAGTTGGAGACATAGATAAGTCACAACACAGTAGTTGTGCAAAAACAAGAAAACAAGCAGGTTAAAAGTTAGAGATTAAAAAAACAGATAAAATTGCAAATCATAATTTTTTTGGGGAAAAGTCATTGCTAGGTAGGTTTATGTAGCCTTTGCAATTTTGAGTCATACAAGTTTGTGATAGTGTTCTGAAATCCATGTAGCTTGATTTACCAACTTCTCAGCTGTCTTCCCTTTATTCACATCCTCCACTGGGGTTTAAATTGTTAAAGAAACTGGGTCAGATTGCAAATATTTTTCAGTATGATAGATTTCATATCAAATTAGGGAAAAAAAAGATTAATATATATGTACTCTGAAAATGTTCCCTCTGCAGCCTGGGCATGTTATGCAAAGAAAGTAGCTATCACAGGTTAGGAGACATTAATAGAATCCAAAACTAATTAAAAATTGAAAATTCTAAACTTTAATACTGTCAAAACCATGAGGGATTAGCAGTGCTTTCTCCTTAGTTCTGTTAGATGAATATAACCACCAATTTTGACGAGCTCTTCATTCACAGATTCAGGGGGAAATGGCCTGGAGTACAACAAAACCTCAATACAATCTTTACACTTCTAAGATCATTTAATTTCCAGAATTTCAGCAGAGATTGAGGAAGCAATATAATCATCTAAAAATTCTGAATTTATCTACCTTATTTTTTTCAGCCTTTGCTGGTTACTCGGACCAGGCAACAGGGAAGAAAAGTTTGAAAAGTATATCACTCTTTGAGCAAAGTTAAGCTTCTGTTCATATTGCTTTAATCAAGAAAAAACCCAGATTCTTCAAGACAAACTGTGTTATACTGGAGACTGGAGCTCTGATGGATGCCACTCTTCATGGGTTGAGCCCTTCACAGATGGTTATAGTTTGGGTGAGTGGACTCAGTGCAGATGACAGATAAATTGAGTGCACTCATTCTACTTGGAAATTCCAACTCCTTGATTTTCACTTCCATTCCCTGTTCTTAAATATGCTAAATCAAGATCTCTTTGTGACAGCTATAGAGTGCTTCCTATTATAATGGGAATTACCATGAATTGCAAAGGAAATTTATGAGTAAACTAATCTGGATGAATTCCTCCCCTCTGCTAGGCTGTTGGGGAGCACCAGCACAGCTGCAGCTCGCTCCTCCTGCAGCTCACACTGCTCCCATCTGAGTAGTCTGGCTGATGTTTGCATGAATGGCAGGAAAAGTTCAGGAAAAGATTTTTGGTTTGCCTGCTTTTACACTCAGGGCATTTTTTTGTCTCCCTAGTCACAGTCTCTGGTCTTCAAGCAGTCTGTATGACAAATGTCTCACAGAGACTCCTTCACCTTGGGAGCTGCTGTAATGGAATTTTCATGAGCCGTCTAGCACAGTCCTCAGCTAAACTTGCCTCAGGTACAGAAAGAGAGAAAAATAATTAAGTACCAGGGTCCATTGACAAGTAACAGGTACAATAGGCTGTCGGTACAATATAACTTACCCCAGTAAAACACAAGATATAAATACTGCATGTGTCTTGAGAGAAACTGGGAGCTGCTGGAGATCACATAAAAACCAACCAATCAACCAACCAATCAACCAAAAAGAAAAAAAAACTAAGAAAACGCAAACCAAATAACCTTTCCTCCAAAAAAAACCTCAAAAAACAAAAAAGTTTCAGATCCTGTCCTGCCTAGTGAGTCTGCGGTAAATCAGTCTTAATTGAAGAGCAAAAATAGTTTGAAAATGAGTTTATGGTATTTATATTCTAAGTGTAGGTCTCACTGTTGTCTATGGAGAAGATAACTGAATAAAAATCAATGTAGATAGTAACAGTGTTTCTACCATCAGGAAAGAAGGAAAAGTTTCTGGAAATTTATTTCCACCTACATTGTGGTGCAAGACAAAGGACTGCACTAGAATCATAAAATCGTGTACATTGGAAAAGACTTCTAAAATCTTTGAGTCTAACCATTACCAAGCATTGCTAAATCCACCATTAATTTTGTAAGAAACAGGTAAATTCATAAGAAACATTGGGGCTATCTACATTCTAGAGATTGGTGCCTATTTAATCACTTTGTTCTAAAATGTCATGAATGTTGTACATTGGATGTCTAGAAATTTCAACAAAACGTGGTGTTTAATTCCGTAGGTTAGCCAACAACTATGATTTTGTAGCAGTAGAAAGTTCACAAACAGAATTTAAAACAGAATAAACTGCTTAGCAGAGAGAGAGGAAATGTAAATCTGGATGTTGGCATTCATTTCCATATTCTTTAAATAAAAATGACACACAGGCAAATAGCAGAGATGTGCAGACAAGACCTTAGTCTGACAGCCATTCCCCAAAGACAGCACCTCTTCCAAGGGCAGTGCTTAAATAATGTTGCAGAGCACTGCCAGCCCTGGGCACATGCCTACTTCCTGGTATGGAGCTTGAACCACCAGCTGAAAGGGAAAAGAGTGGGCAGAGCCATCTGTAACTTCATTTCTATATACTTTTTTTTGTTTGTTTGTTAAAAGGGCCTCTTGAATATAATTTTTGTTACTGAAAACTACAAACTCATTGTTCCATTTCAGGGTATTTGGGTTTTTACATAGTGAATACAGTGAACAGTGTATGGTATATGCTGATGGACCGTCCATGAAGTCCTTGGATAATTCAAACCCAAGTAGTTTTATGGCTGATGTTCTGAAGTGTTTGTAACATCAATGAAGGAGTCAGGCAATTGATACAGATCTGATTTAGGAAGATCAGCACCCAGTTGTGGTACAATGTAGTCATACCAGAATATGAGTAAATACAGCTAAGTTTACTTAGAGCCCTTATCCCAGGTTAAGCTGTGAAAATTGTCATGGTGCTTATGAAATGTTAGTTTGGGTTTGCAAATATTCCCTTTTGTCCTGACTGAAAATAAGGTAGTGGCTGAAGCTTGGAAACAATTTCTATTTAATGGTTAAGGCTTTGAAGTGGCCTGAAGACTCACAAGAAAAGAGGGGATCACAGAATCAGATAGAGCAGCTTTTAGAGCAACTGTCTTTTTTAATTCAAAGGCCAGTACTTGAGATCTGGAGTGACAAATGTGAAGTAATCTGCCCTAACCTAGAGTCTGACACATGGCACTAAGTGAGGCTGTAGGTATCTGCCAAGCTTTTGTTTCTGAGAGGTGACAAGCCTTACCAAGGTGCCATTCTGCACCATTTTGTAGTCCTGCAGGTATCTGTGCCATTCTTTATAAAGCCAAAATGCAGTGAGGCCTCTCTGAGGCTTCACAGAGTCCATAAAGTTTTAGATAGAGGAAGGAATATATTAATGAGATTTAGAAAGGGAAAGGAAGGTCACAGTGGCTCACAAGGCATCTGTACTACCACAGAGTGGAACTAGCATGAGATGAAATAGAAGGAAGGAAGAAAAAAGTGTGAAGGTTATTGAGACTGATAAGTTTATCTCGGCCTCGTGTAATTTCAACTCAGGGTCAACCCTTTTGTTGAGTCAGTGACAATCACACAATAGCTGCGGGATGCGGCTGGGCTGGACTTTTCCTGAATTACCTAGGGTACGCTGTCACAGAAAAATTCACAGGGAACTTGAGTCACATTTGCTTATACTGCAATCTAGCAATAACATAATTCCACCTGATTAAAGGAAATCACATAGCAGTTCTCACAGGAATCAATATATATATATATACCTCAGCCACACAGTTTGTTTAATATACCATTGTAAAGCAGAATATTCACCTGCTATACAAAGTTCACTCCAAGAAAAATGAAACATTCCCATCCAAAATTATTCTTGGAAAATAAGCCTTGCCTTGCTAGTGATAATACCAGAAACCAAACATCAACCAAGCAACGTGACACTAAATCTATTCCTTGATAGCAGGTTGACAGTTATGGATGTCAGATATCTGGATTTTTGGTCCCACATCCTACTCTCTAAATTGGAGAGATGTGTATTTGATGAATGGACAACTTGGTGGATGAGGAATTGGTTGTTCAGACAGTTTCATCCAGAGTGCAGTGGGCAACGGCTCAGTGTCCTGATGCACATTAGTAGCAAGAGGTTTCCCTCAGGAGTCCATGCTGGGATCACTACTGTTCACTATTTTCATCAATGATGTAGATGAAAGGATCAAGTGCACCCTCAATAAATTTTCAAATGAACCAAGCTGGAGGTGCAGCTGGCATGCCAAAGGCATGGAATGCCATCCAGAAGGACTTGCACCGGTTTGAGCAGTGGATCCATGGGAACCTCATGAATTTCAACAAGGCCAACCACAGAGTCCTGCAACTGGGTCAGGGCAACTTCTTGTATCAGTGGAGACTGGGGGGATGGAGAGCAAACCTGCTGAGAAGGACTTGATAGTACTGGTAGATTAAAAGCTAGTCATGAAGCAGCAATGAGCTCTTGCAGCCCAGAGGGACAACCTTATCCTGGATTGCATCAAAAGAAGTGTGACCACAAAGGCTGAAGAAGGTGATTCTCCCCCTCTACTTGTCTCTGGTGAGACCCCATCTGGAGTACTCAGTCTGCCTCAGGTCCTGAAGAAAGGTCGGAGAAGGATTATCATAGGGCTGGAACAGTTCTGCTCTGAAAACAGGCTGTGAAAGAGTTGGAGTTGCTCTGCCTGGAGAAGATTCCAATGGGAACTTATTGTGGCCTTTCAATACTTAGAAGGGACTTAAGAGAAAGATGAGGAAAAACTTTGTAGCAGGGCCTGCTGTGATAAGATGGGGTTTTAAACTAGAGGAAGGTAGATTTAGACTACATGTAAGCAAGAAGTTTTTTTTTCCATTGGGAGTGGTAAAACACTGGAAGAGGTTGCCCTGAGTCACCATCCCTGGAAACGAAGGTCAGGTTGTTAGATGGAGGCCTCAGCAACCTGGTCTAGGTGAGGATGGTCCAGCCTGTGGCCAGGGCATTAAACTAGATGACCTTTAAAAGTCCCTATCAACTCCAACTATTCTATGGTTCTAGGATAGTGTGCCAGCACTCCAACAGTCAACTAAACAAGGCTTTAAAGAGCAAAGTTTCTATTTCTACTAAGTTACTACATACATACACTAAGTCAAGAAAGATACATTCAAATTCTGAGGCATGCGCCAGGTTATTGCATTGTTCCTTTGAGTTTCTTTTTATTTGACATTATGCATGTGTGTAAATAATTCTTCAGTGAGAAGGTCATATGTGTATTCCAGTTTGTTGGGGAAAAATATTAAGAAGGGTGTAAGTTAAATGAGTTTTGGCAACGGCTTTTCCCAAAGCCCTATTTCACACAAATTCTGTGTTCATTGCCTGTTTCTGAGAGTGCATGTAGGAAGGAAGGTCTGCTTACTACTTGATTTCATTACTAAATTTACTTGAGGAATAAGAAAAGTATGGTTTCAGCTAACTTGAAATTCCATTTATATTGCATTAATTTAAAATCTATATTGAAGAATTTACTTTCAGCTGTAGTTTTAGGGGCCATTCAACCTTTTTTGTCAAGCATTTAACTATTTATATATACATGAGAATATTTTTTTCTCCAGTAGGGATAATCTTTGAGGCTTATAGTAACTTTTTTGATGTAAAGTTTTACCCTCTATTGTATCATTTCACATGTTGGAAAGAATTTTTAAAGTATACATTTTGCTTCGTAGCATGTAATTATAGAACTCAGTTTAAACTAGTCCTTTTCTTTTAATAATGTGTTGTGCATGGTTGTGGCTGCTGCTGTTTTGGCTGCAAGAACAATGGAAAGGTTGTGAGTGATCTATAATCCCAAATATGTTTGGAAAGGCTTAATTAGAGGTAATCTTTAAACAGAAGCAGTATGTATTCCAAACTTCATGCCATCTTAATACTACATGGCAAATCTAGATTTGCGCCCTGAGGCAAAATCCTGACCTTTATTCATGAGATTTGTGTGACACACACAGAGGCATTGACATAACAGCATTCTTCTATAGGTTCGACCAGGGATAGGAGCAGAGCAGTTCCAATCATCCCTATGAATGGAATGCTGCAGGAGGTAGCACAGGCCATGCTTTTGGCACTAGGTTTCTTCTTTTTAAAAGTGGGTGCAAGGCTGAGGTTAGGTTTGAGCTCCACAGTGTGAAGATAACCTACTTCTTAAAAGAAAGAGAGCATGCTTAGTTCTAATGAATTTTTTCTTTTTTCAATGGCCCAAAATATGCCTGTGTAGGCAGTCCTCAGCAAACAAAGGTATCCGTGAACTCAATTTATTTTTCCACACTAGGGAGGATTTCACTCTTTATGTTTCAATTTATCATTCTTGGTCATTCTCTCTTGAGTGCTATTAAGTAACCACAGAGGACAGCAGGAGCGCATTGTAGGGCAGAGGGCAGAGGAAGAAATGAGAGGAACGAAGTCTTAATCTGGGCTCCTCTTTGGAGGGAGCTGGAGACTGAACATTTTTCTCCCTGAGGAGACAACATTGCAGGTGGGAGCCAGACAACGTACATACCTTGGCAGTAACCACGAGGAGACAAATGGAGGAGATACGCTGAGCAGCTGTCAGGACTGGTCAGTACTGAGCTACCTTTGTGTCCCAGTTCAATCCGTGCACTTTAAGCTATATAACATTCAGCTTCAAATGGAAAGGCTCTGGGTTTTCTCCATGTAGGAAGCTTGTTATCCGCTATGATACACACTGAACTCAATATACAGAGGGAACAAAGGGCAAATGCTTTGTTGATATTGTTTCCTCATCTGCAAAGCCCAGTGGTCCGGAGTACTCAACAGTCTGACACATCCAAAAGGTGATGACCAATTGTTAACAATCCTGTGAGCAACTTCTCCCGGCAGTTCTCAGAAAAAGCGGCGCTGTGACGACGGAAAGGCACAGGATGTTACGGGATCCGTCTATGGCTTCTGGGATGTGGGAAGCAGAGAGCAGTCTGTTTTCAGAGGATGCATGGCTGTAAACAGGAAGCTTTGCAGGGCACAGCTGAGTCCTTGGGCTCTGTGCAGGACAGGGGGAGAAATCTGCTGAAACAGGTAGTGGTAGCCAGCGTGGATTTGTCAAGGCATAATGTATTCAGATTTCCTGAAAGTACATCATTCCGCCTTGTCGCTGACAGCCCATCAGGCTAGGTTATGCATTGTTATGTTTTCAAACCACTGAAAAAGAGCTGAGCTCTGAAATCCAGGGGGTTTTAGAAACACACTAAAGGTAAACACCTGCTTAAGACTTTCCCCTTTGGAAAGAACCTAAGTTAACAGTGAGTTGTTAAACCAGTATTATGCAGAACTATTGCCAAAAATTTCATTGAGCTAATTTACTACTAGTTCAGTTAATTAGAGTCCAAATAATTTCAGCCAACCCCTGACACAAAAGGTTTGATGAGCTGCAGGAAAACTGCACAGGGAATGGGGAGTAATGGGGTCCCTAGAGTTCTTGAGCAGACCTCCTCTGAAATACTTAGCAATCAAAAAATTAAAGTCAAAATTACTTGTCAGAAGAACCTTGTATTTTGGCTGTGCAGGGAAAGAGAGCCAGGGCACTTGCACTGCACAGATTTAACCTTCTGAGCCCTGCCCCTCCCACTTCCTCAAAAATCATGTTGCAAAATCCATTCCCCAAATTATTCTAGTTTTGCTGGCACTAAGATGTATGAATTTAGTTGGTTGACAAAGGATCATGGGAAAAGATAGATGTTCCAGCACGTCCACTATTGTGTTTTGTGGTTTGGGCAGTCACCGTTGCCAAATGACCACTAAAGAAAGCAGCATATCTGACAACAATGTTATGACACAGCACTAATGAGTAGAGGAAAACATATCAAGTGTGGAGTTTGCATTTAAATCATTACCCAAGACAATTCCCTAAGACTAAGATAGGAGAATGCAGAAAGGAGCTGCAAGGCTATGTGTTATAATTTAAATTGTATGCATTCCCCACAATGCGCTGAGTTTTGACCTTTTAAGGAAAGCAGACAAAACTCAGGAGTCTAAAAAGACCATCATCCTGAGCTGGCCACTTCTTAACAAATCTTCAGTAACAAAGGCTGGCTCAGGGAAGATGGTCCTGCAGGTTAGAGCTGAATATGTGGAAATGTTCTGTCCTCTCACTTGCAGCTCTCACTACCGCTACCGTGGAGCCTCCAGGGGAAACCTGGCATCCAGCACCTTTCCCCACAACTCAAATTTCATATGCTTTGTTGTCCTTCAAAGTAAGGCCTTTAAGAAATAACTTGGTAGTCTTTTGTTTAACTTGTGTTATAAATAAAAAACTTATATTATTCGGGAGAGGAAATAACAACCAAATTGACAAGTAATTTCTTATATAGAAGGTAGTTATCCACTATGATTTATATACTTTTCACAATAGACTTTGAATTGGGAAATAGAAGGCAGAGAGGGGAGCAGCAGACAGCTTAGGAATGGGAATAATGATTAATAATACCCAGCTTGCTCTAATAGAAACTGAGAAATATATTGTCTTTGTCAGGCAAGAAATATTTTACAAAAATTATGTGTGTCTTTAGGAGCAGTCTGTTTGGCCAGATCTGTCTCCTAGAAATTGCCACATCTCTTGAAACATAGGGATATTCCTGAAAACTTTCTAAAAGTGTAACCCTCAAAAGGCAGACAACAAATGGGGACAGAAGCATGAGATGAATCCTGGAACACCAGGATTCATATTAACCCATGATCCTATCTTGAGGGTTAAGAAAATATCCAGGCAACCACATACTACTTTGGTACTTTCTATACAACAGCTCTTAGTTGCTTTAGGCCCTACCAGTATCTCATTAGTTACAGATGGAAGAAGAAAGGAGGTTTTTGTCTACTGAAGGAGCCTATAAATCTCTCTCTCCATGACTTCAAACACCTGGCTCTGCTTACTGCCCCGAAAACCAGCCCAATGCTGTCTCTAGCTCATTCTCTCCTACACTATAAAACTTTCCTACTTTATCTCTCACCTGTCTCTCATAACTACTCCTTGATAGGTACCAGGTGGCTCCATGGGCAGTTGAAGCTGACTCTTCCTATCACAGATATTAACTCCTTCCTCTCTCGACTCGACATTAACAGTTTATGCATTTGGATATGTTGTCCTGTGATGAGACCTAAAACAAGGTGAAGGAACTGGGAAGAGTCTTATGGTCCCACAAATAAGATGTTACTGTCCACTTTCAACCAGAGTAGTGAACAGTGGAGTGGATTCAAAGGCATGACACCTCCATTCTGTTCTCTGTTCTGCCACTGAACTGCATACAACACTGTCATTTTGGAAAGATTTGATCAGCTAGAACATTTATAAATTAAATACTATTTTCACATAAATGAAATGAAGCAGTAGTATGGGAACCATAAAATATTCTGAATAAACATATCTTCATGATCCACAACAGCAACAAAAAAATCACCAACAGAAAACAAACAAACACAACAAAAAACCAAACACAACAAAACACTAAGATAAGATGAAAAAGCATGATGTAGACTACAAAAACACAAAGGACTAATTTTCAGGTAATTGTAGCAGTCACATGCTGCATTCCTAACTCCCAGCTTCCATTTCCTTGTAAATTGAGAGTCAAATTAATTTTTTAATTGTGATCTGCAGCTGACATATCCAGGACATAAGTGATTTCAGTCACACCTATAATTAACCTTTGTCAGATTCAAGTGAATCCATCCATGACATCTTTTTCTTGCCATGTTTCACCCTGATCTGTGTTTACGATATTACAGTTAGTTTTATCCTCTGGAATCAAATTGCTTCTCTCACTCTGCTATCTTTAATTATGCTTAGTGAAGATGAACTCCTGGATACAAGACACACAAGAGCTCTAGAAGACAAACATTCTTATTTATTTAAATTGTTGTAGATTCAATTTTTTTCAGAATAAATTATAAGAAAAAATACTCCCTTAGACAAAAACAAATAAATAATAAATTGATTTAAATATTTAGCAAATCCCAAATGAGCTACAGTGATCATTTACTCAGTGTGGGTGAAGTACAAAAAGTAGACATTTGCTGAGGTTGAACTTTTCTGCAAACATACAGTAGGAAGAGTTGCAGTGAGATTGCCACAGTCCCCAGGAGCTGCCAGCCCATCAGCTGAGCAGGCTGTGACGTGAGGACAATGGGGAGCTTTCCTTTCTACACCAGACTTGTTTCCTCCAGCTGTGGAGAGGGCTACAGAATTATGGTGTCCTTGAACCCCAAGATTAAAAGTCACTGGTCTGGTGGCTTGTGGAGGACTTTTTTGGCTTTGGCTTAGTGGCATGAACCATCTGTTGAATGACCACATGTCTTTTCCAGTGTGAATCTGTCATCCTGGCAATTAGACAAGACTCACAGGCTGGAACCTACCCAGCATAGAAATATCAGACTGCTGGCAAGCCACTGGCTAAGATGGACATTTGTTTGGAATGTATTTCACCTTTCTTTTGAAGGCAGCCACATATTTTATCCCTTTCAAGAAAATCATGAAACTCTAATAGCTTTCCCCGGGGCTTAGGAGGAAGAGCATGGGAGATGTGTGGTGAGGCAGAGATGATTTTTAACCTTTATTTTTTTTTTTGTTTGTATTTTGTAACAACTTGAGGAAATTCAGTGATTGAATTTAAAAGAAAAAAATGCAGAGGTTCTTCTTACATGCAGTTTGCTAGGACAGGAAACATACCCATGCTAAAAAAGGAATGGTGAGTTTTAAGGGAGGAGAAAAGCGTACTAAAATCAGAAACAGTTTAGTTCAAACATATAATCTGATACTGGGGTGTGTGTGTATGTATACATACACAGGTATGAGCTTGTAATTTATGTCTTTCTGTGTATTTAGCCACCACCCTTAGCTAGAATTTCATTTGATGGCGTTGATGGAGAATATTTGTGTGAGTGAGTCTTATGAGCTGCTTTTCTGTTTTTTTGCTTTGGGCTGCAGATTTTCAGTTTCAGCTTTGTGTAGTGCCTTGCATATGCTCTTGTTTTCTGCCTGATTATGCTAAGAGACAGGAAGTTAAGGTTCCCCTTGCTGTATTCCAGACCTACATCTATTATTTACTATCATGTGCTGTGCTCCTGCTATCCAGGTATCTCATATAGTAATGAAGATGGAGAAATTGAGGAAATCATATTATCCTGGCTAGCTGACATACAAAGTTGCATATTTCAAGTCACACATTACTTTAGAAGTGACTAAAAAAGTCTAGTGTTTTCCATTAAAGCACGAGGTTAGAACTGTGGTTGGTCTTTAGGGTTAATTGATTCCATAGAAAGCACAAGAGTCTCCTCACAGATCAGAGACCAAATGGCACATGAAAAAAAATTACATAACGCAACTTAAATCATAATTAATTTTGAAATGATAATTGTTATTTAGAAAAACCATTTGCTTTTGTATGTGGTTAAATGAATCTGGATTTATATGTTCCTGTACAATCTTTATTAGTGAGTCCCAGATATTTCAACAAAAAAAAGCCCAGTTTTCCAAAGAGAGTTAAAATATAAGGAGAATTTTGTGGCATTTAGTGTCACCAGTTGCAGCAGCTACCTTCCTGAACTACAGTGTAAGTCAGGCCTAATACTTAAACATTCAAACAAGGTTAACTATGCAGTAAGTTTTCGTCATTCTTGGGTGCAATGCAACTATGTTGCACTCAATGATCCTTATGGGTCCCTTACAGCTTGAGATATTCTATGAGTTTGTATATTTTGCATTCCATTCCGAATCTGTTCAGTGTCATATATGTTTACTATGTCCATAATAAAGGGGGCCCAGAAGACATTATCAATTTCAGAGAAGTGAGGGAAAAAAGTTAGCTTTTTCTTTTGTATGTTTTATATTTTCACTAAAAAACAAATCCTCAAAATGGAATTGCATGGCGCATGATTTGCTGTATATTTAAATGTGAACAAAAATATGGAAGCAGCTCATTTTTCAATTCATAGTTAAAAAATCAAGTGACGGGTTTTCCTAGATGCTTGTCACAGAAATTGGGGAAAACCATCACACTTACACTAGCAATGAATGGGTGAAGAGGACATCACTCTCCAGACTGCTTTTATAGTAACTCATGCTCTTCTCTGCTGCTCACAGTTAAAGAATCTGTGTAGATGTGAAGTACCTGTTCCACTTTATCCTAAAATGCAACCAGCTGTAGGGTTGTTCTGTTCTACAGACATAAAATAGCTACTGCTTTGAGGTCTTTTCATACATGTGCACAAAAAAATTTATCCTTAAAAATATTTTATTCTTAAAAAAGTACATAAATAGCCTTACTTTTTAAAATAAGAAATATAAGGAGGAGTATTAAAACAACAGCCTACAGCACCATAAATATTAGCTTATTTTCTTTGCAATAAAGGAATTTGGGCTTTCAGCTGGTTTCAAAAGCATAAATAACATTAATGACCTATTAGGGCAATTCATCAGTATGTACTCAGATGACCAAATATAATGAAAAAGGATGAAAACAAATGGTTTTTAAAAATGACTGTTTTATAAAGTAAAGTTTGAAAAGGAAGTCACCTAGTTTACACACTAAAATTAAAATCAATGTTTTATAGCATCTGAATCCTATCTACTCTATGTTACTACTGAGAATTAAGGGAACAAGAAAAACTATAATCCAAAATAAAGGAGCCAGACAAGCAAAAACTGAACAATGTCCCATGCTCCTGATCACTGAGGAACTGGCAATACATAATATGTGTGGTATTATGAAAAGCTGAACAAGTCTCAGACCCAACAAAATCCTGCCTTTTATATTTTTGTGTGTGACTGTCTTCTGCCAACAAAGGACAAGCTATATTAATCACACACTCTCTATACCTATTAGGAAAACACATGGCTCCCCATGATTCTGTGCGTTTCTTAACCATGGTTTTGAGAAGCTGCTTCTTTCCTGGATTCCTTGCCACAGCAGTGGGATGAAGTGAATGATCTTGCTGCCCTTTGCCAGGGTTGAGCTGTTCCTGTGCCTTTCGAGGAGTGAGCTCCAGGGTCATGGGCTGTCCTTCGGGAAGCTTTGTTTCCTGCACTCGCAATATTTACTTGAAGATGACAAGTCCATCCTTCCAACAGGATGTAAGTGATGTGGGAGTCACACAGTATGAAATACACTTGGTAATTGAAGTCAGTCCTGCTTAGGGCTTTGAAAGTAAGCACTTGCATTCAACTGAGTTGTCAGTGGGGCACCAGTGAATAGAAAAAAGACAGACTCTTGTGTTCTCTGTGGTCTGTGTCACTGGATAGATGGGCTGCTGTGATTTGAAACAGCCATAAATGTGATCTGAATGCTGCAGAATTACAATTGCAGTTTCAGCCTTTGTCTGGCTTTTCTCTGTGATCTTACATCAAGGCAAGATGGTGTGAAGCAGGAAAGAAATCCATGGGCGATATGAATGCAGGAACAAGGGTCCAAATCTCAGCTGACATCTCTTACATATACCATGAGATATCTTGTCACCTGTTTTTAGACTTCTAGGCAGGCAATCTATAAAAATTTGCACAGAGAAAAGAGTAATTCTTCTTCTGATGAAGATTCCTTTCTGAAAAAATATCGTGCTGTTTTTAGCGCCACTTTTGCATATACTGTGTATCACTTACGTGATGTTTGTTGTTCCAGTTATTGCCTGGATGAAAGCACTAGCTCCTTAGAGTAATTCAGCACTAATGTAAAACCTTAATTAAAATTATTTGCTTCTGAGAAGACATTAAATTGATAGAGGACAGGTTGTACATTTTCTTCGCTCTCACTCATCCCCTGAGATGACCAGCCCTATGGACTTGCTCTTGAGCTTGACTTGACAACTCACTGAAGTCACTGTCCTCTATAAACATATCACAGTCTACTTTCAGAAATACACCCCAGTGTAAACATGTGTCCAGTGGAACTGTCATTCACAGAAGAATTTTTAGACTTGGAGTAATTTATGAATTATAAGTAGTCCCACAGACCATTTAGTTGTTATAGGTAAGCCTGAAATGAAGAGCTTTCCTGGATCAGGTGCTGCCTGGGTAAAGACAAGAAGTCAACTAAACTGTATTATTTCTGTTTAAAGTGTGTCATAATGCTGGAGTACTGGTTCTGCCAGCTGAGGCAGATGGGTTGAAAATGTAAGGGTTTCCAACCTGCTTCCAGCCTTCACTCCTTGGCTCACTTTATCCTTTGTAGCATGTGTGAAATTCTCCACATCTACACTGCAGATCCAGGAGTCCCCAGGATAGTCACCAAATGTGAGTGATCCATATTTCCCAACTTTGGGTGCTGACGTGATCTAGGTCTTAATGCTTATAACAAAGGCATTCAGACAAACCCATATGAAGTGACAATAAAAATGAAATCTACATCTGCAGAGCAATTATGTGGAGCTTTTGAGAAAGTGTTTCTCTCATTATGATGAACAAAGTCTCAGAGAAGTTTACAAAAAGGCAAGAAAAAAACAATTACCCTTCCTTTTCCTACATATGTCTTTGTTGTAATAACTAACCTTGATCAAATGTGTATCTGCCATTTTTCTGTGTTTTCTCTCTTACTTTTCATAGTGAGATCATCTGTGACTTAGGTACATCTGCAGTTATTTCTTTTCTCTCTGGTAGTATTTGTTTCAGTTAAATGGAAACCCATGCTCTCTCTGGTTTGCTGAGGCAGCTGCTCCCTAGTGATTGATAGCATTTGACTTTCATGTTTGCATACCTGTGGCTGATGTCTACCATCTTGCGTGACATCAAAGGGAGGCAGTGTTGGCTGGCATCTTCACTCATGGCTCGTGTTCTCCGTGCTTGGCTGGGCCAGGAGCACTGCACTTGCTGAGCTCTCTTCCTGTCGCCGTGTGTGCGCCAAGCGGCCTCGGCGCTCGTACCCTCCCACACAGGGGAGGCTGCCCGGTGTCGGGGGCCTTCCTCTCCTTTCATCTTCTGATGCCCACGAGATAAGGCCAGGCACATGACACTGTGCTGTTTTCATTAAGCCTTTAATGATGTGCAACTCTTTTCTTGGGGGTGGGCTGGTGTGGGGGTGAAGACCTCAGGTTTGTTCAAAGATTCAGACAATGACTGAGCTCGTCAAGGCTTGTAAAAATCAGGCTGTGCTCCGATATCAAGTGAATTGAGTGTTACTTGTGCACTCAAATGGTGAGAAGAAATTCCCAGGAAATGTTTGGATCATATTTTTATTTACATTTTGGTAATGTCTCTGACAGCAACAGTGATTTAAGCTTCTTCCCAGAGATGTAGTAAACAAGTGAAGAGTGTGTACTATGAAAAACTCTAGAGCACTACAATAAATGCTGCACCTACATTGAAAAGCTTTTCTAAGAATAAAGGATTGGAAAGGGCCAACTTGTGCACCACAGCCGTGGCCAACAAGACCATGTGTTTGTGTTCACAGACAGCATCTGCTTCAGAGAGGAATTCAGCACATGAATTGTGTACCTAAATGCCCTTAGTGTGAGTCCCAAGATCCAGCAAAGAGATTAAGGATAATCTTGTCTAACAATTCAGGGATGTTTTTCTCCAGGGAAGAAAAATCTCTAATGTCCTGTCTACTGAATGAAGGTCTTGCACCTATGTGAGGGCAAACACAGATATCAAAAAGGCTGTGCGGAGAATGGATTGAGATGAGCCTTGGAGAGAAGGACTTGGGAGTATTCCTTGATGGGTTGACAAGGTGCACTGGCAGTCCAGAAAGCCAGCATCCCAGGCGACAGCCAAACCTGCATGGCCAGCAGGTCAAGGTGATTCTTCACCTCTGCTTTGAGAGACCCCACATGGAGTACTGCACCCAGCTCTGGGGCCTCCAGCATGAGGACTTGGGTCTGCTGGAATGAGTCTAGAGAAGGGCCACAAAGACAATAGAGGACTGGAGCACCTGCCCTGTGAAAACAGGATGACAGAATTGACAGACTGTTTGGAGAGCAGAAGGTTCAGGGAAGACCTTGTAGCAGCCTTCCAGTATCTAAAGGGAGCTTACAAGAGAGATGAGGAACTTTTTACAAGGCCCTGTAGTGGTAGAACAAGGAGTAATGAATTTAAACTGAAAGAGAGTAGATTTAGGTTAAAAATTAGAGAGAAATTCTTTCCTATAAAGGGTAGTGAGGCACTGGAGCATGTTGCCCAGAGAAGCTGTGGGCATCCCACCCCAGAAGTCCTCAAGGTCAATTTAGAAAGAGCTCTGAGCAACCAAGTCTACCTTTGGTCAGGGGGTTGGATAATGATCTTTAAGATTCCTTTTAACCCAAACAATTATGCAATCCTAAAATGACGGATCAAGAACATTTCTTTCTATTCTAGGCTGACTATCTGTATGACTACTTCTGCTCAAAAAGATGGCAAGGATGGGAAACTGTAGCTGAGACAGATAAACTGAAGACAGGTAAACTTCAGACTGTGAAGCCCAAATTCTTATAAATCCGGTTTAACTATGGCATTAAAGCATGTACTCAACTCAGTCTGGAGAGGAATTTTCAAATCTAGGGGCTTCCTACTGTCTTTTTGAAACATTCCAGTTCCTGGCTGTGACTGCTGAGTATCCCAGTGCAGAAGCCTAATTCCTTCCAGCAAGAGATGTTTCACACAAGCACCTATAAAAGTGAGGTAGCTCTGCATAAGTAGTACTACTTCAGGAGCTGGGAGGGTGCCTCATAGGTTCTACTATACTGTTACAGCATCTTAACTCCCTCTCTGTTAAAAGTTTGCTTCTGCAGTGAAATGACTAAAAAAAGCTCCATTAGGAGAAACTTGGAATTTTGTGAGAGGATATCAGACAAATACTTTACAGCATCAGATTTCCTTGAAATAATCCCAAAGTCTTTATCAAATTAATTATTACTTCTACTGAAGCTATTTGAGTGTAGCATTTAAAAGTTAAATTAAATAAGTTATGCTTCCCTAAAAACTATCTAAAATATGTATGTGATATGCAATTGATAATACACAACCAAAGGGATTTGGATGACATTTTTGGTTTCTTATACTCTTGGAGTATAAAACTAGGAAATCAGTGGTCTGTGGATAAATATATGGTCTTCATGTTGAGCCTGCTGCTAGAGTCTGAGGGTTTCAGTTGCACAGGATCAGGTTTTGGCTAGGAAATCAATGAGGTTTGCCTAGTAGTAAGTGAAAAGATTTTGTGTTTTGTGTAATCTGAGATTTTTGGTTGAAAACTTCAGGATGCAAAAACTATGTGGGAAAGCAAGCCTCTTTACTTTTGGTAATATCTTCACATCTGGCCCAGATCACCACTGATTAAAGATCTTTTCTGTCTTCTGATAGCTGTTGCAATTTATGAGAGAAATACAGATGAAATCTGCTGAATTCTAGCTGGAGAAAGCTCTCAAAGATGCACTTTACTGATGAGCCACCTCAAGGCTGACCACTGCAAAAACCAAAACTGCTCACTCTGCCAAGAATGTGGGATTCTTCATGGTTACTCTCAGAAAAATGTTCATTTGTCCTTTTAGTGCCCTTACCGGACTTCTGAGATAAATATCTCTGGTTTCCAAGATTCTGTTCATAAACATGAATGTCACTTTACATTTTGTAAAAATAGAGAAAAAAAAATACCATATTTCAAGAAACCACAAAGAGAAACCAAGAGAGCATGTTCCAGAAGAAAAAACATAGTATCTCCACATGAATATTGGTCTTGGCATTGCAATGCAGTACCGCTGATCTTGTTAAAATATCTAAAATTACTGTTCCATCACTATTATTACCTGCAGGGGAGGAGAGAAGAAGTTCATGGCATAGCTCAGAGAGACGAACGGTCAGAAAATTTGTAATGGATAAGGGTAGAATTTTTAAAATTCAGATTATCTGATCCATTTTATCCCTTTTAAGTCAGAAATGAAGTCCATAAAATCACGTCATCTGCCTTCTCATATAATGATAAAAACCCTAGGCATTCACGTATTCTAATTTATCTTATCAGTCTTAAAAGTGATTTACTGTTGGGAAAAGCTTGTTTCTACCTCTTGAGTCTAGGTGGCTAATGCAGCCTGGATGGTCAGTTTTTAATTAAGTTAAGTATGACAAGATGAATTTTACCCTGGATGATTCTGGAGAGTTCAGATTTCTACCTACCAGTGGCATTTAGCAATAAAATATCTTGATGAAGTAGGTTTAGTTGTGCAATAAGCAGTTTAGCACAGAGAGACATTCATTAATTTAAGCATATACCTTATTTATAAGAAGATGGATTATGATCAGCAAAGTAGCGAAGCTGATATGTATTTCATGTTCTTGGTATTCCTACCAGACCAAAACTCTTAGGGAGTAAACATCACTTTTAAATGTATATACAAATTAATGCCTTGAAAGAGGAATTAATGTGTATACAATTTAATGCCTTGAAAGATATTATCTCAGAATATTACTGAGATCATTACTGTTGTTTCCAGCTCTGTTACCTTTCCTTCAGAGAGGATAAACAAAACTAAGAAAAGAAGCTAGCAATGCTTACATTACTGAGTAACAAATAGCATGCTGTAAGATTCTGAGGTTTTATTTTGAATTGATCCAGAACAGGTTTAAAAGATTACATCCTCACCTTCACTGAGAAACAAGGAGGAAAACTAAACAGTAGATGAAGGTCAAAATGAAACTCTAACAGCAAAATATTTTTGCCAGTTAATTTAGCACTGCTTCTTTTGGGCTAGTTTATTTGAGATTTTTGCAGATTTCCTATGGCTTATTTTCCTTAAGAAAGGACCGATAATGAGACAGAGACCTTAGAAAAGACACAGATCATATCCCTTTACAAAAGACGGGATACTTTTGTAAAGGGACTTTTACAAAAAGTGCTAGGCTTTTGTTTTCCAGTCTAACACTCGTATGCATTCATCTCTCCAGAAAATATATTACTACCAGGCTGGTTCTAAACTTCTAAAAAGCTTTGGTAATTAATACTTACTTCAGATCTGAACTGCCTAAAATTTTCTCACTTCTCTGTGCTGACCTCTCAAATCCCCGTGGAAATGTCCTCACAATAGATTTTTACTATTTCTGAAATATGCTGCGGTGCCACTCTATTGAGAAATCCTCTTGTCCAGCTTGCAGAAAGCAGATGCCAAAGAGCACTGCTCCCATCCCCTCTCTGTCCCATCACCTAGACTTCTGTCATGAAAAATGTGCACATCTGGAGGGAGTGTCTTTTCCTGGAGGATTAGAACATCTTGTTTTAACATCAAAAAACACATAATTGTGTGCATGTATGTGTGTGTATATATATAGATACAAACATATATGTGTGTATGAACTTACAGGTATCAGTAGCTCCTCACAGCAAAGAGAGGACAATAAACATTACTTTCAAACCTTGCATATTCTTCAATTAACTAAGGTAATGACACTGTGAGACAGATATCTTTTCATCATTGTAATCTGTCCACAATGCCTTGGAGTAAATATTTAAAAACAGAGAAAGGGACAGGGATTACTCCCATTCTTAGGGCTTTCTTAGCCAACTTTTCAGAGAACTTATTCAACAAAATACATCTATCTTGTTTATAAAACTATGCCAGCTTTGGCCATTTTAACTCATTTATCTAGCATAAAATCATATTTTGTAAAGTATTTCTGAATAAACTTTTATATAAATAATGCTTAAATAAAACATGAATCAGCACATATCTTTGAACTAAGTAAAGAGGTAGTAAGGAAAAGACATTTAAAGAGTCCTAATTCACTTGTAAGACGAGGAAAAAGAATGAAAGGCAAAAAAATATAGATTTCTGTAAATTTTAATTTTTTAAGGTCGAATTTAATTCCCAAGCATATTAGTCAGATTCTTTTTTATGACTTTGAGATTAGGACCACAGATAAAACTTCCACAAAGATTGTGCTGTGTGTTTCTTCCCACATGGTAACAAGTTCCTTTCCGATTTATATCCTAAATTAACATCACCAACAAAAATAGCCCAGCATGACATCTGCAAAGGTCAGGGACAGAAACTCCCTCTATTGGAAAGGCTTGTGAGGTCGCCTGCACGTGGTGGACATCCTGGGCAGGCACAAGGGCAGTGAACATGTAGCTCAGCTTCCCATGTGCTTCATCAGCTATTGTTCTAAACACAATTAGCTGATAAAATTATTTCTCCAGCCAAACAAGAAGAACACTTTGAGTGATAGGAGAGATGAAAAAGCTGAAAAGGTATCTTTTCTTACTTTTTCTCCTGCTAATAACAATTTCAGAAGTAAGATGCTTTTTAAAATTCTTTTTTTTTTATCTGAGAAAAGGAAAGTGGCAGCTTTTTGGGTTTTTTTTCCCTCTCCATAACAACAATTATGCTTGCTAGATGTCTGTTCCTTTATTATCAGCCAAGGACAGATAAGGCAAACATGTAACATCCACGGTGCTACTGGCATTCACTGGGACTAAATGTTTATTTGAAGGACAATGCAGAGTTCCTTCTACTGGTTTGAGTATCCATGCTGAATTAAAATCCTAAGCACTTACAAATGAGGAGATTAATTTTTTCTACAGTTATTTTCTGCTTCAGGACAATAGCAACAACATGATTCGTGTAGTTATATGTTGACATAAACAACAGACACTGACTTCTCAGCCAAATTCTCCAACTGTGAAGAACTAATAGAAATTCCTTACTGCCAAAGTATTGTCACTGACAAGAACGTAGTCCTGAGCTTCTAAAAAGACTTTCTGCTAAAAATACCTGAGTGTAGAGGTATCCTGAGTCAGGAAAGCACAAAATGAGGAGGATAAAATTTGACTTTATAAGGAGCTACCAGAACCTATGCTGTCAGAAACTTGTTTGCAAGGTTTTAGAAAGCTTGAGAATTTAAACATAGTTACTGTTATGATTTTTACTGCTTCCTGTTTAAGGGCAAGACAAGAAGTGGAAATTGCTCAAAAATAGCTTCTTGGAAGTTGCTTCCATACCAGACTGAGTGTGTTTTTGCAATATTTCCAGTCTCATTTTCTGTATCAACAAGTTCTCATAAATAGTACTTGAACAGCATGTTGCTGATTAGAACCACACCAAACTTGTAAACCTTGGATCCACTTGCAACTGTGATTTTAGTGTTTGAACCTCAAAGTGTAACTGACAAGTTAAAAGCAACAGATGAGTACAAGTCCTTGGAGGTATCAGGGTAAAAGATAAAGCTTTTTCAACACAAAGAATGGTTGATCACTTAGCCCTAGCCTGAAACATACGTGGGTTTCCGTATTTTCTGTGTTTGACTGGTTGCTAAAATTGCTTTCTCCTGAATGATAGTATTTTATTTCCACAGAATGTTTTAAAATATTTGTATTTCAATTATACACTGTGTAATATGGTCCTAATGAATAGATGCATAAAAGTGAATGATGAGATTTATATAAATCACCAGCAATATCTGGCAAGATAATATAGGGGAAGATATATGCAGAGATGTAGGAAATCAGTTGTCCTTTATAGCCTTTTTATATTCACAATTATCAGAGAGGCAGTATGGCTCATGCAATCCATCTAAACCTCATTACACCGCTGGGAATCAAGCGGGACTGACTCAAAGACCTGTCCATCCCATAGTATTATTTTCTTCATAGCATAAAATTCCAATTGTGTATTTTTAAAACATTTTCTTCTGTGCATGTCTCCAGGACACTGAGGCAAACACGATCCAAAGCAAATGGCAAAACAAGCAGAAGTAGAGAGAAGCACAACACCAACATGGTTCTGGTGACTGCTGTATGTATGCTGTGACAACTAATGTCATCCACACACCAGTCTTGTCCTAGGGCTCACTGCCTGTGAAGATGCACAATATTTTAATGGATCTGACCAAAACCCTGTTATCACATTTTTCTCTGTCCTCAAATGCTGTTCTTTCTTTCCCATTGTTCTTATTTGTTTTCCTGCCTCTTCCACCAGAGCAGGATATTTGGGCTTTGAGTTCCATGGCTGCTGCTTCATGGTATTTGTGGTAAAAACCAAGTCTAGCAGCTGTCTTAATATTCAATCAGCTTGTTTTCTTTTTCTTCAGAGAGCCTGAGGTGGGGAGAGGGAGAACCCAAATAAAACCTAAATGTCTGAAGTGAAATCTTTTGGCAGGCTGACTTTATTCAGCATTTGTTTGTTCAGTTCTGATGCTCAACCAGGCATAATAATCACTAGGGTGACTTTGGAGGATTAAAGTCTTAAAGCCTAGTGGATTAGTATGTTCAAACCTACATCTTTCAGCTGTCAGATAGAAGAAGAGTTGCTTCAGGAGCAGAAATTTTTTGTAAGTGCTTGCATGCAGAGAGCCCAATTTGTCAAAGTATTGAGCAGCTCCCAAGAATTAACGAATTTATCTTCCAGACTGACTGAAGAAGTGGAGAAGGATTATCTCCAGTTTATAGCTGTGGAAGCAGAGCACAGACGGATTAAATTACTTGTTTCAGGTCATATACAGGGCACTCAGGCTTCAGGGGCACTTGATAATTTGAGGCAGAAATAAAATAAAGTGGTCCTATGAATGTCTTCACTTAGAAAATGGCCCCATGGGCTTCTTCACTTCCCCACCTTTTACAAGATGGGGAAAACACCTTCCTTGTGCCTTTGCCTACTGAAAGTTTTGGGAAGGTTTTGGTGAACTCCAGAGCCCCTGATCTCTTCATCAAGGACTTTCAGTAATAGTGCTGATATTAGCCATTTAAAACAGCAGAGCAAGGCATTGGCTTGATGCCCTGGATGTAAAGAAGTACATCTTGGCTGAAAAAGGTGGACTGGGCAATTCACCAGAAGGTTTTGATTACTGTCTCAGCCCACAGGTTTTCTTCAGTTAGACCTGTTAAGGGAAGGAATGCTAAGTAATAAGTGTAGGCCAAAGCATCTGGGAAAACTAAATTGGAGGAGTCAATCTCAGGAATTCTGCATGTCATACATGAATCACAGCAATTGTTTTTAGTGCTGTGAGTAAGGGAGGTGTGCTGAAGTGCTGCAAATGTCTTTTTATCATTGTCAGTCAAAATTATATCCTTCCCACTTTTGAAATAGTTGACAAGAACTGGTGATCTTTCAGAAAACTTTGGAGATCAGACATCTCTTTCCATGCTGTCTTTGTCTTGCTCTTTCTGGAGGTTGTTGAGATTACTTCAAAATATTTAGAAGATTTGGAACCTTCTTCTAGAAAAGAAGCATGGATGATGTACCAAATATACATGCTGCAGATAGTTACAAATATATTCTTTCAAATCAAAAATATGCAAGGGTTTTTGGGGCATCTTTTAAAAAGATGTATTCAAAACATGATAAATGAGATACTATATGTTATGAAAAGAAAACAGAAAAGATAGAAGAAGGAAATCCTGAGTTTGGATATTTACAACCTTTTGTCACCAGAGGCTCCAGAGCCGACGGACACATACAGCCCTGTTGACATTGTAAAACTTCCTCTCCCGTCGTTCTGTGAGACTGCCAAAAAGGAAACAAAATCATCTGGAATATCTGGAAGCCAAGAGCCTTAGCATTTCTCTCTGTATTAATGACTTAAAACTTGAGAACACACTGATAACACTCTGCTAATGCTGCGCTTTTCCAATGATGTCTTGGTAGCATTAGTAGAAGCCAAAAATGTTTCATTTCAGTTCCTACAAGTGATGCAAATATATAATTGTTTGAATCTGAGAAAGGAGTTCTACATATGTCTCTCCACTTCTTTACTTCCTTTCTTTTCTTCTCACTTCACCTAGCCTCACAGGCATGAACTCGTGCATCTGCATGTACAGTTTTCCTCCTAAAACAAACTCAGACATGTTTTTTCTTGATTATCACAATAATAAAGTGAAGCAAAAAGCCATGATCATTCCCTGTAGTGTGGTGGTTGTCTAACCTTTAGAAACATCACTAGTCTGTATAAGAGATGTATAAAGCGACTTGTCTCACATTAGGGAAGGTACACCCAGAGAAAATTATAATCTTAGGAAGGTAATCTATTGACCTTGTCTTCTAATATGTTAATCATACGAAAAGTGAAAAACACGTGTTCTGGCCCACCCACACTTTTCAGGGTCAGAAAACTCTTATGGCTGCTGAGATTACTTTTGAGGCTTCCTTTAAAAAGTCAGAGCTTTACTGTATGCACTGTAATGTAGCAGAGATGAAACATTTTTCCTTCATATATGCAGTGAGAGGTACTTAAAAATGTGGAAGTAAGTGAGTAATGGAAATATTTCTTGTAACTATTTGTCCTGCACAGGTTAAGGTATTCCCGTTAATGCAGTATTGGATTGCTTTTAAGGATTTGTCTTTGCTGCTTTTTGGGTAACATACCTCTCTGCCAGTTACATGAAGCTGTTTTTGGAAGGTATTTGTAAAGTTTTTTGCAGGTGCTGGAGAGACAGTGGAGCCATGCAACTTCACTTACCCAGGCTCCCCACTTTTCACCTCACAGATGCCCTCAAAACCAAAATTCACTGCATGCATGCAGATAGTTGTCCTGCTCGGACATCCTACCCCTTGGAGAACATGACTCTTGTTGCATTTAAGCCCAGCACTTAAATTGTGTGCTCATTGCATTTAAACACACTACATTGCACTGGCAGTCCCTGGTCTGTCTGCAAAGAAGTAGTGCAGTAGGAACGGAGGCAGGTAACAGAGGCCCTCTGTCCACCCTCCATCAGATTTTGCCCAGATGTAGCCACAATTTATCCCATAAATTGCTGAAGTCTTTGATCAGTGCTAGTGAACATGGGTCTATCTCTCAAACACTGCTCAACAGAAACTGCCTCAGGCTTTCATTTTTTGTCTCAATATAAATCTACAAGCATGGAAGAAAAAATAGGAAGAAAGCAAGTTTCCTCCTCCAACATGATATTCATTCATCACAAAGATGACACCAGGAGGGTATTTTGGTATATATTATATATTATTTTTTGGTTCAGAGATCATTTTTCAAATAGAAAAGCAGTCCACATAGTAATTTATCCACATCTGGATATAACTTTTGGGTCTGACTGAAAATCACCTAAGCTTCTTTATGGACTTAGGAATGATTCCAATACATATGTAAAAGGATGCTACCTCCCTTTGGTGTTGTTTCTTTTTCAAAAGGCCTTGCAATATCATGCATTTTTCCATTAAATTAATAAAATCTATTTACCTCTAAATGTGCCCTCTTGACAATACTGTGCTTTTACCAGTACTAAGATTATATGAGCATGTTTGGAGCTCACTGGTGTGCTTTCTGGAGAAACAGAAATAAGCTCATAGGAAACAAAAGTGGCTGAAAACAAATGGTTCCTCTTCATTGTTTCAAAGGGGTCTGTTGTTCTAAATAATAATATGTATGTATTATATATAAAAAAGTGCCTTCCCTCTAACCAGATTTTAGACATCCAATTTTTCAGTGGAACTCACATATGTGATGATGTGCCCTCAATCTGTTCCAAATGCAGAGTAAATGCAACTGTCAAATGAATCACAAAGGGGCAGATTTGAAATTAAATACATTTCCAGGGTGGTTCCATAGTGAACTGCACCGTATATCACTTAAGCATAAATTTTAATTCATCAGCATTTTTCAGACTCTGGCAATGAGGCAGTGCCGTATTGACAAATCTTTCTCTCAATCCAATGAAATCACATCAGTATACATATATTGGATTTTTTTTACTTATATTAGGAAGCAAACATATTTTAATACTCACCAAAGGACTGTTTGGAAATATGTATTTATATTACTATATTTTGGATTATATCCTTGTGTATCCTTCAAGGAATCTCCAGAAAGATTAAGGCCCATGTCTGAGAATGAAAAAAAAAACCAAGTAAATCTTTGGGCAGCAATTTCATGGACTATAGAAATAGAGGGCTGAAGAATAAGGTATGTATGCTTGTTTTCTCCCCCTTTTGTTTTGTTTGTCTACTGATCTTGCCTGTCCCACTACTATAATTCATCTTTCAGCAAAAGAGAACAGAGTTGTCAATCCAAAAGTTTAGTTACAGTAAGAATGATGAGAGCAATTCCTTTTCAAAAGCCCCTAAAATTAATATAAACATAAACTCTAAAGGGCTCAGACCCTCTAGAGCCCTCTTCAGTAGTTTAACAGCCTAGCCTCCCTGAGAGAAAGGTTTCAGCTTGGATCTCAGACCCAAGCTTTTCAAGTTGCACAGGAGTCTGCAGATGAAGTTCCAGCCTGGGCAAACGTCTAGGATGATGAATTATCAGATTGATTTCATCACTTCCATCTCTCCTCATTTTTCAGCAACTACAGATATCCATGCATCATAAGGAATCCCAGTTGGGTGCAAACAGAATTATTAGCATGATTTTTTGTGCTATGCAATTAAACAAACACTGTAATTGTCTGGAATTAATGAAAGTAAGAGGAAATGGAGCCAAGCAAATAGAGTAATAGGTTTTCACTACTGCCGAGGTTAAATGTTAAAGAACGCTAAATAGTGACAAAAGACTGAAGAGAAAAATTTGAGCCATGGATTCTGCTTCTGTCAAATTATCTGAGATTTCATATATTGAAATCTGGGGGAAAAGAAACTCATTAGGGGGACTGACTACCACAGTGCAATACATGTTAACAGACCCAATGTATATATGTATATATAAACTATATGACATTTTTTTCTGGTCTACATCAAATCTAACTGTTCCGAAATTGTCACTAGGAACCAAAATGCATAGTATTTGTGGTTACAAATTAGCAAATTAACAGACACAGATTTTTTTTTTTTTTTACAGAGTTTACCATATGGCAGGTAAATATTATTCTGCTCATGTGTATAGGCTGGTGCTTGAGGCCAGAGTTGATGTAGAGGGAGGAACAAAAGGGAGGAGAGAGGGAAGGGGAGACACGGTTGGATAGAGAAGTAAAATATCTCTATACCCTGTGGCCTGGATTGTTTTCTGCATCAGGTAATGTAAATAGGGGCACAAGGTGTCCACAGTGACAGATCTAAGTGGTTAATAAGAAATTAAACAAATAGCCTCCTCATGTAGACTTTGGCTGTTCTGGTAATTTTACTCTGAAGCTTTGAGAGGTACCAACAAGTTACCTGAATAGCAAAAACAGTATTCCACATAAATTTAATAGCTTCCTCACTTGCCTTGTAATTTTCTCCATTTTGCCCTTAATCTCTATATCTCTGCCTGGATTTTCTTGTATTGTCATTCAGTGCCTACAGCTAGACATTGAATTTCTAGAACTATAATTTTATGCTGTGGAATACCTGGCTTGGTTCCCTATTAAGGTTTGTAGGAAAGAGTAGTGTTTGTTATTTACACCTGGCTTTCATGAAGGTGTTCTTTTATCCATATCACATAGAAAGAGAACTTATATTAGAAACCACACCAGATGAGGGCAAAATTTTTACATTTTCATTGTAAAAAGAAAATACAAGCATGATCAACCAGGCATATGAGTAAAACAAAAAGAAGGAAATAAAGAGGTACAGGAACTCAACAGACAAATGACTACAGAATGTATAAGAACAGGAATAGAGCCTAAATAAGAGTCTAAACAATTGTGAAGGAGATCTAGTATTTAAAAAGAAGATCAGCATTGAGGCAAGACTAGGAATAAAGAAAAAAGGGAATTTTATATATGATAGGCAGAAAATAGAAATGAGAGAAAACACATGGGAAGATATTATGCATTTATGGCAAAGGAGAAAGGAGGACAGAATTGTTCAGGTATCTGACTAAATGGTTTGGAATACATGAACAACTGAAAGTGTGAGTTGAACGCAAACAAGTTGTAAAGAAAATATCATATATGATGTCTAAAAAACATTTAATGGACTTTTTGCTTTTTCTCACACTGTCACACAGTAAGCATTGTCACTTACTATTTCAAGACAGAAAGCTTGGAAATACAGTGAGAAAGAGGATTGTCACAATATTTTCCAGGCAGTTACCAGGAAAGAATGGAAGGCTTCTGGAAAAGGTTGTATTTACACAAATCCAGATGAAAAAGGTGAAGAAATACAGAAAACAGCTCTGAAATTCCACTTTCTGAGCTCCATTTGCCAACTTTTGGGGGATTAAGCAACGTACATGAGAATAAAAATACAGAAGAAAGAGAATTCACAGAGATAAAACTACTGAATGAAGAATAATAGAATATGGAAGAGAATAGAGCAATGTAATATAATATAAAGAGTGATAAAATGTAATTACTCCACTTTGATTTTTTATGCATGTCTCAACACTGTGTGTACATATTCCAAGTCCTGCATTATTATCCTTTGCTTTCACTTACTGTTGATTTTCTGAAGCAGGTATAAAGGAAGAAATAACTGCATTCAACAATATAAAGTTGGTCATAAGAGAAGTTATCTAAAATCTGGAATTACACTGTTTGGTCGCTAAACCATATAAAGCAATATGTTGAACTGAATGTTGAACTGAAGTTTTGGAAGATCACAAATATAAAAAGAAGAAATTGAGAGACTAAAACTGGATGACCTGAGTAGTAGGGGTAAAAATGTAGGAAAAATATATGATGTGTGTTTGAGAATATCCAGAATATTCTCTGCTAAACTGCTGTCAAATTTTAAATTTAGAAAGAGAAGGAATTTCCTTGGAAGAATACTTAAAAATAGAGCTACATATCACAGACTTAATATCTGTCAGGCTTCTGATTAAGAGCTATGACAGTGCCTTCCTTTCAAAGATAACCTGAGCCAAAGAAATGTAACTTTTTCTTTAGAAGCCAAGGAGAAAGTTAATGAGTCTTTCATAGCCTTGCAAACATAAATCCTAAGATACCAGGATCAAATGATATGACTCCTAATTGAGCAAATCTCCCGTGTGCTTGCCTTGTGATCAATCATGAAACCAACACATGAGCAATCACCACTTAATGATGTGAAATCTGTTTCTGGACAACTTTGAACTCTGTAGGGGAATGGTGGGGATACATCAACATTCTTCCCAAAAAGATGTTTTGGACAAACTCCAGCTTGGCAGGTTATACACACCATTTGCTATTTGATGAATACAATTAACAGAAAGGGATCACTCTTTACAAAAGAACATTAATGGTCAATATGCAAGGATAGCCTGGATGGATAAGGAAAAGTTTATCCGCATGAATAATGTTAGCTATAAAACCACCCAGAATAGGCTTTCTTGTAAATAGTCAAATAAAAAACAGATTGCAGTGACTTTTTTCTTCTGCTCCAGTTGTCTATAGAGTGGAGCAGTGTCCCTGAAATCCTTCGCTAAAATTATTTAATCTAGTTAACTCATATTACTTATTAATATTTCTATTCTCTAAATATTATATATGTTTTATTCAGATATATAGCTTTGTGGAGTCATTACTCTGTGATTTGGAGTAAACTATTCTGTAACAGGATAGGTTGAAACATACAAATGAACATGTAGAAATGACAGAATCAAACTCTAAAAATAAGGGTGACTTTTCTATATTTAAAATTGTGGGGTTTTCCTCTTCATGAGTGACCAGACAGCTACAGGACTACTTGCAGCGTGCCTGATACTCAACTGTAAATGGTACTGGAACCTGTTAGTCATCTGTGTGATGCATTTCCTAAAAATGATGAAGGTATCCTCTGGCAGGGACTGCAAACTGACAGAAGTGGGTGAAACACTGAAGGGAAAATCTGTTCGCTTCTTCCAATAACACTTGATAAAGTGCTTGATAAAAGTATATGCATATAATGATCTATCCTTCCCAACACAATATCCATCCAAGATTAAAATTCTTGTGAGAAATTATGCCTCTGATCAACATCCTGTACTCTCAGTAGTGAGCAGTTTCCTTTTGGCTCTTTACCAAAAATAATATCCAATGTACAAACTCAATGACCACTATTCTAAGTCAATTGCCCCAAACCAAAAATGGTTATTAATCTCATTTCTCACATGGATTTCAGGAACTTCGCATCTCCCCTTTGAACTCTCAGAAAGGCAGAAGCATTTTCCAGTAAATATTTCCCATAATTGTTCAGAAAATGGTATATTGAAATTCCAGACACCTTTACTCATTGAAGTCAGCAATGTTTAATTTGTATTGAAATTCTCACTTGAAATTAAAGAGAAAGAACCTGATTACTATGCTTAGAGGTTAACAGAGTGAGATGTTATATGAGATTCATGATACACATTCTCCAATCTCATGAGTCTGGTTTATAGAAGATGAAATGTAGCATCATTTTAGAAGTGGCATCAATTTTCAAGATACAAGAGTGTAGGACAACTTCATCTCTTGTATGTCCCTTTTCCCCCTTTTGCCAAGGAAACTCATTCCGAATTCTGCAAAAGCAGTTGAGTTGTAGTTCATTTCTTGACATCTAGAGTAGAGAAAATTCACTGGTGCTGTAAGTACTAAGAACACTTCAATTTGGATGATTCGAAATGTTCACTGAAGACAAAGACCCAAAGCATCCAAGCTGATGTTACATCAGATGGTCTTTGATCACTTCCAAAGATGGTTTCAAAAGGGTGGGCATAAGACCCACAGCAAACACCAGAGTCCTCAATAGATGGTTGGGCATAGATACAGATTAAGAAACACTCCCCTGCTATAATTGAGAGCATAACTTTGCTGACTAGAAATTAAAACTTTATCTTACTGGTTAGTGTGCAGCTTGGGCCAGTCTCAAAGTCCAGTTTTCACATAAGAATAGTCTGGGCAATCTCTACCAATGGAGAAACAGAGGCTTCACTGGAATGAAATCCAGGGTTCTTACCTGTCCTTCTTTTCCTCCTCTTTCTTTTACCTACTAGGATATTATCAATCTCTGCCATGATCAAGATATTTACACAGAGAAGTAATACCTCCTGGTTTGCCCAAACATCACCTTATGTTTGGTTGACAAGGACAAGGCAAAGTAATGTCCATGAACCTGCCTGTTTCCATTCTGTAGCTATTCCTGTTCTGCAAATACATTTCTCTACCAATTATTGTTCTGTTTAAGCAAATAGGAAATTATGATAGCTATTTGAAGCTGGGGATCTGAGCTATTATCTAAGACCTCCAAGAGTCTTCCAAGTTCTAACCCCAGAGCCTTTCTTTCATACCTGCTACTGGCATCATTAATGGCTCTAATAAGGACTGTGCAAAATTCATCCAACATCTACCTCTAAGGTCTCCATGTCATCAGTGTAGTCTTACCTCCAGAGATTTTATAATTTACTGAAACATAAATATTTGATAATAATATTAAATTGACATACCTGGGGATTTATTTATAAGCTTTAAACCAGCTTCCTCTCACCACTTACCATTTTCATGGTGGTCTCCAAGATAGATTGTTCCACATTTAAAACAGAAAATCATGGATTTCTAGATGATATCAGATTGCGATCTCTTGGGATTATATTGTCAGAAGACAACAGATGAATCATCTCATTTTCTTACTGCTCATGGACAAGGTATCACAGATACCTGAAGAGACTTTTACTTTGAGATGACTAAATTAATGTCACTTATTTATAGACTGGGCCTGACTAATGAGAATCTAGAATAAGTCTGAGCTAACATTTTGGGGAGGAGATGGAAATGATTAAATCACATTTAAATAAATAAGATGCTTCCTAAATACATTTAAATAAAGAGGAAGCTTCCTGCAAATAAATAACATTGACTCTGATTTCTGTATGTTTCATTGTAAAGGATAAAAAATATTATTTGAATAAGTCCTACAGCAGGATTTCAGCCTTGTCAAAACTGAAAAACGAACAAGCTTTTGTCAAACAGACATTTTGGTAGAAAAATATTCTGTAAACCATGCAAACAATTGTAGAAAAATTGTAGAAAAATGCTTTTTAAGCCCCTGTCCTCTCCCCCATATCAGGCAGTACTTATCATCATGGCAGAGCTGGTAGAGTTGCACTTCATGCACCAAGTGGAAAACCTTTTGAAAGCTGACTAAAGTGCATGAACCCTACTTTTCTGATCTCAAGATGAAAGGCAGCCCCTCATTTCTTAGGTAGTGTTATTTCTATTGCTGGCATTCCATCAACCACAGGAATGTGTGGCACACAAAGCAAATAAGTTACTAGCATATCTAAACACCACCTTCTGCCTCCCCTCATTGTTATGAGAATGGATTGTATTATACTCTGCTGCCCTTTGATGAGACAGATTTTTCTCTTCATGCCAAAAAACTTGTTTTGAACAGAAAAATAGAAATAAAAGCACCCTTTTTTTAATAAAAGCAAGATTCTACATGTTGGTGTTGGAAGTTACAGCAAAACAGAAAGCTCTTGTATAACAAGTTAGCACTAGATCCACAGAGGTGGAGAAGAGGGGATGAACTGCAGGGAGTTGGGGCTGGACCGATCCTGTGAAGCTGTAGCAAGAGCACCAGGATGAACCTCTGGCAGGACAACCCAAGCCTTATACTTCATATTTTGTCAAACTTACAGCTACTCTTAAAAAGCTGTTATTTTGGGACACTTTGCCTTAAGACAAAACTTACATTCTGATCTCCTTCGGAACAAGTGTATAAGGGCAATGACAGAGTTCGTATCAGTGTGCAGATTACTCCATGTCCAACCAGAGGATTTGTTTAACTTGCAGCATCCCTCTGGCTTGTGTCACACAATCTCTAATTGAGTCAACTTGAATATTTGGCTTAAGACAAGCACCCCACATAGAAATATTGCTTTCTTACACTCCTACTGGGCAGAAAGAGAAATAGAAATATGACCAGACCCTTTTGAATATTTACTTTAAAGGGAGGAATGAAAAACCTCAATCGTCCAAGCACTGTGTGCACTTTAGGCAATAACACCCTCTTTCCAGGAATGCTTGGTACATTTTGAAGAATTTTCCTTTCAATCTCATTGAGAGATACTTTATTCAGCAGATATTTTCTGCTGGCTAAGAAGGTTAGCAAAGGAGTAGATGTGAAGATGAAAAAGGTTTGAAAAACTTGAGCACATGAGCAAAGCACTGTTAGCTACTGTACCTGTTTCAAAAATTATGCAATGTTAAAAGGTGTAAAGGTAAAAGGAAAATAAAAGACTCTCTAGAATGAGCTTTGTTGTTTATAGGGCTCACTATTCTATTGAGAGATAAAGGACAGGAATATAAGATTTTCTGAACAATACTTCAGATAAAATAAAGACTAATTCTGTCCTGATTTTCACCCATTGGGACTCTGGCCTGCTGGGGCCTTGTAGACCTATGTGAAAGACAAACTAACTTCACAGTAGTACAAGAATGTCTTGCAGCATATCTGACATCTGCTGAGCTTTCCTTAGCAGTCAGGCACCTAATGTAAAGATTATTGAGATGCATGGTGACAACAGAACAGAATGTTCCATGTGACAAAAAGCCTACTTCTCCTGTGGTCAGTAAATCCAAACAGAAACAAGGAAGGTGAATTTGTGTTTCAACAGCTGAGGCTTATAATAATAATCATTTGTAGCACAATTTCTTCCCCGATGCAGCTCTGAAGAACCAAACATATTTGGAAATGTCCAGCAATAATACTTCTCAGATAAAACATTTATCTGCTCTAATGCATTAGATGATACTGTTATTTAACTCTGTACCATTAACATGACACTTCAATGCCTCATGCCAGGAAGGTTAAAGAGAGTGGAAGAGGTAGAAATATAAGGAAGAAGGTAAAACTTCTGTGCAATCAGAAATGAGCAACTACTTTACCTTCTAATAGCTCCATTTCCAGTTCTAGTTGTTTGGGGAGTGGTATGTACTAACAAATTAATTTCTGCACTAAGCATATGTCTAAATATGACAAAATGCATTCAACAGCTGAGGTCTCAGATTCCGGGAGAAGATGAGACATTTTGCTAGCCCACCTTCTACAGTGTATGCTACTAATGACAATAAAAGAGCTCCCTGTCAGTTCTAAAACTTGGTTTTAATGATGTCCGCATCATGACACTCATACTTGGTCTTGCCCTATTGAAAAAAGGAAGATAAATTTTCTTTTTTGCACAGGTTATCTTCAGGCTGGAATAAAGGCTTGGATTCAGAGAAAGCCAAAAAAAAAGTCTTCTCCAGCCAATTAGGTTTCTCTTCAAGGTCAAAAAGTCTGATGGTTATCAGGTTATGCATGTTACTATTGTTAAACAAGTTAATGGCTTACCTTTTACTGCTTATCCAAGCAGATAAAAGAAGTAATTCCATCCAGAGAAGTCCAAACTTGTGACACTGCCAACTTCATTTCACATACTTGGTTATTTCAAGTGAATTTTAAGAAACACTTGTGAAACTCTTTTCAACCTTCTGATATGTTTCTTAAAAGCAGGTTTAAGAATAGATTTTCATTGTAGAGAGCATTGGAACTTTGTGTGTACATGTTAGTTATGTTCACAGATGCCTGATCTTAAGCACCTGGAAAAAGCCAAAGTATTTCTTTACAGAACTTTTTTTTTTCATCCTGTTTTTAATAGTTTCATCTGCTCATGTAATTCAGTTTTTTGAATGCACAGATCAAACCATGGGATTCAACAGACTTGAGCAAAGAGGTAATTTACTTGTTCCATGAAAATTCTCAAGAATTAACAGAATTTTCACATTTTGTCTCAGGACAAACACAGGATTTAATGTCTCTCTGATTTCTCTCAATCACTCATTACTGAAGGGAATGAAAAAATGCTACTAGCAAGTCAGAGTTGCTCGGTCATTCACTCACTATCCAGTAGATGTTTACTTAACCAAAGTGCAAAGGCCCCCACAATGGGTGCTAGTCCATATGAGGATGTGAAAGACCCTAAGTAGAACAGCCCCAGCAGGGAAATAATGAGAAAGCCCACTCCTCACAACCACCCAGTAATGCCCAATATATGTGTGACTGAGAGTCAAATCCCTGATCCAAATCCATCACTACAAAATCTCGACTGCTCTTTGCTGTATATTAGTGAGCATCTTAACAGCTGTGCATTAGATCTCCTATGCTTTATATTCCACGGAAAAATACATGCATCTTGACAAGATATTTTACCAAAAAATTCTGGCTATCTTCAGTTCAATTGACAAAAGTCCAGCTATTTGTCATGAGTTTTTTTCAGTCCCATTTTCCTTAATTTTAACAGTTCCTCTCTGACTGGAAAGGTCCTCCATGCCATTGTCTTTCTGCTATTGCCTAATTCTGCAGGCTTCATTCATAATCCTCTCTTTTACTTTATAAGCAACACAGGACAGTATTTACTTCATAATTAACTGGCTTCTTTTTTTCCCTGGGATATTTCTAATGCTTTTTTTTTTTTTAAACAAAGCAGCTAAATAAAAAATTAAATGTAACATTAAATGTCCACTCTTTCTTTCAGAGGTCTTGACTAATTAATTATGTGCAGAATCCAACTGTGACAGGATTCTTAGTCTCTTGTACCCAAACTTTCTTACAAGTTCAAACCCTCCTAATGATACCAACCAGTTTCTAGGAATTTATTAAAGGATTTTCAGCAGATTTGAGATTTTCTCTCTGCTAAATCCTATCATGTGGTCCTGAGATTTTCTGGTTTTCACTACCAGATTATGGCAGGAGAGGGATCATATGACTTGGAGCTCACATTCTCAGCACTATCCTAATTCTTCAAAGAAGACCTCCAAGAAAAATATCCTCAACTATTGGTTTTACTTTGAAGAGTATTGTACTTTCCATTGGATATTTCTGGAAACGGTTGATTTTAGTTTAGCCCAATATTGTATTTGTTTAAGGCTCATTTCTTCATGATATATACATATCTTTAATGAAAATATAATTCAAGAATTTAATAACATGAGAGCAAGGAATGAAAGAAAGCAGGGTTCACATTACTGGCTTTGCACATTTAGTGGATGTGTGAGTCTTCTGATTCCTCAGGAAGTCCTGTATATATCTTCCAGCTCTTTATACTTTATTCCCTTAGACAATTGCCAAACTTAGTAGTACAAAAATTGTTTAAAGAAAGCACACTGTGTTCTGCCCACCTCACTTTATCTCCTGCATATTCTTTGGCTCCTCCTGCAAACGTCCAAGTGCTCAACTGGCAAGAGTCATTTTTCTGCCCCCTGCAAAGAAATTGCTGCTCTCTTGAAGCATGCAGCTTAAATTTTTCTCACATCTATTTAACAAAAATACCTTTCAGTGAAAGAATATCCTCTTAAACCACTCCCAAAATAAACTGTGACCACTATCCTACTCTTCCTGATAAGGTAAATAAAAGCTCTTCGCCTAAAATCACAATTTTCTCACATCCCCAGAACATCTTATATTGGGAAATCATTTACAGAGGAACACCTCTGAAAAGTTAGAAGTCAATTCTTTGTTTATACAGCCAGCAAGATAAATTCTAATGCCCACACACACATGCATATACAAACTTACGTAACATATAAAGGTAATGTACAAATCTTCGGGAACACTGGAGGATTTACTGGGCTCCCAAAGTCCACTTGACCTGCCACTTGAAAACAGAGTCTCTAACATAAGTAGGTAATTTTAGTGAATCAGTCATGGATCAAAAATATCTATTATGTCTTTCTTAGGCCCTTTTTAGGTTGTTCCAGATCATCTTTGCCTGTTTTATGTGTTAAAAGAACAATACAGCTTCTGCCTTTGCAGATACCCATGCAGTTTCAGAAAAAGCCAATACAAATTGTGGTTCATTAATTTCAGAATAGATTTTAAGCCTTAAATTGGCCTTTGGAGGGGTCTGGGGAGGGGTGACATTTCTGTGGTAATGCAGTTATTTGTGACTTTGCTTGTGTGTTCTTGTTGTTAAAACCTAATGGGTGCCAAATTTTACACTCCTGAGAACAATAATGAAAAAAATATTTTAAAGTGCTTTCTTTATTTAAGTGTATAGAAAATATGAAGCACCATAAACACACACAATAACTCAAATTTCTGTAAGTTTTTTGCAATGGTAAGGGTGGAACAATACATTCCAGATATCTGATAGCTTATCCTAATTATTTGGACACGTAGTTCAGAACTGGTGCCTGGGAAATTATATAAGGTCTATAGAGTTTAGTCTTAGGCATGTGATCTACCCAGTGTTCATGTCTCAGAAAAAAATCCTTCAGGGTTTAACAGCATTTAAGTCATGTCCCTGCTCACTCTGAGAATCCATGGACATTTTAATTAGTCTTTCTTAGGAGGCTCTTATGTTGAATTCTGTTTTGTCAGTTAGATTTGTAACTTTGATCTCATCACGTTTGAGCTCCCCAGTGAGAAAATCATAACCAACATTTTTCAAACAGAATGCAGATAAAGTTTTAGCCAGTAAATGATGCCATATCTTTCTATGTAGTTTTTCATTTGCTTTATTTAAAAGTCTTACTGGATGTAATCTGATTTCAATAAACATTCATTTATGGGGCAGATATATTCTGCAGAGCCAGTTAGCTGGGGTTAAACAGGGTAGGAAGAAAGAATTTTCCAGCTGTGTTTAAGGTAAACATAATGCCTCAATGTATTCTTTTTTTGAAAAATAAAATATACTTCAAAGTTTAAATTAAAATAATTTAACTGGCAAGTGAGAGTTTAAAAAGTCCTAAAAGGTCTGGGGGTTTGGGAGTGTTTTTCTTGCAAAAAATGTAACAAATAAGGAGGAGCGACCTCTAAACATTTAAAGACAAGAATAAATACTAATATTTTGGTATGTGCAAAGTAAGGAATAGAATTACCAGCTTGCCATTGGCAATGTTAAATTTTCTGAGACAGAAATAATGTTCATAACTTCATCAGACTGTAAATACAATCTAGAAGTGTTTCCCTTAAGTTTTGCAGAGCCAATGAAGAGGAATTAGAGAAAAAAAACTACTACTAACAAACATAAACCACGCTAATGACCTTGAACACATCTCAAAGTCACTGTGAAATCTTAATGTCAAGAGCAAAGAACTCTGGCTCTCGTCCAACAATTCTGTGTTCATGGACAAGCCTTGATCATCATGCAAAAACCGTTGAAGAATGCAAATTGTAATCCTTTGCAGAGCTGAAGATAGTATTTTTCTTCCAGGAGCAGCACATTTCCTGCTACATACTGTATTGAGGGTAACATCTGGTCCTACCAGGATATCAAGTCACAGATAAATGATGGGTTTTTTTTTAAGAATGAGACTTGGGACCTAAAGTGAAATTTTGGAACTGTATCATAAATTTTGTAAAGGAATCTAATACACGGGAAATAATTTCTTCTTCAGAATATCTGGAATAATTGATAAATATGTATCGCTTGTATTTCATATTACACCCATGATCCTCAAATTCATCCAGCTGCATATTTTGTCTGCTTGTTTCAATATAAAGATGGGACTCTGGCTTGACCTTCTCATTCTTATTTCACTTGAGCTATTTCTATCTACAAAGGTTATACATGAGACTGATATTTGAGATAATTATGCATATGAATAGAGATTTATTTTTTGGTATAAATCTGATAAATGTCAACTTCAGTGCTTTTATTCCAGAGTGAAAACATGGTGCCAATATATGTTTTAAATGTTTTGTGAGGTACTCAAATTACTTAGCAATTGCCTGATTTTTGAAATTGTAGAGATTTAACTCTTAGTAAGAATAAATGCTTTTCCAGCCACTGAAGAGATTTATATTTTAAGGTAATGAAGTGTTTGGATATCTTATGACATACAGAATGATTGTTAATATGTGTATTTAAACACCATAGCTTCCCTTGTTCTGTATTTTGGACTTTGGCAAATGGAAAATTTACATTCAGTCCTGTAACTGTATGTTTAAATACATAATAATAAAACCATGGGTTGTGTATGTACATGTGTTGTAGATTGCTCCTTCTTTGTACAGATGTGGATACAATTAAGTCATATAAATTGCTACATATGTAAGTTGGTTCCATGGCTTTGAAATTAATGTTTTGCTATCCCACTGTCAGCTGCATTTGTAGTGTTTCTGAGGGACTCTTAATTTAGCTTTTCTTTAACTGTTAAACATTCATAGTTAGATTATTTAATATCAATCTTTTCCTCACAAGGTTATTTAAATAAAGGTAGAAAAAAGAACATGGCTTTGTTTTAGTATCTACCTGCTGAAAGTAGCCTCATTCTCAAGGCAGTAAGATCAGAACATGTTAATTTCCTTGAATTCAAATGCACAGAGTCATTATTCTGAAACATAAATATGATGGAGTAACATGAACTTAATTGCAAAAACACTTCCTGGGGTATCTGTTTAATCCACAGCCAAAAGATAAACAGCCCTCAGAAAAACCAGTCTCTGCCCAGTGGAGTCCATTAGCCACTCAGTTTTCACACCTTCCAAAATTCTTCCTTGTTTGTTCTTTAGTGGGGACTCAAGTACACGTTCGTTTGATCTTTACAATGAGAAAACAGTAAGATGCTTAGTTCAAGGAGTACTCTCAAAGATAATTTCAATTGCAACAATCACAGGGTTTGCTTGAGTTCTAAATTATTAATTTAGTCTACTTTCAAATGAAAGAGTTTGAAATTTTAAAAGCATGTCCATCTACAACTCTATACAATGAGTATATGAAAATCAGTGCCTTAGTATTAACAGCCATTTATTTTTCTGATGACTTGCTGTGAAGATAATAGAACATGCAGAACTCTTCCCAGAGCTGGGCAGTTTCACTCCTGTAAAGGTTATTGCAAACATTTTCCTTGGTTTCATTCTTTGTGGATTTACACCCTTCCCTCTAAAACTTTTGTTTTGGTGATATTCAATTGGACAGGGATGTTAAGTTGACCTTGATTTGATCTGAGGACCACTAAAAGATTATTCATGACCAGGGTTGACCTCAAAACTCAAGATCAGGGCATAACTGCTGAGTCTCAATGTTTTGCCATTGAAAACACAAATGTTTAATGCTCTCAGCATTAAAATTTCCATTGGCTATAATCTTCTCTTAGAATATTTTTCATAACTAAGCTATAATTTCTGAAGACTCATGTAGAAAATTGAAATGTAGGCTGGATATGTTTTCTATCATTCTAAAAATATTGATTTTGTACAGATAGATGAACATGGAAAATAAAGGATATTAATAATAATTCAGCAGAACATCTAATCATATGCTTAATATGAGCCTTAATTATCAGTCTGTAAGCCTGAGACCTAAGGGTTTGTGACTTTCTGTATTTGTGACAAATCAAGTATTTAGGTGCTCTGCCAGAGACAGTACTGAATGTCCTTGCAGTGCAAAACATATGCTTAGTTTACAACGGGAGCTGATTTACACTGAAATGAGGTCTGGTGTCATTGCTGCCTGCCCCAGATCAAATTTACTATAACAGAGATACTAACTCATCAACTTGAAAATGTGCCGCTGACAGAAAAGGACACGTACAGCTACCTAAACACAGGTGACAAGCGACCTTCTAGTAACCAAGTATGTCCTTCTTAATCTCCAGAACCTGTTCCAAAAATATACAGGTCTCCCTCCCATAAGGTCATGTGCCTGACCTGTTTTAAATAACATAAGGCCTCAAAAAAAGATGCATATGTTCAGGGACCTGAATTCCTCCCACTGACAGAGTGCTGTGGCTTTTGATGAGCTGCTAGAGGTATTTTGCTACATGCGCTTTGGACATAAGTATCTAATCAGTCCCATTCAGAAGAGTAGCATAGAGTTTTTTTGGGAGGTGGAGTTTTTTATATTATTATTCTAAATCATTTCTGGAAGAGGCAAGTCAAGTGGACAACCCTGTCAGTCAATCTGGAAAGTAAGATTTCTGCTTGTACTCCTTTGCTATAAAGATATCTCTCTGTACCTATCTATATCTATATCTATATATCATCTATATCTATATCATGTATATCTATATCTATCTATAGATCTCAACCTTTACTACATACTAGATTTCTAAAGCAGCTGTTCTCAGCTGAAGAGTCAGATGGAAGGATCACTGACCTCATCTTTTCTGTTGGTTCCTGTGTTTTTATGTCCCGTTATTGAAGAGTTATAATGTAGGCTTGAATTGTAAAAATAAGATTACCCACAAATAACTAAACTTATCTTATATGGTTCCTCATTAAAGTCCTTTTTATGCAAAAAGAGAGTGATATTTGTGTTGCCCACAGTAATATAAAATTCAGCTACCCTAGACTTCATGATTTCCCCCTCAGGCTGAATGGTCTCCTTTATGCAATTCATTACCTTCTTTCCTTCAGAATGTTTATTGCTGTTATGGGAATGAGGCTGGACAAAATAATTATGAAAACCCAAACAGGGGTCAGGAAAAATCAAAAAGCCTGTCAAGAACAACTCTGGAATCATCTTGAAGGATGGCAAATAGAGGTAATTTGTTGTCATTATTAACTGGCAAAAGTTGCTATTAGGAAAACAAAGTACGCCATTTTTTCTTTCAGAAAAAAAAACCTTCATGAAGAATGTCCTGTCTGTATCATCTTTAGAAAGTGTCATCTCAGACCAAAATCTATGTGTGAAATGGCAGTACTAGTCAAGAAAAAACAGGCTCAGATCTGAACAAACATTCATAAGGCCTGGAGGCCCATGGCACCAATCTCATATGTGAATGTGAAAAGAGCTGTGGTCATTTAGGGGACAACGTAGGGCCATGTCCACTGCCTCCAAATTCACAGTCTACATGAAGCTGCAAAGAAATTAACTTGTTTACTTTTCATAATTCATGCTTTCTTTGGCCTTTTCTATCTGTTCTAGCCAAAGGCTTAATTCACCAAGAATGTGCTGATAGGCCAGACCAAGTAATAAAACACACAAGCATGCAGATTCTTCCCACCCAATGATCAAGAGGAAATGTAATTAACAAATGCATTATAGAAGCCAAAGTTGCTGTCATGAGGATGGTGCTTGCTTCCACTGTGAACAAGGCAAATCCCACAGACAGTATGATCTCAAGTCTCTGGCTTCACAAAGCCTGATGTAGTGTTAAATAACAAACTTATCCACAGGGACCTGATGATGAACTTACCCCACAGGAAATTAAAAGTAATGAATTAAAACATAGATCACTTGCTCACAGCTTTAATCCTCAATTTACAAGATCATCTTTTAGAAACTGTAAAATAAAGAAATTTCATCATGCCAGGTGAAACTATTTTCCATGTAACTCCTTGCAGTTATGAAATGTAAAAACATGCAGATCACATTTTGTTATCTTGTCATTCAAATACCTTTTATTTCCAGAGAAATCTTGACTTAAAATGTACTCCTGGAATTATATGTGACAGCTCTGGATCAATTACAGTATTTCACAGCTGACATTTTGAGGAAATCCTAATGTTTGTTCTCACAATTCCCTGAGTATCTGTATTTCAAAAAAGTATTTTTCACATTTTAAGTCTTTTTTTTTTTGTCCTGGGACAACTTTCTCATGAGACCTTCCTGACATTTTAGTTTACAGTCATACTGATGGTATGAGAATGGACTTGATAAGTTAAGTACTTGCAATTTCAGATGAGGGAGCTCCTGTCCTGGACCATTTTCTGCTGCTCCATTTTAGATCAGACTGCTTTTTTTACTGTAATACCTTAGGATTATATGGTTCAAAGACCACTTGGTGCCATTTTTATGGACTTTTCCAGCAGGCTTTGCTTCTTAGTGTGCATTACAAAAAGTCAGACTATGAGGTGTTGTTTTAACTGAGCTGTCACTATTTTCCTCCACACAATAACAGCAGATTGAGTTCAGGACCAGAATCCTCAGCTTTACTTGCTTTTATTTTACTTACATTTGCCTCCAAAAGAACAAAGTCATGGCCACAAAATATGATATTCTTCAAGATCCTTTCATTGAGTCCACTTCATATTTGCTATCTCATAAAATTTACACCTTCTGCTCACATCTTAAGTCCCTCCTGTCAATTCTATGATTTTTATATAGTTCTGACTGTTGATGAAGGAATGTAAAAAATTCCTCCTAACCATGTTAGCTGAAAAATAATGGTAGGCTTAGAAAATTTTAAAATTATTTTCATTCTTCAAGAAGATGTGAGGAAACTATAAAGAAATGAAAAAATATATCTGAACATGATTTTTGTATAAAGCTTAAGAAAGAACAAAGGATAATGTCCATTTTTAAAATGAATGTTTCTTAAATTGGAAGCAAGTCCTCTGTCATTTGAGTGGAAATTACAGTCCATATAAATAAACTATCAACCAATCAAGAGAATACTATTCCCGTAGGGTACATAAACCCATATTTTATTTGAGGCTGGGTGTAACAAGTCCAGTACTATGTCTCTGACAAAGATCAGTGCTAAATGCTGACAAAAATGTACAAGAGGCAGAAGAAACCCTGCATGGTACTTCTCCCGCTGTGTCGTCCCAGCTTCTAGAAATCTGTGGTGCTGAGGCTTCCTGAGTTCATAACAGCATTTCTTTGGAAAAATAAGCCTTGATGGGCAAAAAGTAACTATATAATTTTTAGTTATTTTTGAACTTCAATTTCTCCTCATCTTCTCTAAGCAACTCATTATTCAAAGATTGCCCTCAAATCCCTCCCTTTACATTGCTTACACTTACTGAATTTTATCTGCCTTTTTAGCTGCCACTTTTCTCTCAGTTAGAAAAATGTCTGCTCATTCTCTGTTCTTTGTTAAGTATCATTCTATCTCTGCTTGTCTTTTAAATTCATAAGAGACCTTACTCTTTTTTTAACCTGATAGCCTAATTTGTCTGAGTTTGTGGTGAGCATCCACCTAAGAACCTTCTGGAAATATATGTCAGCTATATTAACAAGATGCAATGACCAAAAAGCTTTTGAAGCGAAAAATTGCAAGTATTGTGTTGGCTCTTTTATGGTGATATAATTTAGCTACATGCATACTATGTCTACTTTGATGACAGATTTTTTTCCAACTTAAGAGCACAGAAACAGGGGGTTACTGGGCTATGATCTATATGAGATCGTGCTTAAGAAACAATTTTCTGTTATACAGGTGGTGATTGAATTGGTAGAATGTATACATTTAATAGCTTGAGAATGTCATATTTCAACCCTTTCAAAGATCTTGGATGGCTATTATCTTGGCCTTGAGGCTCATCACTCTTCCTTTAATGAACATTTTTCTGAACTTCTGCTGCTGCTGGTACTGCTCAAGATGACTCCTCTGACTCATCCTGCAAAAATAACAGTTCCAGAATGAAACTTCATCAGGTTCCTCATAATCAGCAGGAATGCAAGGAATTAATCGAGCTCTTCTCTTATAGTCTTTTCTTAGTGGATGTTTCATATCTTGACTACTTCTTAATCCAGAAGACTCAGTCAGGCTTCTAGTTTCTGGTATATTTGCTTTCCATTTAGCTTAATTAATAATTCTATGCCTACAATATGCTGATTTTATAAATCTACTTTAATTTATAATATAATCGTATACTAATTGCATATAATACAATATACAATATAATTGTATTGTTATATATAACCATATATAATATAGTTATAATTGTTTTGCATTTAATTCTTCAGAGTTTATATTTTTTAATTTCCTTTTCATTTTAATAAGTTGGATTTTTTAAGAATAATTTTTTTCATAGCCACTCCATCCCTGCTCTTTATTACTTTTTTTGCTGTTTTTTTAAAGTACTTTTTGATATGCATTACAGACTCAATTTGAACTCCAGATAGAATGTTTTCAAAATGTGTTTTCTTCCATCTGTAAACATTTGGCTATTTGATTGCTTTCCCTGTTTCCTTACACTAAAAAAAAGAAATCTGTGTTTCAAAATTTCTATTTTTTAAATATTTTTTTTATTAAAACACATCACATTTCTGTGGGTTATAAAGTTGAAGAAAATTTGCTTCCATAGAGAAGCTACCATAAAAATGTCATTTCAACTGTATTTGTGTATCCTTATTATTAATTGCCATCACAAGACATACTTGTAGGAGTGATATATGTCAGAAGTGTCTGGAAAAACACATATAATTTGGCAAGGAAAAAGTCCGTCTTGATGCCATTTGCTAAACCTCCACTAGCAAGCAAAGTTATTCTTTACCATGTAAATACCCAGAGTTTCACAGGGATGCCTCATAACGAATACACTGCAATAATCTAATTTCAGTGACTAGTTTTGAAGATGGGTGACAATCCCTGTACTTAAGAAGAAAAGTCAGCTTGTCAGTCAGCAGCATTGATAAATCCTGGTTGAGCTCGGAGTGTGAACTGTGATCAGGCACAAACTGGGTACTACACCAAGCTGTGAACAATCTTAGCTTTGGAAGGCTTAGATCTCTCACTAGAGAGGCTGAGGCTACTTCTGACATGTCTGTCATAAATTTCTCCCAAGTCTTCTTCCTCCTCTCATTATATCTGAGCTGAATTGAAGTCATGCTCTCATGTGCCATGTGTCCCTAAGTCAGATGTTTGTTTGGTAAAATTTTGGGTTAAATGTCTTATCACCATATCACTGTAGGAAGCCTTTGAGTACCCATGTTGCTGACTAAATTGCTTTTAGGATTAAACTGAGTAAGAAATTCAATAAAAGAAAGAGATAAACTAGCTCAGGTTCATTGCCTGCAAGTTTTTGTGCTTGCTGCTTCTTGCCCACTACCTACAGAGACCAGTTTTATGAGAACTTCAAGGTCTAGCACTTGTGTCAAAGTCAATAAATCAAATTCAAAAATAAAAAAATTGCTTGAGGAGCACAGTGAATTAGTTCACTCCAGCAACTTATGTGTTTTGAGAATAGGGGGTAAGAAGGGGTAGAAATTTTGGAGTATAAATTTTAAATTATAATAATGAAAAACCATAGGACACAATGGAAATTGGATCAGGCAAAATTTGCCCATATAAATTCTTAAATGATTTCTTATGAAATATTTGTAATGCTTTCTTTTCCACTTATACAACTCCTCCAGGGAGCTGTGAACCCAAGATATATAGGCGTTTTCACCTTCTTTTCTGCTATCATCAAATACTTTCTATCCTGCATATGTGTACTTCTCTCTGTTTCTACGAGGGCTTGACCAATCTTTTTCTCATTTAGGATTGTCTACCAACACGTTTCTGGAACAGTCCTTCTAGTGGTCTCTATCCACAGCAATTCTTGTGACTTCCTATTCACAATCTCTTGGTCTTCCTTTTGTCTGCTCTGCCATCCATTGACTTAGGGATTTACATTCTTCCCTGGTTTTTAATCAAAATTTTTCATGAACTTTTTTTCTGTGCCTCATTCAGAGGCATCTTATTACTCCTGCTGCTGATGGCCATGAATCTGAAGTCCTTGGTCCACATTCTGCATATTTTCTCTAAATTACTATCTAGTGAGATGTCTGAATTGTGAAGGATCATTGTAAAGATCTACAAACTCACAGAGAGTGAGAAAGTCTGTGAAGATGAAATGCCAGGAATCCATTTTAAAATTAATCCTGCCTGTCCAACCCTGCACAGCACTATAACCCTACGGCAAGTTTCTGAGCTTCTGCATTGTCTCTGGATAAATACTGGAAATATGTAGCTCTCTATGTCCTTGCCTTTTGCCTACAGGTTTCCTTCTCTTCCTTACATATTAACTATTCTGGGTAATGAAAAGTATTTCTGGTTCAGTTTGTCCACTGAAGACTCTCTTCATGTGTTTTTAATATAAAACATAACAGATTACACTGCTCCCAAAAAAGATAAAAGGCTTTATAAGGTACAATATATTTATAGAAAGAACTAAAATCACTTGCATTATACATTGTTTTGTGCTAAAATGAGATAAAATATTATAGAAAAAGATATATGTGTTCCTCTGAATCCTTCATAACCCCTGTGGGACACTAGAAATTTATTTGCAAATAGAAAACACATGCATTGTCAAGTAGTTCCAGACAAGTTTGCTTACAAAGACTTTGGAGCATTTTAAATGTTCATGTTTATAGCAAACATAATGCTCTTCCAATAGTGAATCTATCCAGGCCTGCAACTGTCATACACTTTTAAAGCACACAAGATCTGAAATATTACAGCTTTAAAATGTCAAACATTTTAAAAATCAGGCCCCATCTTTGGCTTTGGAGATCCAGGGACAACTGGAAGGCCATGGCTATCTCTACCAGAGGAGGTCTGGAAGGCAGAGACGGCCAGGGACCATTTCCCTAAGGACACTTGACATGTGCCCTTCCTGCTTCCAAGGTCTGGCAGAGCCCAGCAGTAATGGAAGTGGCCAGATTTCTTGGTGACCTCCCAGTCACTCAGTTTACTGCCAGAGATGGCACCAGGAGTCCTGCACTGATGTTCACGGTGCTGCCCGTGCCAGTAGCTCCCTCAGGCCATGAGGATGCCAGGGCTGGCAGGACAGAGCCTGGCCACCAGGGTCTGCTCCCACCCACCCAACCAGGAGTAGGACAGATGGGGGAAGGAGGGCAGGCCAGGATGGGACAGGATGGAGTCCATGGCAGGTCAGGGCAGGGCTGTGGGAAGCTGGAGACTGACTCTGCTGCAGCATCACTGAGGCAGGGGCTGCTGGCCCTGGGTGACTGAAATGTGGTCTAGGACATGGCTAGGGTGGGGGGAGACTCCAAAGGGATTGGCAGAGACAATCAGGTGATGAGTGTCCCCATGACTGTAATACTGAAGCTTTGCTTTCCTTTTATTTATTTAATTCTCCTGTACACTCCACTGTAACATAGCCAGCTTTTTTAGCACAGATGAGTGGTTGCTTAAAAAAATCAGTACACAACCTTAAACACCAAAAATACAGCTACAACAAATGGCCTCAGGTTACAGCAGCCACCTCTTCTCCTGCTCCAGCCCCACAGCAGGTGTCTGTCATCCTACCCAGCTCAGCACCCCTTGTGGACATCGTGGGGCTCTGGGGACAAGGGGCAGAGTATTAATGCAGAGCAGCCTTCTGCTGTTTTCTGTAGAGCTACTGAACTGAAGAGGGAGAATATACACAGAGAACACCCTTAAAACCTCAGAAAACTGCTTCTGTCTATATTGTATTCAATAAAGGATATAAATTCCCCCCTGCTACCCAGAATATCTGAAATTTGAACCTGAAAACGCTCTGTACCTGTTTTCATAGCCCTGAGCGCCTCACAGGAAAGTATTTCATAAGCAAGAGCTCAGTTCTTTTTGTCTCCAAACATCTGCCTTAAACATCTGTTTTTAATCAAAGTGAAACCAATGCCCTCCTTCAGTGGACAATGTGGTGCAGATAAAAAAGGCCGATGGTGTATTGACTGTAAAGCCCTCAGCTTTCTTATTCCTCACTTCAGATCCTTCGCCAAAGAACCTTTGGTGTCATTTCAGTTTTCCAGTAACAACTCTGATGTAATGGTCAAAATTTCAAGGAAAAATTATAAATATATTCTTTGAGTTTAATTTTTATCCTATTCTTTTTCTACAAGCAATGCTTCTTTGAAAGAAAAAAATTACAATTTTTCAGTCAAGAATAAAATATATTTTATCATCTCTGAGGGAATTGCAAATGATTATTTAGTGTGGTATGTACTGGGGGGAGTTAACCACATAATTCCTGTTAATGATGAAAAATGAGTGAGGAGTTCAAAGAATACCAATTTAAAAGCTCTCTGAATGTCAAAAATATACATGTAGATGGTGCGTCCAATGGACTTATTATTGGGGGATATAAATCATTTTGCACACATATGTGACGGCTTGTAAAATACACATTTCTGCTTCAAGAAGCACTTTTTGCAGTAAACCTAGATTCCTTCAAACTCTATTTAACATAAATTGCATACGATTTACATCCTAGTATAAGCTATTCAAAAACATCAGATTTAAGTCAATGAAAATAAGAATATAGCCTGAATAATTCATTAATTTGAAACTAGATGCTAAACTGGTAACTGAAGTAGGATGAAATCAGTGGAAAAAACTCTAATTAACATTGAATTAACAATGAACTCTAGTCCATCAGGGCAAAGGCCTCGCTGTGTCTTCTTCCTGAAGCCGAGAGTTCACACTCAAGCACTGCTTGCTCCCATGGGATTACTGATGTCCTGCTAGCATGTGGTGGAAGCAGTTTTCTCTCAGCCAGGTCAGCTCACCCCTGGTTACGCTGAGACGTATTGCTCATGTAACCACAGCATGTTTGTCAACTGAGCAGCCAGGGATACTGTAGAAACTATCCTAGATCAACACACTAGGTAGTTTTAGCAGTTTTACGGAAGCTATGTGTTTCTCTCACTACTCCAGCACTATTTTTAGATGTTTGCCCTTCTTTTTTTGACATTAATCTTGGTTGACTGCTATGTTATTTTGACTGCTCTGCCCTCTCCACTGCTGAGTTGTGAAGGCCAGCTGGAGAGGCAGTGCTGGTCTCAGTGCAGCTCAGGATGTGACCAGCTATTACTCTCAAGTGAGTCAGCAATTTTGGCTATGGACTGCTGGGTGAAAACATGTTGTTTTCCTTTTTCCCTTTTCCTTGTTGCTACACACAGAAAGAAAAAGGAGAGCTGATTCAGTTGCTCTGGTTTGAAAATCTGACAATGACAAGAGAGAATGCAGATTGCTTTCTGTGTTGTACTCTGTCCTAGAGCATGATTGCCATTAGGAAAAAGTCCAGTAAAAGTCTGTAAAACTCAGTAGCTACAGATCATTATTTTAAATTCTGTCTGTTTTTGGAAAGACTCCTGCACAAACCTGTTTCAATTCTGTAGATCTTTATGCTTTATCCTTTTGAAATTCTATCCCTATCACAATTTCACCATAAGGCTCTAATCTTTTGAATATTGACAGAAATATTCTGCAGATTTTTCTTGTATCTTTTGTACAGATCAGTTCAGTGCAAAGAAAACAGTCCAAAATATGAAGAACCTGTATTTTCAAGTTGCAGTGGAAAGTGACATGTGAAGACTATTTTCCATTTTACTTTGCAAGTATTCATTCTGAATATACATATATTTAAATGCTGCTAAGATGAAAGTGAGCCATAGGTAAAAGGAAAATTAAGAAGAGTGTCCTGGACGGAGTTTATACTTGTTTAAATTCTCAAGTTCCTTTTTCATTGTTTCAGCTGCTAGAAAAAATGCAAGAAGCACAGAAATATGAAATATCACCTTTCCTTCTCATCCCCTACTCCTGTATTCTTGTCCAGAGTACAAGCTTAGGAGAACTCTTATACAGAGATTATTTTTTTGTCTTAGGTCAGTTCCCAAAGGGCATATTATTTTGAAACAACAATAGTTCAATGGATAATTACTGGCTGTTACTCTGATCTCACTTATTTACATGTACAATCAGAACAATTCTCTAAAAGTCTATGGAGTTGCAGTGATGAAAATTTGGTTTCTGCTGAAGGAGGATTTCTAGAAACTCAAGGCAACCTATTTTTAGGGAAAGCAGAGAGTCATTATTTCTACTGATCTGAATGAGATTTTCTCATTTCTCCCTGCTGCACAATATTGAAATTTAGGTCTACAACTACAGTAGTTTTTTAATCCAGAGACAGTATGTGATATCATTGTTTTAAGCATAAAATAGGCCAGATAAAATTTGCCATTTAGAGGATTACACAGGGAGACATGTGTCCTTTTCCAGTTATAAATTTTATCAAGCTTTGAAGAAAATTTAAGTACAAATCCATTAAACAATAGTGATAATAGCACGACAAGATAAATGTTTTCTTAACAACTTTTAATCTACGTGCTTGTTGTTTATACTTCAGCATCTTGTGTTGCATCACACTGGCCTCCCATCACATTCAGCCAATTTGAAACAGGCTGCACTGCCACGTGTCCAATAGCAACAAACTGAATTGTGAAACACAACCATATCCACACACTGACGTCCTCTCCATTTTTGTCATCAAATTTCTAATCCCACTTCAAAGGGCATACAATGAGTAAAACAAGGAGGTACTCAACATCTTAGCATCTTTAAGCTGCTCTATAGTTTAACAGACTGTTAACCCCCAAGTAGCCTCTTGGTTGCTGACCCTGCTCAGAGACTACCAGTCTCTATTTCAGGGTTAGGAAACTTTATCCACTTTGGTCGATATGGAGTTGGTTTTTGATATCCTTGTAGTTTCTGATTTCCCCTGTTGTTTGTGCTAAACCTTGACAATTTTCTTTCTATCCCTTTAAAATTAGGAGCAGAAGAAAATAACAGGAAAAGTTGCAAGCAACAGGATCGTGAAGGGTTTGTGCATTTAGATTAAAGACTTCATTTGGATAAAGGCTGTGCAATAGGCTTTTTTTTTAAGTGAGCTGTGATCAGACAAAACAGATGTACTCATGCTGTTTGTTTGAAAGAAATAAGGAAAGCAGAGCCATTTAATTGTATTCATTCAGAGAAGTTAAATTTTGACAGAAGAGCTGTAAAGGATGTCATCATGCTGAAGGTTACTGCCATGGGCAAGAGCTCCACCCACTTCTTCCTCACACCGGTAAAAACCCCCTCACTTTTCTCTTGATTGTTTTTGTAGTAAAATCTACCTGAAAAACTGGGAAAGATTTTCAGAAAATTGGTTACTCTTGTTGAAGCAGTTTGCAGTAAGGACGACATCTGAGAATAGACTTGATCTAAAATGTTTTGAATTGCAAATTCAAAGCTCTTTTCTTAGGGCCTTACTTCACATGGGATTTTAATGCCTTCATATCCCAAGGTGGTGGACAGGGAGTGGAACAAATAAAATTATTGAAGAAAACAGTGTTATTTACATCCTCAATGCTTTCCCAGAGAGAAGATAAGATTTTACTTCATTTAACCCAAGCAGGTGCAAAATGCATCAGGGACATGCTAAGGGATAGGTTACAGATGTTAATTTTCCTATTAACTAATGTTTCACACAATGCTGGAGAAATTGATTCAATTATATTGAATTTATTATTCTTCACATTTGATTAGTATGGATGTCTTCCTATGAGTAGCATTTGTCTATGCTCAGAGCACAGTAAAATTTACATAGAGCCCTCTATTACAACAATGCTTTAGCATGCAAGCACCATCAGTTCTGAATTGTGCAAACCAGGTTTGATATAGATAAAGATTGTGAAATTGCCACCTTCCTGATGTGTGATCTCTGTGTAAATCCATTTCATTCAGTTCTAGCAAATACATGAATTTTGAAATTTATTTTTTCAGCCATTTCTCAGTCATAGTTTAGGTGAAAAATTTATTTACCCAAACTGCAAAATATTGTTGCTGGTGTCTCATTAGATAGATGAGGATGATTTATTTTATTTTATAATGGAGACAGAACTTATAGCAATTTCAAGTTAATAATATAGAAACATCTTTCTTAGAACATATATGTGTATAAACATGCTTCATATATTCCCACTGTGCAAATAAATGACCATCTCTACCACTGACTGCAGGAAGTAAAAAAGTGTACTGTTACACCTGAAGGGAGTAAATCTCACTTATTCTAATAAATTAATTTTTTTAAGAATTCATTCTTATTCTGTCAATGTGGTTTATCTTTAGCTTATGCTGAAAAATTGGTTCTTATGGTGTTGTTAAAACAATAAAGATCTCATCTGCATTGCTTTTAAAATCATAAAACATTTCTCTTTTCTAAGCCATGAGCCACATGGATCTTTGGGGAAAAAACATCCACAATTTTAAGTTGCACTGACTCAAAATTATGACAAATGCAGTTTTCCTTCAGAAGTACTGGCTTCTGAGTCAATGCTTGTGGGAATATTTTGTTTCAAAGTACTTCACGGGATATAATTTTCAAAGGGATATATGAAAACCATACATTTCCGATTAACATTAATGGGGAGCTGTGTGGCTGAACAGAGCTTTGAACATTCTGGTTAGAAGTTTATATCTTAGTGAGCTGCACATGGTTCCCCTGCTCTAAGCAGATGGTTTCTTTATAGATTGCAGAAGAGCCTGCTGTGGATCAGCAGACACCGTGTTGAATGCTTCTCTCAACCATATACTTCATAAGTAACTCCATCAGGAGAGAGGAACCTTTTCTCTATCAATTATCATATTTCGTAAGCATAGCTCTTGAATTATACCTCATAGTTATCTATCATAATGCAAAAAACTTCCTCATGCAAAATCAATATTCCTGTACTCACAGTAATTCCACCATGCCCTGCCAAGCAATCCAAATTGTTATTGTGTTGCATCCTTATCAGAGCTGCAAACCGCTGTGGAAAGTGCTCAGTAGCTTTACTCACAATCTGCATGCCCTGTGAAAGATTTTACTGTTTGTCTGTGCTCCAGGTGATACATGACGATAAAGCACCTCATAATTGCAGCACACATCACTTGAAGTTGGGAATGGAATAATGGGAAGCCATGCAATGCTGAGTGGAAGGAGGCTAACGGCAATGTGATAAGACAGCACTGAAAATGATTGCATGAGTAAGTGCATGCAATGAGTTCCCATTCACATTTGCTAGCCAGGAGTTGGAAGTTGTCATGAGTAAACTTTTAACTACCTCATAACATGGCATATTAGCATTGATGGCATTAGTTATCTATATTCACCCGCTAGATGTCTAAGAAAATTATCTTTTTGAAATATGAATTTATCAATCTTTATTTTTCTCACTTCAGAACACTAAAATGCAACATGTACAGAAAGGCAAGTGCTGACCATTTGCATGATTAGGATAACAATCAGCACTAGAAGAGATCTACAGGGCTTTAAAAAAAAAAAAAATCAAGAGATCTCTGCAGGTGTTCAACGACTCCAACTTATTTTATTCCAGATATAAGTGTTGCCAACTTATTGTTTTTATAACAATAGCTTATGCAGAGCGTGGGAAACCAGGCTTTTCTGTTTTCACTGACTGTGTCCCGATTCAGGACTTAGCACAGACATCCAAGCTGTGCAATAAGCCTCTGGTATCAAAATGACTAAAACTACAAGCTCTGTAATACATGATAATGCATAACACACAGATGAATTTAATACCTCATATATTTACTGATGGGGAGGGTAGAGATACGGGTTTAAAAGAAGAAAATATGTTTAAAGAATAGAGTTTTCAGCTCCAACCATCTATTGCTTACTGATCCACAGGTTGATTGTCATTTTCAAGGTGCTTATAAACTCTACAAAAGTAATAGAGATGAATGCAGTTTACCTCCAACTCCAAAGCCAGAACAGTTTTTCTAATTTCCTGGAATGACAAAAAAGATGGATGGAATAGCTTCACCAGTCTTGTGTTACTCTTTCTTGGAAATTGGTGATTCTTGCATTAGAATCTGTGGCCTCTGGAGCAATTTCCAAAGATGGCATTTTTTACAAATCATCCTGAGTGAACTGAATCATGACTCTTGACCAGAATATCACTGAGGTGAGAAGGACTTAAAATTTGTGTTTGTAGTGGAATCTTAGCTTGTATCTCATCATATATCCCATCATCCCATCATAAAAATGTTGCCTTTATTAGTAAATAATTCCTCCTAGTTAATTCTGGAAAAATCAAAATTTTCACTTCCTTAGTGCTGATATTATGATTTTATGCAATGTATCAAATTGAAAAGATGTCATTGTTTGAAAAATCTTTTGTTCAAAAATTGTTCTTTCTTTTTAAACATCAGTAAAAATTATTAAAATTAAAATACATTTTTTAAAATGTTCTCATTTTTATAGGTCTGAAGATGTTACTGGAAATATAGTTTTAGCAAAACTTAAATTTTATGACATATTTTGCTCATAAATATTGCTGAGAATTATCTTGAGCAGATAAGAAATGAGTGACTATTTTGTTCACAATATTTTTAATTACACCCTTTCTCTAAAAATCAGATGATTTGAAAGACCATTGTAAAATGGGACCCTCAGTTTCTAAAAAGTAGAAGGAATATGATACTGCAAAACCAAAATGGTTAATTTGACATTTACATTTTTAATTCTTAGCTCTTTCATAATCTAAGAGAAAAAAACAATAGCAAATGACAAGCTAGTGTTTTAAGCATTTGCAAACTGGAGAGCTTAAAACAGCCTTTTAACTTAAATTCACATATACTCATAGTCCAAAGAAAACTAGACTCTAAAGTGCAAATCAAAAAATAATGAGAAAATGTTCAACTCTTTTCCATATTTGTTTAATCAGTTTGTTGTAGGTGTCACTGGTAGGTAAAAACATTTGAGCTGGTCCATTTGAGCTGGTATAAGGCTTTCTTAGCTGTTAATATGATGTTTTTGTACATAACACCTTTTTAAAATAATATAAAATTAATATATGTTTATGAAGTTAGGTAATAATGCGGATCAACAAATTTTTTTTTTCTGAAGAAAGTCTCAGAAATCAGGCAATACGATCCTAATATAACAAGATAATCAGTTCCAGTCTTCTTCAGTAATTTTTTTAATTCAGTTTATATGGATAAATCTCATAAGACAAGGGAGCACATACTTTTAAAACTAATTTCTAATGAAATGGACCTTGCACTTCTGCCCTGTTCATTGATATAAGTTAGCTTTCCAAATTAATTTTTATTTTTGGCACCTAGGAATGAACAGATTGCTTTGTGGTAAAGAGTATTTTTGGTAAACAATGTAAAAACTCAGACAAGAAGAGGCTAATATCAAATTCTGAATATGAAATAGCAACTAGAGGTCTCAAGTCTGGAGAGGTTTAGTTGATTATGTTGATTAAAACACATCTAACAAAAACACTGTCACTGATGTATGCAGACCTTTGCTCCTTTGGGAATATCTGACTTTCAGAAGAATATCATAACAAGTAAAAATCTCAATTAATTCTTCTCTGTGTATTCATATTATAAACTCTCTTATAACTCTAATAGAACTTTCCTAAATATTTCCCAGAGCTACCCTATTGTTCCTTCTTCAGTCAAATATCTTTCTTTTATTGTTTGCTAACTGGGCATTTCCTGCATGCACATCATAAAAGATCAGACAAAATTATGTATCCTGCACAGAGTTCTCGCCTGATTTGTTAGACTGAGCATGAATAAAGTTCAGTACAAACAAAGACTTTAAAATTGAAATAGCTAAGATGCCATTGGGAAACTCTTGGCCATCAGTGGAAAAATTTTAGATGCCAAAAGTGTATCTATTCATCTTGCAACACACAAACATGCAGTTGGAGCAGTATGGAATATTTTCATTCTAATCTTTAAAATTAGATCAGACAGTTCAATGGTTGAGTAGTTTGTTCTCTGACTGGACAAGAGAAACTTATTTGTTGTGAGATTATTTTCCTCAATTCACCCTGATAAGTCAGTGATCCAATGTCATATTTCCCATATGGGACAAAGAAATTTACAGGTAAGTTATGCAGAACAGATGAGGTATATTATACTCTCAGTCTCTTACATTGTATTTATTTATGTGATTGAAAGTTGAAAGGAAACAATTTTTTTGAAATTATGATAAATCTGCATCTTAGTATGATAACATTCAATAGTAATTTTTATGACTGCTGTATTATTTGGCCATGACTATCAACTTTGTTTAATATATTTATACATTACTTTAACATACAAGAAATAGTAACTTCTAACAGTGGAAGAATTTGACTGACTCATTTAAGGCCCAAGCTCCAGCTGATCAGTGCACTGGCCAGTATATTTTGTAGTCATACATAAAAAGTAAATTATAGAGAGACTCTATAAATATCACATCCATAAAAATCATTCCAACAATTGGTGCCATCTTAGGATTTTTACCTGGAAATGTTGTAGCATGGTGGCCTAAAAAACTGCTTAGGGCAGAAGACATTTCATTACTGGTTTTATGAAAAGCTTCAAGAAAAATATTGTGGCTTTCTGTTCAAACATCTCATGCAGAGCAATGAAACCAAAGAAAACTATGCTGAATTCCCAGTGAGAGGCAGGAAGATAAAAATCAACATTGAATAAAATTGGTTTTATTGTTCAGACAGACACAAAATGTAAACAAATAGTTCAAATACTGGAGGGCATATTAGATTGTAGAACATGTTTTTAATTGATATTTTTCAGTACTGATTAACATAGTAATCTTTTAACATACTTTTAATAGTGTTTCCTTTTACAACCATTAACCTCTCAGGGTTAAGAAATCACTTTATCAAATATCAGTTTTGTGTTGTGGAGGACAATGGAGCTGATGCAGTCCCATAAAGATTTTACCTCCTGACCTTTAGAACAGTGATTTTATTGTTTCAGGCAAACCTTAAAGTTATGCCTTAGCATTAGAGAGTAGTACAGATCTATCCTATCCTAGAAAGCTGGTGCCTGAAGGTACACATTCCCTGTTAACTAGTAAAAGAAAACTTTTTAAAATTAGTTATCTTTGCCTATAATATTCACATGACAAAGCACCATATATTTTTTTTCAAATGTAGGTACCATAGTGTTTAGAAAATAACAAGATTTTGGGAATTCTTCATGACTCAGAGGTGAGAAGACAAAGTGTTACAGAAAACTTGTTCTATTTCCTAAGAAATGTATTACTTCCAGTTTCTGTTGGACACAGTTGAAGTGGATTTCAGTGGAAGTGTAATCAGTGAATATGGCAGCTCTGACAGAATATTTCTTTGCAGGAAGTACCAGTTTTGGAGGCCTGAAGTTTGTTTGTATTAGGGACACTCATCTCTAGATTTATTCATGAGGTCTAATCTAACTTGTCTGTCCTTAGACTTTCCTACCCTGTGATCAGGTCAATTTGTAGCCTGTCCCATTCAGATGCAAGTGATTTTTATACAGTAAAACAGCTTCACCAGAAAGGAGTGTAAAAATTACACCATGGTACAGCCAAGTGCCTGTCATTTTGCACGGCTGTCAGGGAGGCAAAGAATGGCTCAATGTCTCTTTGGAACAGGTGAAGTAGAAGACATGCCCTTCATTTTTGTGGTGAATGCTTCCATGTATCATGAAACCAACTCTGTGGTTCTAATGAAAGACTCCAGCATTCCTAATGTTCTTCATGCAGAAATTTCACCTTCTGCTCACCTCAGCAGAATTTGATACTCCTTTACTTGCCATACTTCTTTGTCTCCTTACTCTTGTGTCACAAGAATGATGAGCAGGCAAAGTCTTACTGTATTCAATCTTCCCCTTCATACCTGCTCCCAAACAACTTCTTTTAGAATACTTGTGTATTATCAGCATTTATTTTTATTTCATTCTGAAGCTGTACAACACCAGTCCAGAACAATGAAGCTCTCCTGGAAATGGAAGCAGCGGGGTTATGTTTGCAACTGGTTATGGTGTTATGGGATTATGCAGAGCAACTGGCTATGCATTGTCATCTTACCCAGTTGTTATCTCTACAAAAGAGCTGTGCTATGAAAGCAGTTCAGGCACTAAAATAACAAAGTTCCTGTCCGTTCCACAAGGCTGTTCAGCACTTTCTATGCTATCTTAATATATTTTAGCTCAAAAAATCCTGATTCAACCTCATCAGAAATAAGTTCTTGCCATTCTAAAAATGAAGATAATATTCCTTCATATATCCAAGTTTTTGGTGCTTTTTGTTAGGTACAGGCAATGAGAGGTAAACATTGAGCTTACCAGGGTTCTTAATTCCTCTGAGGTGCAGATCTGCCCTCCTGTGCACCATTTCCCCCATATACACTTGGTATAACCTGTGATTTCCCCCATATACATTTGGTATAATCTGTGATTGTTCTGAGGGTATATATCAAGCAATCTGCAAATACTGCAAGCAACCACTCCCTCTCTTGGGAGTCTAGTTTTATATTTTGTTTAGCTAGCAAGGACCACAGGCAACACAGTTGGACCATAACAGTAAATGTGTCATAAAGTATAGGTGGGCAGATCTTAATTACCTTTCTCACTTCCCTGTTTAATGTTCCTCAAGAGATTAGCATTAGAGATTTGCCCCTGCACATGCTAACATTGTTCCAGTGCTGACAGTCTGAGATTGCAGACTCAGCACCAAAGCTTGATCAGTATCTACACACTACATGCTCCTCTGCCACATCCCCTGTAGGACTTGATCCAACGTAGTCTTCCAGAGGAGACTCCCTAAAAACACCTTTGCTCCTACTTATATGAGTGTGTCAGAAGAAGACAGCAATGTTACCAGTCTCACTTTTATGAAAACTGCATGGACAGGCCAGTCGTGTCAGAGAGAGGGTCTGGTAGTCTGCATCCACATTACCCCTAAGGCATGAAGCCCATCTCAAGCTGAGTGTTCAATCTCACCTATTATTCAGAAATAAGTACTCAAAAGTCAATGAGTTGCACACAAAGCAAAACAGAGCAGTGATTTCCTGCTTACCAAAGCAAATGAGATTGTGAAAGTCACTCTGGAGGCAACTGCAGTTTCTAAACCCAGGCTGATCAGGAAGGTTTTTAAGTATTGCAGGACAGGTATAGCATGAATTCTGACTGTAGCTAAAGAAACATTACTACTCTATGTTGCTGCTTAAGACTGTAGAGGATCTGTTGTACTCCCTAGGGCATGATTCTCTATGGACAGAGGAAAACGATTCTTTACACTGCTCCAGTCCAAAGATGGGGAAGGAATGTGGGTTTCTAAGTCAGAAGGAAGAGCCATCAAAGAAGAACCTCTGGCTATGGAACCAACAGGACAAGGGAAAAAAAAAATCAAAAAGAACCAGCTCGGGTTTTTTATATTGAACCTGATTTTCTTAGTTTTTTTCCCTAATAGCTTTGCAACCAGAATTTCTGAACAGTACATTAGAATCACAGTTAGCATAACAGGAGGGAAACACTAAATGCTGAAAATTGCAGTCAGCTGACATTGGAAAAAAAGTTATTGAAGAAACAATGGCCATAGACAGCGGAAAGTTGATCCACACGTATAACTTGTATATGCATATTAGGTTGATTTTCATACCCCCAACTCATACTTATGACCCAGAAAAGAAAAAAAAAATTATAGCAGATCTCGGGGAGTGTATGTCTGGAGCACCTGAATTACCTACACAAAGGCAATGAGTAAGCCTAGAAATCCACTGAAGTTGTTAAAGAAATTATGTAATCACCATTTACAGGTCAGTCATCTGTAAAAAAAGAAAAAAAAAAAGCAAGCAGTGCATGGCAAAAGACGATGAAATGAAAAACAGCAGAATTAAAGTGTCACTCTCCCATGCTACATGGACCAGGCAATTCTTTTTACTCTCAGAAAAAGGGGGTTCAAAGGTCAGTTGGTGTTAAACCTGAACACAGTAATGATATTACTGCTCATGCCATGGGGTCTGATGACTGGGAATGTAGCCAGAGCATCTTAGCTAGTAACATATCTCAATTAGCTGCAAACCCTTTGCCAAGTTGCTCAGACACATAATATGGCTCTCCTATCTCATTCAGTCAAATACTTTTTGGAATTCAACAAATAGGACTAGACAGAGGCTACTGGAGGTAAGCAATGATGGTAGAAAACTTTTTTTTTCTAAGGAAGAAAGAGAGTTTTTCTTCCACAAAAGCTTCCACAAGGTACTGATCACAAATATATAATTTAAATTTAGACAATTTTTAGATGTTCCTACATTTTGCTATATTGTAGGTCAAATCCCCTCCAATCGTTGCATCCCTTTGATGCTTCTAACAGTAACTTTTACCCCGAAGCTTGATGGTTCAGAGCCTGATTCTGTTTGATTATTAAAAATCCCAGTTCTTTCCACATTATTCCAAGTAAATCTGAACTTGATTGTTTTACCTTGTTATCTCAAACTGTAGCTACAAGCCTACTCATCTTCTCCATCTCTAGTTCTGACACAAGTATCTGTCTAATTGTGTCTTCACAAAATATTTTGAATTTACTAAAGCAGCATAGTTTGGCAAAACAAAAATTCTTCCAGGTCTAATAAACAAAACTATTTTCATATATGCACTTACATATATGTACATGGCTATATGTACATATCTATGCACAGCTACTATGCCTTGAATAACTGATATTTCTCTTTAAATATTTTCTTAGATCAGTTTTACAAGTATCTTGTAATAATTTATTATAGGCAATATGTTTCAAATTTTCTCATAGATTCTATAAAAGGAGTGTAAAAAGTCTTGCTAAAGTCATCTCATGTCTTTAAATTCTTCATCTGATGGGACAATCCGTCTAAAAGAAAGATTTTAAACTAATCTAACATAATTTGGTCTTGAGAAATTTAAATCTGCTCTTTTCCCTCATCTTTGAGCATGTACAAATTGATTGCTTAATGTCATGTTTCAATATCTTCCAAGGTACTATCATTCATCTCTCTAATATGCTGGGTCTATATTCTTCCTTTTTAACCTACAAGATGTAAATTTACTTCCTTCAGCCCCCTTGAGTGCCAATTGCATTGAAATTCAATCTTAATTTCCAGACTTTGTTGAAGAATTTTGGATCATGAAGTTTTATCTTTGTAAAGTGACTTTTTTCATGCAAAGCTATACTGCATAGTCATAGTCCTTCCTCATGTTGAGAAAGTGGCTTGTATGGCCTTTTGGTAGATGGTACAAAAGAGATGTTTACTGATGTATTTTTGTTTATTTATTTGAAGGAGAATCTTGGACTTGTTATTCTTACTTGTTTTGAAATTGAAGTTGAAGTAACATGGAGGTCATCCGACCTTTAACTCAGCACAATCTTATTTATTTATATATGACATCACTTGTGTTTTTTTGGTTTTTGGTTTTTTTTGTAGAAAAAATATTTTTAAATTGATTTTGATATTCTACATAGCAAGTAATTCTTTATGTGGGTGCATTTCCTCTGTGCCAAGTCCTATCTTGAATGATAATTTTTTATTATCATTTTGTTGCAAAGATGCGGAGCCTTATCTTAAAAGATTGTGGAGGGTTTCTTTTTTCATTGTGAGATAGGATTAAAAAAAGGAAGAAAACAAAATCAGATTTAAACTTGAAAACACACAAGAAAAAAAAACTTTATTAACAAAGCTAAAAGAGGAAAATGATAGTAATGAGATAATCAGAACCAAATTCCAGATAACCTTTCCCTTTTTTTTTACTGACAATGCAAAGATAAAACTCATGACTTCTAGTCAGTTTATTACTCTTTTAAAGAAAACAGTTTTAACTTCAATTCACCTGAGGAGAAGAGTTTCTCTTGTTGTGCTATTGAGACTTTTCCCACAAGAAAACAGGTTTTCTTGTAGTTTTGTCACAAAGGAAAATAACCGCCCGGGAAGAAAAATTATTTCCTGCATGACAAAACCAATTTCTCTTGTTATAGACTACATTACTTATTGGGGTATTATTT
>VZTB01008899.1:638169-681975 GCA_013397245.1 Thryothorus ludovicianus | reverse complement strand
AAAAAAACTGCAACCGGTGTTTCTGCCTCTTTCTCACCTGCAGTAAAGTTAGTTCAAAGCAGTTGAGTAGACAGGGTTTGCTGTAGGTTATAGGAGAGAAGCTGTAGGATTCTTCTGGCTGCTCCACGTGTTTGCTCCAATCTCCCAGCCACGTGGTGGTTCCTTTGTTTCAAAGTTGCTTCTAGTTCAGAGTCCTTTCTGGCTCTGAAAAGCCTGGCGAGTTCTTAGGCAGTCAACAATTCTCCAGGAAACAAAGTTTCAGTTAAGCCAGAGAAATTAAATCAGCCCCGGCCCTGCCACCCCGGGCAGGGCCGGCCCCGGGCCCAGCCGAGCCCGGCCGGGCCCCGCCGCCCTCCGAGGCCAGAAGCGAAGTGAGCTCACTCCCTCCGGTTTCTTCTTTTGTTTCAAATAATGTGTCTTTACAAAAAAACGCAGCAATCTCATTGGTTGAAATGAACAGCGCCACCCCAAGACAAAGATTTTTCTCAATTTGGAGACAACTTGCAGATTTGTGTGTGTGTGTCTGTCTTTTAGTTAATTGCATCTCTATGAAGATGCCTATCAATTCATTTAAGTGCACTAACTTATGTATCTGAGGATATTTCATACAAGTTCTTGACTATTTATGAGCTGTACTGTACCTAGCAAGCAACAAGCAGTTTGCTAGTCCCCCAATCTTTTCTTCCCAATCGTTACAATTTTTGCTTTTTTCTGTTCACGTATGGTCTGCGATGGATTTGTCTTGGATCCAGCTGGCACTGACTCTATCAGACATAGGGGAAGTTTCCAGAAGATTCTCACAGAATCACATGCATGAGAATGTGAAATGGACACACACACACACCCCCCTCCATATCATTCCACGGAAGTGTCTCAAGTGATCACTTATAGCGAAATATTCCTTCTAGCAGGGTCTCTCAAAATTACTGGGGCTATGTTTGAAGCTGAACAAGCAATGGGAGAATAGAGCTGAGATGGTTTTTTTGGTGAGATTTTTCTCTTTTTTTTTTTTTCTTTTTGGCAGAAGTACACCTTCCACATAGGCTAGAACCTGATGATTGGTTGCAAAAGTGCAGGGAAGCTTTTTTGAAGTAGAGATAAAAGAAAATTATGATGCTATGATATCAAGGTCTGCATTCCATTGTCATCTGGATCCTCACCTCTATTTGCTTCAGAAGCTCAAGGCTTTTTATGTGTAGAGTTTGAGTTTGGTGGGTCTGGGGTTTACAACAAGGCAGACATGTGACTGAAATTGCAATTCTTTTTGAAAACTAATTTCTACTTGAAGCTCATATAAGGCTCTAAAAACACATTATTTTCTTTCAAGAAGGCTTATCTGTAGAGCAAAATTATTATTATTCTAAAGAGTATTGCTTGTTACTAGGTAGAATGAGGAAAACAGTAATCAGAGTTCATAAAGTCTATACCAGGTATATCTGCAAGAAGTGAGCAGTGTCTTGACTTGCCTCAACTTTATAGTGATTTTTTTTCAGTTTTAAGTGGGCTGCTATAAGTACATATAATGGGCTCATGAGTTTATTTAGTCCCAAAGTGTATAGAGAGATGAAAAAATTCATAAAGCTTTGTAATACAAAATGCATGTTACTTTTTCTAGCCAACATGCATTATAAGACCTTTTAAAATATTCTGCAACTGTTTTATGTTTTTCCATTCCCAGGCTATGCCATCAACTAAGTTTATGTAAGTAAATGAAATTGTGTTAGTGCTGAAGTAGTAAAGACTGTATTTGAATCCAAGCCTTTTCTTGGCCTTTGAAGCTGTTTGTGTACAAAACTGTTCCTTAATGTGCATATGGCTACAGACTTGACTGACTCCACACCTGTGCAAACATGTGGTATTATGTGTGGGGATTATCTAGTGAGTGTTTGAGTGCCAGATCTCCCACTTGTGTACTGCTAGTGCTGAAGAGCAAGTCAAGAGTGGGTGCAAGTGTTTGCATTGCTGGATGTGGGAAGAGAGAATTGTTAGTTGTTAGCTTCACAAGTACATAAAGGAACCAGCAGGTTGAATATCTGGTCTATGAGGCTAAGTGACAGTGACTGCACTGGCATGGACATCTCAACTCACAGTGTAGCTCTTGAACACACAGTGATTTTTTTGTGCATCTGCACCTAAAATTACCTCACTCATGTCAAATTTGAGCTCTGGGCAGCCAAGGTCTAGGTCCCTGGAAGGCTAGGCAGTGAGCAGGAGAAGTTTTCTATGCCTTCCCACAGTGTGCGCTCTGCATAAACAAGATTCATGGTATAAAGCAGATGTAGGAAAAAGCAAACAAACAAAGAAAAAAACATCACCAACCCCCCAAAAAAACTAACAAAAAAGAACTCACCTCCCCTACATGTTTTACTTCAGTTTTTTATCCATTTCACACACTTTCTTAAATACTCAGACTTCCTTCCAGAAAGTTTCCAGAGCTTATCTTTTTCTGCCTTTCCCTCTCTCTTCAGTGTTTTGTGATTTTTCTCTCCTCATTTAGTTGCTTGGAACCATTTTTAACAGAGAGAGCAATTGTGAAAAAGGTAATTTTTTCCAAAGAGAAAAACACCTGCAGATGCGAGGTGGGCAGAGTTTTCTTTCAAAACTATTTAGTAATGAGGATTGAGTTAGCAGTAAGTTGTGACTTCAGCAGAGGCACCTTTAAAATGAGAATGTTGAAAAGTGTATAAGCTGGGATTTGTTGAAATGCATTGTCAAACTCAGTGAGCATTGTCTGAAGAATGTTAACAAAAGGACTCAATTAGTTTAAGATGAAGTGAATAATAAGTTGAAATACCATGATTCCTTGATTGAGGAAAAAGAGACTATTGAAGAAACTTCCCCCTTGACAGTGGTGATATTAGGAGGTGCAGGTCACATTTTTGCAGAAACAGGCAACAATAGTTCTAATAAAAGTTTCTGTGTTTGGAAAGCAATCTAGGAAATGAATTACTGAATGAAAAACACAATAAGAATCAATTATAACACTTCTATTAAGCAGGCTTCTGAAGATGTCTAACACATTAGAAGACTGCTCGGAAAACAACGTCTACCACAATACTGTCAATATGCACTGCTTCCTAACCTCATTGGCTTCTTGTTGGCCTCTTCTGACTGGGGTCACTGTCACCTCATCCCTTTCTTTGGGAGGAGATGTCTCCTTGCACTGTGTTGATGGGATTGTTAGGGTACTCTTAGATCTACCATATTCACAAAGCTTCCTTTTCTTCATTTTCCCACTCACTCCTTTTTTTGTTCTTTATGTGTGAGCACTCTGCACTTTCTGCACTTATTCCCATTTTCCTTGTTGAAGGACTGGAATGCCATAAAGTAGAACATCAAATGGTAAGCAAGCCCAGCCTACAGCATTCCTTAACCTGTGGACTGGAAAACAGACATTTTTCTTGGAGCAGTGGGCTTACAAGTAAACAGCTCTCTGAGGAGATGGGAAAGGTCACTGCACAGTGATGGGAGGAAGCTACATACACTGTGACCCCCAGCTAGTGTGTTTTGGTTTTCATAATTTGTAATCTTACAGTTTAAAGTTATTTTCTATGCAATTTATCACATGCAAATAATTCACTTAAGTGCAAACACCCCAACTCTTGCAACTTCTCCATATTGTTTAAGCAAATTACGTTAATGAAAACTCTTATCAGTGTCATGATTACTTTTTTTTCACTTAAAATTCACATAAATTATACTGCTGTAATAATTTTTTTCAGGCATAAAACTTAAGGTCTGTTAATAATTAACTCAAAAGTTATCTAGTTACCATCAGTAGGAGAGAAAATATATTTCTATACATTTATCAAAAAAATTCAAACAATTTTTGAATGAGTGATAATCAAACGTGCAATTTGGTCACAGGTTTTCTAAACCTGTATCAAAGTGAATTTTCAGCAAATGTATTTTTAAATTCTGATGTTGAATGCTATATATCATGCATATCTGAAGAACATCGATTTTGTAAGTCTTGCATTTTCCTGTTGAATTAACTCTAAATCTGGGGCTTTCTGCCAAGCCTCATCCAATTTGGTGACACCAGCAGACATGATAAATCCCATAACTGTACCGTCTCCTTTCCTCTTCTCTATTTTTATAGGAATCTGTAACAAGAAACGGCAACATTCTTTTTGTTTGAGCCAGTTTTAACACTTGAACTTTAAATAACTAAGATTGCAGGAATTTTTTTTGGTTTCAAACTGATGATCTCTTTATTATTCCTTTGCTTCCTAACTTGTAAAGAATGAAACAGATGTGTATTTATGAGACAATTTCTTAGAATAAATTAAGGACTGGCTTCCAAAAGTTATGGGCAGCTCTTATTTCTTGTCTAGACATATTTTTAAATTGAAAAAGAGAAAAAGAATGTTTGTTGTTTTTATAGTATGACGTTTCGATTAACATTGTATTAAAAAAACAAACTAAACAGAAACCCACCTACCTGAGGCAAGTAAAGTTGTGTTCTGCAACACAAGGTTTTATCTCTCATTGCAGCAATCTGATATTTATGCGAGGTTCACACTCTGCTGACTGATCCCATCAGAGATCTGTCCTGGTGAAACAAACCAGAGGGGAGTGGTCAATGTTTTTGTCAATACACAGACAAAAAATGTTTCTGTCTGAAGTTTAACAATCTCCCTTGCATGAAATAATTTTACTGGAGAAAATTTGGTATCCATATTTCTCCCTAAAAATTTTTCCATGTCCATTGACTCTCAATTAATGTCCATTGTCTTTCTTCACATATAGAAAGGAGTTTAGTTCAGGCTGTTTTCCTGGACATGATGTCTCTCTTCAACTAATACTTTAAAAATCAAACAAGAAAAATACAGTGAGACATGATGAGAAAATCTCCAAAGATTTAGAACATGGGTTCCAAAAGTATGATCCAGATGTAAATTGTCACAGACATATAGACCTTAATGGAATTTTTCTGATACATGCCAGCTGAAGGTCTAACCCAGACTGTTCATGGGAAGACTTGAATGTGTGAAACTGGGCATCCAAGCAAGAATAAATTAACTTTCTTGGACGAACCAGATCACATTCATTTGGAAAGGAGCCTCAGTAGTTGGCATTGATTTTAAAACCATTTTTTAAGCACCTTTAATAGTGCCTGATTCAAACCTAGTGAAGTCAGTGGAACAGCTCCCTTTAATGGGTCTGGAATCAGGCACATCATGAAAACTGTTTCACCATATGTTTCAATGACATTTAAGTTCACTTGTCTTGAATGAAGAATTCTTTATTCAGCCACTCACAGCTTGAGATTGTCAGTTCTTTGGACATTTTTGGACGATTTCATTTTTGTTTGGAAGAAGCTGGAATGGGAAGAACTCAGGGAACTTTTTAGGCTAGGAAAAATAAGTATTTTGAGGTTGGCTTGAGGTATTGAGAATTTTTTTTTAATAACAATTTAATTCTGATTGCTTGAACTTTGATACAAAAGACAATATTACTTGTATGCCAGATGTAGAGAAAGTTTCAACATTTCTTTTTCCAAATGAGTTTTGTTTTGAAAGAAGGAACAAAATAGAAGCCAGACCCTACATTTTGAAAGATCATAAAAGATCATGTAAGATTGTTTTTGGTGTTCATGGCAGCTTTACTGATGAGACACATTTATTACGGGATGATTATCCTTCAAAACCATAATAATGCACCAGCAGAAATATGGCTGTCACTGCTCTGGGTACTCTTACTATGACAGTGAGGGAAATTTGGCCTCCAACAAGATCAGTATGATCCTGTAGGGAAGAAGATGTATTTTTGCAGAAATCTTCATAGAATTGTCCCATCTTCAAAAGCTTAAAATCTCCTGTGAACTGATGAACATTTAAAAAGAAAAACTGGTTATTACTAGAAAGAGCAAATATGAGTGGAAAATGAGAAAAATGTGTGCACAAAATTCATGTCTGGAGTTCATTTTTTGGAGTTACGAGGCACTAGTTAGTCTAAAACTAAAAATAAAGACAAGCTGAAAAGAGTCCTAATAGTGTGGTTTCTTTTGAACTGCAAATTGACACAGACATTTTATGGGGAGAAAAAAAAAGTGAGGCAAGTCATCTACCAGTGTGAAACAGTGAACGTATGCTGCTAGGGATATGAATTCCCTTACAGTGGTGATAACTTCCATATTCAGTAGAGGTGGATTTAAAGTGGTTGAGTCATGCTAGTTTTTTGCTGTCAAATCATTGCAATTTCAAAGGCATGACCAAGGAGTTATGCACATGGAATATCTTACTGTGAAATGAGTAACAGGGCCTGTGGTAATAAAAATATTTACATCTACATATACTTTCTTAAAAAAAACTCAGACAATCTTCCCCCTGCTGCAATCCCTTGTCCCCTATTACAACAACCAGGAGAATAACAAAAAAGAAAAAAAAATATGGTTAAGGAAAATTTTTCACCTATTGGATAGCTCCCTAGTGTTCCAGGGTTTTATCTTTCCTCATGAAAAATTTTTAAAAAATATTTGCACTGTGCTATTACCCTAGATTTCTGAGGAGAATAACATAGACTTCTGGATAATTATTCTTTATTCGATGTGTTTTGTCTGTCAAGGAACCTCCACAAAATTATTTAAGCATCTTAGCATAGTCCCATTGAAGGAAGTATTTGCATCTGAACACAAAATTTTGATTGCAGTTATTTCTGTAAATATGAATGCAGTGGGATATCTGAAACTGTGTTATACCTAATGGGTATTCACAGTCTCTTAGATACCTTCTCCTTCCATAGTCAGCAGTTGCATTAACATACTATCTCCCTGAGGTAGATGGATCCTTGTTTTCCTTTGGAAAATCACCATTTTTACCTGCACTGCATTTTTGAAAGCCCTATAAAGTGTTTCAGGAAATTCAAATATATTAGTTTAAGCAACAGTTCTTTGCTAACTTAACTCCTGTGGCTAAAATGGATTAGGAAGTCATTGGAAGTGAAAAGTTGACAAATCCAGTAGAGAGGGCCCATGAGCATTAGGGCTGATAAATCTCTCATCCCTTATGTTGAAGCCAGCAGAGAGTGGACATAGCCTAAGCCTCCTACCAAATGCACCCAAAGGTGTCCTCCAGAGAGAAATGAAATTCAAACCTGATTAAATTTTTTGGGAAAGCACATAAAGGGAGAAGCTGGTAGATATTAGCTTATTTGACTTGCTCTGTTTCAAGTTGCAGTTAGAAGTCGTCTTGATATGATACAGCCCAGCATAAGCACATATGGAATGAAATGTGACATGTAATAAACAAAGAATTTTAAATTAAACTTTTTATAGCCTTAAGAAATAGAAGAAACAGTCACACGCTGCTCATTAGCTTGTAAAAGTAGACACAATGGCTTGTTTTGTAGGAAATTTCAATTCATGCCCATAAATCAAGAAACAACGTAAGCAGTTCTGATTCTAGTTTGTGGTAAACTGTTTAATTGCTTATTTATTTGATTTGTTGCTCTAAAGTGTATTCTTATACAACATATCCTTGCATCTTGTGTCTGCAAAGAGTAGAGAGTTGTTTCTTAAAAGCGTTTTTTAGAATGACTTGGTATAGGTCCAGCGCTCTGATGTCACTGGAACAGAAACAGGACTCTGTCTGGATTTATTAGAAGGGGAAAGACTCTTTTTAGTTTTCTCTGGTTTATTGCATCTTTCTTGACATTAAACTCCAGTACTAAGTACAGCCTATTCCAGATGTAAGGTTTTTCTTTAAAGTACTATGCCAATTACTGACACATAATGTCATATAAACTATTGTAAACTATTAGATAAAATGTACTAATAAAATCAGGCTTATTAAACACTTGGAATTTGATTTCTCCTTTTAAACTAGCACATAAAAATTATGAAATGTAATATAATTATTACATTTTGCATATGTTTGCATAGTAAAAAATAACAAAATATAAACTTAACTCTCCTTATTAGTGATTGTCAAATAAATTTTCTGATAGAAGGACTTTAAGTAGCTTCTGTAGGGTTTATTGCAAGATTTCATGCATTCTCTGTGGTTCAGTTGCAAGACAAAGGACAAATGTCATAGATCTCTTCCCAAAAGAACTACTTTCCCTAAAATATCTCATTTTATCTGTAAGCTGTAAAACTCCAACTACAACTTGTAAGCTACATCCCTGACTTCAACACCCATGCATTTTTTATCTTATATGCATTTTTTTATCTTATTCTGTTAGATAATGTCAACTTGTCCCAATGTTAGCCATCATAGTGCTCTTGGAGATTGCTTCTGCATATATTGGAGAATGAAACCTTATTTCCTCTCTTCTGTACTTAAAAGCTAAAATGCTCACATTACTTCATTTAAAAATATTTAGACTAAATGTTCAAATAAAACATGAGGCTCATTATTTTTATTCACCTGTAGTAGCAATCATAAAATCTTGCACTCAACTAAACCTTTATATACATTTAATTATTCTGTTCAAGAAGAAATGTTTTTACACCTCTAGGGGAAATAATTAAGCAAGAAAAGTATTTTACATTAGATCTCTCCAAAGCAATGATTTTTTGATTTGTAAAACTATTATTCAAGAATTATCAGTATAAGCAATAAGTCATACATTTAACATCCGACAAAAAGGGGATCTCAGACACTAGAGAGAGAAATGTACTTTAGTCATTTAAACTGTACGTAGAAAGTTCTGGCTTATTTACAGGAGGATTTGGAATAGTTTTTTGAAATTTCTGAAATAACTTTTTTGAATGATCATACACAAAACGTACATATACCTTTGAGTAATTAGCTGTCATAGTCTCTTTTAAGTACTGAGCACTTCTCTAAAGCCAATAATTAGATTGAGGCAAATGCTAGATAATTTAATTAAAATTAAATAAAAAAGAAAAAAAACATGCAAATCATCCTAACAGTAATCATCATGAAGTAAGTAATCTATTTGACAGATTTTTAAAATTTTTAAAATCTCCTATAAATTGTTAGTAACCCATACAGTGCAATTAGTCCACCATTTGTGGTTATATTGGCAGATCTAATTTTGAGCAATACATCATAATCAGAGTATTGTAACCTTCTTGCTTCATTCAAGGCAACAATTAAGAGAATGAATTTATAGTTTAACTGTGCTCAAAGAATTTGATTTAGAGCTCTCTGAAGAATGTGGAGAGAATGAGTTTGTTGAATTTTTTTACTACTCTTTAGGCAGTGAATTTGAGCTCATATGATAACATTTCTACAGCTACTGGGGTAAAAGGCATTGCAGGTAAAGGAAGGACAACACAGACTGGTAAGAGATGTGATAACCTTTAGTTTGATCAGATTAGGAATATCTGGGAGCATCTGGATGAATCACTGTTTCACAATTTCCCAGACTCTTGCACAAGACTGGATAAGACATTAGCAGGGAGGAATATTTAGGAGGAAAACAATTACTCCCTTCCTAGTGCACCATAAGTTTGAACAAAAACTATAAATCCTCCCAGAAAATATATTTACAATAAATTTAATAAAGGAATTTGTGGTTTAAGATAAGTAAGGAAAGAGTAAACCTATCATATGAAAAAGACATTTTCTTAATTAATATAATAAAACAAAGGGACATGACACTTCCTCATAAAATATGAGCAGCTCAATAGTAGAGAGAGAAAAACAATGCTGGCACAGAAATAAATAGGAGAAAAGTGACCATTAATAAAATAAAGCTGAAAATTGGAAGTCTGTTTCTTGCTTCCTCTCTAAAAGTCCAAAGAAATGTACAAGTAAGGGTGAAAAATGTAAGTAGTTGGAAGGAGAAAAAATTTCATACATTTAATTTAAATTTAAGATTTACATTCTTGTATTGAGGAAGATTGATTCATTATACTGAATATTGGGGGGAAAAAAAGTGAGGGATTCAATCAGTAAAGTATATTTTGATCCCTTTTTCATTTGAAGTAAAATTACTCCATATAAAAGCTATTGTTTCATGTTCAAGTGTTTAATAGACAGTACATAATTGCATTTAATTTCACACTAGATACATTGTTTCATATGGTTAGAATAAAATTGTATTCTTGAACAAATTTCCTCCCTAAAAGGGTGGTAACAACTCCACTCTACCATTTGGCTAACTGAGACTGAGCAGTTTTAAGCAAGAGAGAAGAGGGTTTGGGATTGGGTTTTCCACTTAAGTTCTTGTGTTTGCCTGGAGCTACATAAACAAATGTGACTCATCAGCTAAGGGAAAAAGAAAAAAAAAGAAAAAAAAAAAAAAGGAGGAGAAATTCACTGTGTAATGAACCATCAAAATGTAGTGAACTTACTATGAACCAGTGATTGTGACACTGTTTTGCGTCCAAAGTAACCAGAGACCTTCCACAGATCCTCCCTTATAGTCAGAAATATGCTAATGAGCCATAAGTATATGAGCAAAATGTTTTAAAAACAAGAAATTGGGAGAAGAATATATTTTATTTGTATTCATTTCCTTATTGTCTCTCTCATAACTAGGAGACAAGCACATTTCCTTCCCAACACTACAGAACAATTTTTTTCTCTAAAATAAACCCAAGTGAGGATGGACCTTCTTCACATGGTTTGTAGCAGAGGACTCAATATCAGATTAATTTTTCTACGCCTTTTCTTCATGTTTAATTAAATCCTGTACTTCTCGAAACTCTCTTTAGGATGGAAAAGAGAAAATATTGCAGCATCTTACTAATGAAAATTCAGGAATTACACTGCCCTTTCTCCTTGCCATGACAGAGACCCCACAGGGACTACTCAGAGATTTTCCAGGGTAAGATGAAAAGCTCCAAAGAGTGGGGTGCAATGTTTGTACACCCAGGAGCATTGTACCAGGTCTGGATTCTTCTTTCCCCATACTCTGTCCATATTTGAGAGTGCACAGTGCCTTCAAGTGTGTCATTTAACTTCAGTACTCCTTAGAAAGTGCCATGGTTTATATTTCAGACATATAAGGCTTGATTAATGAATAGCCTAGGAGGTTTCTGGAGTGTGTGAAAGATAACTTCTTGGCACAGCTGGTGAGTGAACCAACTAGGGAAAGTGCCCTGCTGCACCCTGCTGCACTGGGGGGTCCTCCAGTCCTCTCAAGCACCCACCTTCTCCAGGGGGGTTTCCTCCACAGGTTGCAGGTGGATCTCTGCACCCCCATGGCCCTTCACAGGTTGCAGGTACTTCATGGTTTGCATGGAATCTCCTCCTCCTCCGCTGACCTTGGTGTTTCCAGACTGTTCCTCTCACATATTCTCACCCTGTTCTTCTCTGGCCACAATTATATCTGTGTAGTAGCTTTCATTTTTTCCTCTTCTTAAATAGATTGTTACCATCCCTAATTGGCCCAGCCTTGACCAGAGGCATGTCTATCCTGGGAGTGGCCAAAGATTGGCTCTGTTGGGCATGCAGGAAGCTTCTAGCAAGTTCTCACAGAATATACCTCCTGCCATCAAAGCTTGGCCATACAAACCCAAGACATAACCCCCTGCAGCACTACAGGCTGGGGGCACAGTGGCTGGAAAGCTGCCCAGCAGAGCAGGACCTGGATGTGCTGGTGAACAGCAGGAGAACATGAGTCAGCTGTGCCCAGGTGGCCCAATAACATCCTGGCCTGGATGAGACAAAGTGGAGCCAGCAGGAGCCGGGTAGGGATCATCCCCCTGTAATTGGCACTGGTGAGGCTGCACCTCAAGTCCTTTGTCCAGTTTTGGGTCCTTCACTACAAGGAAGGTATTGAGGGGCTGGAGCCTCTTCAGAGGAACTGGTGAAGGGTCTGGAGCACAAGTATTGTGAGGAGTGGAGGAGGGAACTAGGGTTGTTTGGCCTGGAGAAAAGAAAGTTCAGGGAGGACCTCATTGCTCTGTGCAGCTACCTGAAAGGAGGTTGTAATGTGGCTGTTCTCTTCTCCCAACTAACAAGCAGTATGACAAGGGAGAATTGCCTCAAATTGTACCAGGGCAGGTTTAGATTGAATATTAGAACAAAAATTCTTCCCGGAAAGGGCTGCAAGCATTGAAACAGGCTGCCCAGGGACGTGGTTGTATCATTATTGCTGAAGGTGGTGCAGATGGCGTGCTTAGGGACATGTTTTAGTGATGGACAGTTGGACTCAGTGATCCTGGAGGATTTCTCCAGCCTAAATGGTTCTATGATTTTCATCTATTCCCAATGTTGTATGAAAATCATTTCCCCATTGGCCTTAGATGGCTTATTGTCTGTGTTATCCATGTTAACTAAGAGTGTGTTAGACTCCATGGGTTTTCATAATTTCTATTATGTGTTGCTGGTCTCATGAAAACTGATGTAATTAAGTTCTTTCATTTATGTACATGAAAAGATTAACTTGATAAAACGCAGAGCATGGAAAAAAAAATCTGAGGAAGATAAAAGGAAAATGTATTTTTTTCATATGAAAAGAAGGCATAGGTCATTAAAAGCACATGGGTTTAACGTTATAAAAACGCTGAACACACTCAGGTGAAAGGATTTAATTAGGATGGACAATCAGTGGTTTGGATTTGTATGTCACAGTTTCTCTTTATTGTTTAACATTTGTACTGAGTATTTAGGGTAACCAGAGTAAGAGTTGAACCCTTTTCATTTTCTTCTTGTTTACGGGCTTTTTGAAATGCACCACTTGAACAGTTGAAAATTGGCAGTACCAGCTAGTAAAAACAGAATCCAACAGACAGCAGAGGTGAAGGGAACTTCTGATTCTCCAAAGATACTGTCGTATTCTTGAGAAAGACATGGGAAATAGTTTGGCAAAAAGAGGCAGCGAGCCTCATTCTAACTACCCAGCTTTTGCTTTGATTACGTTCTCCATAGCACTGGTGCTCCAGGATGTTTCCTTAGCTGGGACTTCTGAAAATATTTTTGGAACATCAGGCTTGCAGAATGCAGTATATTTTGTGTTTCTCCCTCCCTCTCCCTTCACCTCTCACAAGTGAAAAAGTTCCACTTGAGAAAACATATTCCCCTCTTGTCTTCTTTTTAGGGACTACTGAAAAGAGAAATCTCAAGAAGCCAATGAAGTAACAAAAGCATTTTTGGTGTACTGGCTCTTTGAGAGGTTCATAAATCCGATCTTTTCAAAAGAAGCATTCCTTTAAGAAATAGGAAAAACTCCCTTTAAAGTTCATTCTCTTAAAAAAGCTATTTGTCACCCTCTCAAATCTAGTTAAAACATTTTCCAAAACTGTTTAATAACAAACATAGCTTTTTTCTTAAGCATCAAAAGTATGTACTGCTAGCATATTCTCTGAAGCCAATAAATACCAGCTGATCAGCCTTGAATCCTTTTAGGAAGTTTAAAACAGCTGTGCTGCAAAATGAAGTGAGAAAAGCAGCAGGAACAGGCTTTGGCAAGCCCAGATTTGTTCATAATGAAACAAAGATTCTAAATTATTTCAGTGCTGGTAACCTGCAAGCTGTAACTCCAGCTATTCACTTCTGTGAGTGAATAGCATGCATGAATGACCCAGCAGACAAATTAATTCAGCTGCAAATGGGACACAAAAAAAAAAAAAAAAGTGATGCCTTTATAAAATTTATTTATAAAATAAGTATTCAAATACCTTGCAGACTTAAAATATGTCAGTTAAATACTCCTGAGCCATTTGCAGACTCAAAAACTGGAAGGAAATTAACTACTGGCAGATGAAGTGTGCTTATTTAATTAGCCTAATATGAGAGAAAAAGCTATTAAAAGTACTCAAAGACACTGTACAACAAGAAGCATTTAGTCCTAAGTATTGGGATTTTTAATCAATTCTACTAATGGAGTGTGTTGTTTTAATAAATTGGTTGCAAGCCAGTGTGCCATTAGGTTTGCCTTCATAGGCAGCCAATCTTTCTTCAGTGCTCTCATTCCATTGCTAGGCATATTCAGTAGACAGCCTTACTTAATGGTTTATTTCTTTTGATGTTGCCAATTGATAATTGTTTCTTGTTTAATTACCATTTAGAGATTCAGCAAAATGTTAAACTGCGGACTTGAATATTAGCTGTGGCTTTGGCACCTTCTTTTTTCCTGGATGGATTTTGGTCAGGATACGTGGATAGTCTTATTTATGGAGATAATAGCTTTTACTTTGCTAAAGCTCAGTTTAAGATTCAACTTCTGCAATAGCTCTTTCAGAGAAGAAGAGGACATAACCTTATTTGATACTCAGAGGAATAAAATTCCACCAGATTCTTATAATTGTGGACAGAAATAGACAAATGTTTGTTGTAATTCTAGCTCCTCTCTTTGATCTTATTGAATAAAATTCAAGAGTCATTTCTCACACAAATAGTTTGCATAAGAAATTTACGGCTGAGCATTGGCTAAAATGTCAAATCACCAGATTTAGGTGTTTTAATCTTCTGTGTTAACTAACAGACTTTCTAACAGATGAGGTTCTAAATGTAGATCACATAGTCTTTCCACCGAAGAAAATTATTATTAACCTATTCACAAATTTGTGCCAATCTGAAAGTGGTCCATCAACTCAAAATGCCTGTAACACCTAGTTGTTTATTTCAAGAAAGCAGTCAGAAAAAAATGTTACTGAAGAGCACTTAACACAATCACTGTCCAGTTTCTCCAGGTCATGCATTGTACTATCCATCCTTCCAGTGAAAATGTATTCTTCTCTTTAGGCTGTTTACACATGAAAGAATTTTGACTTTTTGGTTTTGATTCTTCCTTTTTGCTAATGTTCCAAAGTATTAAGTGAAATGATGCCATGTGTGTATAATCATTCAAACATCTCTGGACAGACATTCAAAGAAATGTTTCTTGGCGCTTTCTGATCTCCTCCCCAAAACATTCCTGCTTATATTGAGGGTTCTGGTGAAATGTCCTTAGAAAATAATGGATTCCAGAGCAATACATCAACCTTTGACAAGAACTATCCAATAAAAATATCATCCTGAGAATCAAGAAACTTGTTTTCTCAAACTTAGACTCCAGTTTTTTCTGTTCACACTTACTTTTGTGGGCTACTTTAGACAGAATGAGATTTCTGGAGACCAGAAGTTCTTAAATGTTGCAGCCTTGTGTTCCTACACACACACACACACACACACACCCTGTAAGAATTAAAGATCAGGGGTTGGTTTCTCATGCTGCAGTTCAGTAAGGCACATTAGGAGATCAGAAGCCACTGAGAATCAGAGGAGGCAGGGCTGAGGATGTGAAAGTAGAATGAGTGATCCCAGATTTGCAGCAGAGAGAAAAATAGTCGCTAGACAACACCAAAATTAAGAGTAGAGAAAACTTCTGTTTACTGAGTGCCTTTTAAGAATTCAGTGCTTCAGGGCTTGATCACAACATCAATTATCTGAGCAGCAATTTCCTCACACCCAGGGTACTCCTTATTTGTTCCACAGCTGGAGTCATCTAGTTATATGTTTTTGCTTTTTCTCTGACCCAGACACTTCTTTCCAGTTGAAATTCTTCATTTCACACCCACAGCCACTGGAGCAACACCTTCCCAAGCTTCATCTCTCATTCATCTATGCTACAGAGGGAATGACTTCCCCCCACACATACCACTGTGTAAGGGTGGCTATACTTACCAGTTTAGTTTCTTTACAGATGAGAGAATTAGAAAAAAAAAAAAATCCTATAAGGATCAAGAAACTGGCCTTAAGAAAATTAACAGCTCCTATTTGAAATAAAAAAGAATTGAGTAAAACTCCTAGCTGCCCAAAGATGATATAGCCTGACAAAATTTCTACTTAATCAACTATATAAGCACCTGATTTTTATTCTTACCAAGGTAAACTGTATATAATATAAGATATATATTAATCTGTTCAAGTTTACAGTAAAAAGTAGTCAGGACCTACAGACACTCAGCTGGGAGTGAAAAGGCAATACCAAGTCATGCATGGGATTTAGAATCTGGTACTTCGTTTTGAGTACACAGCCCAGGCAACCCAGATGGTGAGCTACAAACAAAATGACTTGTAGCCAGCAGATCCAGATTATACTAAATTCGTCATCTCTGATCTAAGAAACATACTGTGGTAGATAGATGCAGAGATAGGAATTTGTTAAGATGCATCATTCAATTTCCAGACTGGTGCCTGTTGCCTGAGAGGTTCTCTTACCTGTTCTTGAGGTTGTGCAGAGATTTTGACAGCTGTAAAAGACTGTAGCGCTGATCTTTATTGCAAAACACTTCAGGAAGGAATTCAGAAAAAGTTCAGGTCATTGAGTTCTTAATCAGTATCAGTGATAGTAGGAACAGAGAGTAATAGAAGTATGCAAGGAGATAATTTAAAAAAATCTCCAAGGTAAAAACATATGAGATATGTCACATGTTAGAACAATAATGTTGTTGCCAACTTCAGCTCAGTAAAAATAAAAGTTATTATGGTTCAGAGCTTTCTAATTTTTTTTAATGTTCTGTTTATATGAAATCAATCATTTTTAATGGATCAAGATGCCAGTATAATTTGGTGGTTTCTGAAGGACCCATCACATTTGTTTGGATTCTGCCTTTGCAAATCACTAACAGAGCAGTTAATGTAGCTGGCCTACAACAGGCCTTCACAGAAAATAATCAGGGAAATTCTTGCTCAATTAGCTATATTTCTGCCTCTTAAGGAACTCTTTCCAATTTAAAAGTTTCCTAATGGGACAGATTCAAGCTGTAAACAATTCAGATGGTGTCTTTCTCTCTGCCAGATGGGATTTTTCAGTAAAATTCCCAGTAATCAGTCTTCAATTTTCATCAGCCAGCTATTCTGGAAAAAAAAAAAATATCAGAATTTTCAACCATTCCATATTATCATATTGAAAGAAGTCCAAGCTTATGGTCTTAGTAACTCTAACTGATAGATAACTTATCATTAGCATACCCAGGAACTTGGGGCATCAAGTATAAAGTCCAATAATATTTCACAGCACTTTAAGTCACATCACATCTTACGTCAGTCATATATTTTTGGATTGTCTTTTTCCCTCTGTTTCATTTTTCTTTGTTCTTCCTGCAAATTCAACATATTCATATCATTTATGATGAATGACTGGTAGTAAAAAAAAAATTAGCAATTAGTAAACTTGCATCTATATTGCACCTGTTGGTACTGGGGGCACTTAGGTGTTGCATAAAAAAAAAAAAAGAGAGAATTTACTCAATGATATCCCAACACAGCTCTGCTTTAAATAGTCAAGAAACATTTGAACTGGGATGTTTGGTAAAAAATATGAACGATATGTCATTTGGATCCTTTCATGCACCCTCACAAAAGTGTTGGGTTGGACCTTGGAATTACTGAAACAAGAAGTAAAACCCAGGCACCTTCAGAGGAGGTGTCCCATTCTTCCGGTAAATGTCAAATTAGTCATCTAAGAACCAGGTGTGTTCCAGGACAGCTGTCAGCTTTAAGGTGTGAAGAGTGGATGTGAAATGCATGGAATGAGTCCTGCTCTGAAGATGCTGGCTTTTCTCTTTGCCTCTCCTTGGACTACAGAATGTGCTCAGCCCAGAGTAAGCACCTAACACACAGAGAGGGTCATCATTATGTGCACTACAATCCATCCTAACTGTATCCTTGCCTTAACCAGGATGACTGATGGAAATAGAGTTAATTCATTAACTAAAGCTGCTTCTGAGCAGGCAGAGTTTTCCACTGAGCCACCTCTTTTTTACTCTGTTTTATTTTGTGAGAAGCAGCAGTTCAAGGAAATGTTTTGCTGCACTATTTCTGTGCTCATTCCCTAAAACAAAGACATGTCTATGCTGTAAAGAGTTGCATATGCAATTAGTTTATTCCAATTTCCCTGAGAAAAATAAATTATTACTTTGATAGAAGTTAATTGTTATTTTCAGCAGGCTTACATATTTTGGTCATTCATTGTATGTGCATGCTGTTTTTTGCTGCTTCATGACCTTTGTGACATCAAAAGACACTCTTTTGTCTTTTGGCCACATTAGCAATCCCAAAACTTATGTCTTGATGGCAGGTTCCTATTGTTCATCAGGGCTCAGTATTATACATTCCTCAGTAGAAAATACCCCGCAGCCAAATCCCTTGTGGGAACAAAATGCATGTCTTAATTTTAACTGATACAATGCATAGGCAACTGCTCTTTAAACTGTCATTGTTAGGCCTGAACAAGCATCCATTGAAGACCTCTGCATTGTTGATACCCTGGTGAGATCACTTGGAAAGCCAGTGGTTCGTGCTGTACAACAATATGCTAAAATGCCTGGAGGAATTAGGACGCTTTCTTAGCGTTGCCTGTAAACTTTTTTTATTGGCTTGCCTTTTCTTGTATATGCCACTCATAATTAACTACAGCAAAAGAGGGCCCAGCAAGGAAAATCAATTTATCTGAAAGCCCCTATTCTTTTCTCAAAATGGATGAAGGCTTATTTTGTACTTCCAGCTGGCCAGCATTTCCTTTTTGTTTGCTGAATAATGATCTGATTGTCTCAAATAGTAGAAGAGCTTCTAGAGAAGCTCAAAGATGATATACATTTGCACCCATCTTTGCTGTGGTAGCTTCTATACTGGTAAGGAGTCACTGCCCTTCCTGCCTAGATGTGAGAAGCATGTATGACCACAGCATGAATAAGTGGATATTTCAACATCTATCTCAAATGATAAAAAAAAAATAAAAATTGGGAGCTCTGAATTTTTGGGCAACAAAATAGCCAGTATGTGTTTTCATCCATATAATGCTGTTTATGCTAGAATTCCTTCATCTGTAGGAGTATAATTTCTTTCTTCATCTGTTCGAGGCAACTTATTGGTTCCAGTTTTCTTGAGGAGAGATCTCAATGTTGTGGAAGATTCTTTATTTTTCTGGCTTCTGCACCAGGCAGAGTGTTTAACATGGTAATATTATCTGAAAGCATCTTGTATGCAAGAAGAAAAACACATTAAAAGAATCAAAAGGCTGTGTAAGAGACAAGTATGCAGATCAAAAGCTCTTCCAGAGAAATTATGTTCCTTCCGAGCAAATTTGAAAGGCATGTATATGGTTGATTTTCCACATGAACCTTTAGGAACTGGTCAAACACAGATGCTTTGCATTGGCCTGAGGAGGAAACCAACCTCTGTAAACAAAAATTGCACTTACGGCTGAGACTCAGACTTGCAGGAATTTCCCGTTATGTTTTGCCTTTTAAATGTTAGCAACAAGTTGCTTTTAAGAAAAAGACAAACACTCCTGTAGACACACACATAAAAAGATTACATTGCTCTCTCCTTTTAACCACACCTTCCCTGAAGTGTCTAGATGTTTGGTCTGGACTGTTTCATCAGTGCCTTGTCCTCTATGCCAAACATCAAGGACACATCAAGGCTGAAAAAAAATCCACTGAGGTTGGTAGAAATCCCTTCAGTATCTTTAGTGAGCACTGGAAGCAGCTGTAAACTTACAGGTTGTTGCCAAGAAGAGAAGTCTGCTGCCACCAGTTATATACTGATATGCTAAAGGCTTGCATGCTTATTAAAACACCAAGAAATTAAGGCTTGTGTTTCCCAAGCAGCACACAGAGAAATAAAGGGAAATTTTCAGAAAAGATAGGAAAAAACCCTGAAAAATAATAATTTTTGAAAATGGGAAGTACTGTTTAAAACATTTCTGTAATTGCACTGATACCTTCCCTTCCCAGTTTGTGCTTGCCAAATGTGGGAAATGCATACTCAAAGCTATTTTGGAAGTTAAACAAAGCAAAGGTGTGTGTAAATCTGAAAGCTCCTGTGCCCGAAAGTCAGCCGAAGCAAACTGAATTTTGAGTGACTGTTTCTGGCTTAACACCTCCTAATTTTTAACAGTTCAGAGCAGTATTTTGGCAAAAATTATCAAACAATGGAAAAAGGCCTTTTATAGGGGAAAATGAGAAACATTTCTGAACTCTCACAGGACTGACAGTGAGCATTGCTTAAATGCTGTCTGTTACAGAGGTTAAAAAGCTTCTTATTTTTGAGTTTACAAAATAATCTACATTATCTTGATTTTCTCTTCGGTGAATCATTCAAATGTTTTCCGTGTCATTAAAGGTAAGGAGAAATTTAGTGAACAGTTAGCAGGTACAAAAATGTTTGTTTTTTTCTTAAATAACATTTCCATATAAAAGATGTTTGGAATGACTGTTTAAGAAAAGAAAAAGAAAACCTTTTGACTTTAAAAAAGTCAAAACCCACAGCAAAGATTAAAAAGAGTCAGTGATTTGCTGTGTGTTGGATGCAGTAGTTGCAAATGGCAGAGTTCTCGACATCTAAGTGATGGAAGAAGAATTTTTTTTTTCCCAAGCCAAAGATTTAAGAGATTTTTCCACGTATATCTTAAGCAACATTTGTCATCCACTTCTCATGGGCTAGTAACCAGGTATCATATTATCCTGGTTTATCTGCTGACTCAGGCTGACATATAGTAATTCTTTTCAATTAAACTTCTTGGAGAAATTATTAGAATGAATTAATTATTTTAAACAAAATCCCAAACTTGCTTATATTCTTACTCCATATGGGCCAAAGATGTTGTCTTCCTTGTCCTCTCAAATAAGCCACGTAAGGGTTGGTTATAAATCTGCTTGCTAAATCTAAGGATGTAGTGTAAGTTTACACCTTTCCTCTTATGCTGGTGGTACTGTAGGAGAAAATATGCTAATGGAAACAAGTTTCCCTCCTATCCATCGCTGCAGGTTAATCTCATGCCTGCACATGCTGCCTTTGCTGTCTGTTAGACTCTGGTATTTCTCTGGATTATATTCAGTTCCTAAACTGACAGACCTTCCTGTCTGCTTAACTTGCACATTTCCCCTCAAAGCATTTTGTTAAACTTGTTCTCTGTTGTTTGAGGTGTCAAAGCTTTATTGACTAGTAGTTATTCAGCCTTTGCCAGCCTTTCTCACCTTTCCAGGCCCATGCTGGGGTCAGGACGCTCCTTAGATGTAACACTTTGGCACGGGAATTACATTTTCATCACCCAGGGAAACACTACAAAGCAGTATATCTGGAATAACTCCAAAGTGAGTAGAACAACTCAAAAGTTGCTTTGATTGCCAGTTTGACTGTCACACAGGTCAGGTGAGAGCCTATATGTGATCGTATTTGGCAGGATTCCAGGCAGAATACAGACATTGGACACAAGACAGCTGAAGAAAAGATCATCAGAGGAATCAGTGTAGCAGCCTTTATGAAATTATGGATGTGGGTAAGTGGATAATGAGCTTCAGCTTCCCTCTTGGCCTTGCACTTCCATTTAGCAGTGCAACAGCATGGTAAATGCAGCTGAGTGTTGATGCACGTGTTTCTGTACTTCTGTGAGGTTCATGTTTCTTTCCACCTTATCTTCCATATCCTAGCTTAAAACCAGCACAATACCCTCTTATTAAAGCCTTCAGTGTCTACCTCTGAATCTGAGATTATACAAACAATCTATAATTGTGTGCATAGTTGAATTGCAGCCATTTTTACAAAATTCATCATGTCTGGGCAAAGATTTTCATAATTTCTTCTTGATGTTATGGGAAACCAACTCCTGTCTTGCGTTAATAACATTTGTGCCTATGGCAGTCCCTGAAAGACAGATGAGATCTTCAGTCAGAGTATACAAGGAGCTCTTAACACTTTGCCATTTCATTCTTCATTACCCATTTATCACCTTCTATCAGCCTAGCAATATAACCCAGATTGTGCTGATTTGAAGTCAGTGCTAGCTAGAATAACGAAAATTAAAGAAAGTGAGCACATGACTGTGCACTTTGGAAAAGGCATGAAAAGAGAGATTAGTTATAGAAAATTTTTTGGCTTTGTTTCTAAATTTAGCTTAATATATTAATTGGATCTTGAATGTACTTAAGTGCATCATGAAGAAATAAGTAGGGATCTGCTCACCAGTGAAGCCGCTGTAATTGCTCATTCATTTTCACTGTTTTACTGTCCAACAGGACTGATTGATCTGCACTTGCTTGAGGCTTCTGTTTAATGTGTTCTCCAGCATGAACAAAAGTCACAAAGCATCACAAGTACTTCTTTCTTGTTGCAATACTATAGGGAAATGTTTTAAAATATTAGTAGTTGATTAAGCTAGAGTAAGATGAAACATAAAAATCCTAAAAGCCCACATCCCAATCAAAACAATGAGTTGTTCAAACGTAGTACATCATAGGTACCTTCTAAACTCAGTCAAACCTGTGATGAGCTGCTGGTACCTTCAGGTGTCCTCTATTGCTCTGATCAGGACTATGGTGAACATGAAATGAAGAATCACCACATGAATCCTTTCTCTTCACCTTTGCATCTAACACCAGTGTTCAGAAGGTGCAGTGCAGTTTCATCCACTATCTTGCAGAGTCATGCCACTTCCCTTCGGCTTTCTGCGAAGATGATAGTGTTTGCCAATGCTTTGCACACTCATACTTCTAAAAAGCTAGAAGGACCATATGAGTACTCTTGTCTGACCTCTCACATAATATAGGTCATAGAATAACTTTCCTTGGTTCTTTACATCAAATCCAGTAAGCTGTGGCAGAGCTACAGCATATATTTTTGATACCTATCTCAATTCCAAGTTTTCAAGGGGCTACATGATTTACTCTGACTTTAAGTAACTAGTTCAAAAAGTTAAATTTATTCACTTTTCATAAACTATACCTTATTTCTAGTTTAAATTGGTTTCATTTCAACCCCTAGCCACAGACTATCCTATACTTTTATCTGATAAGAAATCCTTTACTGTCACACACAGGTTTCCTGGGCAAGAATTTCTGGATCCTGCTCAGAGGAAGACTCACTTTTCTGCACTTCAAGCATCAATTGTTACTATTCAAAAATAAACTGATTAAGTTATTTACTGGGGTATTAACACTTCCAAGTGACTAAGACACAAAGAGCTAACAAACATTTGTGAGGTAGCAACATGCCAAATATACAGAAGAGATTGAAAGATCTCCAGAGCTAATTTAGCAATGTCTCTTCTTGATGTCTACATCCTGATCCTGAAATAGCCCTGGAGTTGTTCTGCTAACAGCTGCCTCTAAAGATTTTTGGTTAAGTCCTATTCCAGATCACAGCCAAGCATGGCTTGGCTTTATTTATATTTTTTGTCTTCAAAATAACCCATTTTTATCCATTGCATCCGTTATTGCATTACTTGAATAGTTAATTTATATTTGATGAAACTCAGAGGGTCAAAAGATGAGCCTGGATGAGAGTACACACAGCTCTACTTATACCAACTTGATTGAGCCAACCATAAATCTCAGCCTGACAACTCTTTAAAGCAGTTGATTCATGAAAGCACACTCTTCCTGATTTTCATATATTTGTCTTTGGCAGGAAGAAGACGGCTGCCAAGCTGAGCATCAGGGTGTTAAGCTGCAGAATAAACAAACTATATCTGTCTCTGAAGCTGTAGATCTGAAGATTTCTCAACAAATTCCATCAAGAATAAGCACCAGTTTTCAGCCAAAACTCATACCTACCTTATTATACTTCCTCACTTATCTGTGATAGACCACACAGTGTAGATCAAATGCAACCACACAGGAATATGTTATTCCAACTCTGCCCTATTAAGTGGATTTTCCTTTCTAACTATCTATGGCTTTAGACAGAAATGTGAATTTCATAACTAAAGGTAAACTTCCTGCACAGAATTTTTGTGTGTGTTTTTGTGTATATGAATCACTTTTTCCTGTGACTAGGAGCATCTTCATTATTAAAAAATAACAAAAAAGTTCTCTTTTTATCAGCTGTAGATAATGTTGTACTGCTGTGGAAAAGATAATAAGTCATAAAACCTTCACTTCTGGAAAATACTGCACATTTTGAACATGGTTAGTCATGAACCAGAACAAAGCAGTAATGTGTATTTCCTTTCCCTGCCTGCTTTGAGGCAGTGCTTGGAAAAAATTATGATAAACCAGATTAGAACTGTGAAATCACTTTGCCACTTTTATACTCTGTCACTGCTTTGGTGGATGAATAGCTATGAAGATAAGTGTAGCTATGCCACGTAGCTCCATTCCCTCCTCCACCCTGCCACCCACGCTCAAGTTCTGATGCAAGTGCTGCCCAGTTCCTTCAGGGCCATCCAGGAAATTGCCACCCAGAGATTTCCATAGTAGTGTTTGCAGCCAGCACAACCAAAGGAGGAGATAAAGGTTTGTTCAGAGTGAGTGCCTTGAACTACTCTTTCCACAGTCAGTAATGTATGCCTTAAGCCAGCCTAAGGTCTGCCATCTCCTCTTTGTCAAAGTTTCTGGCATTATACACAATCCTTCTTTGCTCATGTACAGTCGGTGTGTGTGTACAAATGCACATAGCACTTCCCAGAGTGGTAAAAAAAAACTGCAGAAGTGAAAATTCATTTTAAGAGAAAGTAGAAGAAGCAGCAGCATATAACAACCTGACTAGGATTTCTGCAGCTGTCTCATGAAATCTGCCTGACGTTACAGGAATCACTCCGCAATGAGTTTTACTATGTGAGACACTGAGGTTCTTCCTTGTAATTCACTTCTCAATATATTTATCTATAAAACTTCTTAAGTAGCAGCTGTTTGAAAAGCAAGTGGATGAGAAGTGACCCTAGAATTTAGTTCAGTAATTAGTTGTTATTTTTTCTATGATTACTAGAAGAAAACTTTACTTTTCCAGAGAATGTACAGTAGTGCGTCCAAACATTGTAAACATAGTACAGTCACAAGCCTTCTAGAAAACTCTTCCTTTAGCAAGAGATAGCTATCAAGCCACTCAGTCATTTGGCTGCACTATACACACAGTTAGAAATCTTGGCTAGAGACAGAAGTGATCACTTTAAAATAAAAAAAAATGGAAAAAAAACAAAGGAGCAAACTTTCAAACTCAGAATTGCCAGCCTGATGAGAAAGGGAGGAATGCAGGAGGTTAAAATGAGGAGTTCATGCAAGGTGAACCATACATGCTTTTGGAGCTGAACTTAGGTTAAGTTAGATTCACTCAGGGATGAAATTTTAGGTGGAAGAGTTAGGAAAACTGCTATGAAGCATGCCAACTTCATGCACCAGCTGTGGAGATGATGTTATTGATAAGGGCGGAAGATGCCTCAGAGAGCTGCAACAATACCACAGCTGGGACCTCTATGCTGAGCAGCTTCTGAGCAGTCAGGTTTGTATTTCTCCTTCCACTCTTAAATGAGAAACTTGGTCCTCTTAGGGTCCTTGGACAACCAGTGACACACTCCCTTAGAGAGAGGATTTTGCACCTTTCTTATCTAAAATCCCCTGGTGTCTCAGATAACCCAAGGGAGTGGGTAGGGTAGGGAACAAGCAGCATCTTCTGCCCTTCTGCTCTCCCTGTCTATGAAGGACAGAGGTGGACACAACAAGGACATAAACTGGAAAATATCTGATACGGTTAACTAAAATTTTATTGTTCAGATGAGAATTTCAAAGTTTGGACAAAACTAAGTGTGATTTTCTTCTTTTCATTCAGATTTGTTGGAGAGCAATCTTTAATGGCATTTGGGACAGGTTCTTTCCTCAGAATGCAAAAATATGAGAACAAAAGTGGTTCAAGTCTCTGACATTATTGAGAACTCATGTGCTCCTTACAAAGGACTGCAAGGAAGCCAGCACAGGCTGCAGCAGAGGAAGGAGCAGGAGCAAGAGCAGATGACGTTGGCTCGTCCTAGAACATATATCCTTGCCAGGAGGCTTTTCCAGGCCTCAGACACAGAATGCTCTGTGCTTGCACAAGAGTCAATGTTTTTCTGTCCTACACATGGCAGCACTGAGGTAATTATCTGTCGAGCATTTGCTACTGGATTTGTGCCCTTATGTGAAGAGAGATGAACAGATGCAATGGTGGTGATTGAGGAGTACTGAGGAAGGTGATGGCTTAAAACTGCATCCCCAGCATTACCCAAAAACCAGACTGTGTGACCTCTGGTTTTCTGAAGAGCCCCCCAGCTTCAGCACAAGAAGCAGGGAGGCAGACAGTGACTGATAGCTCTTCCCTGAGGAAGCTATGGGATGACCCCAATGAATCATCATCCTGATCCAGAGTATAGAAGAAGTAAGCATAAATCAAATCCCTTGTTCTTCTAATATTAGCATTTATTCATAGAGGACATGTCCCTGCTTATATATATAATATGTTGCATTATTAATTATTTCAAAATTCTTGCCATATGTTTTTTCCTTTGCATTGTCGTGGGGAGTAAGGTTAGGGAGGTTGTGGTAGCAAATATTTCTGGTGTTTATTTTTTATTTTGAATTCAATTAGACTTTCATTTCTCTCATATTTGAATTTTAAAACAAACAAACAAAGAAGCAAAGAAATAAACAAACAATCTGTCCCCTGCTACTTCTGAAGAAAAGGAAGTCATTCACTTGTGTCCAGCCTTGGAAAAGTCCAGGAAGAAGATGGCCCTGGATTCCAACCACAAAAGTATGTAAAGTAAATATTTTGGCTCAAGTCACAGTGAAAAAGAAAAAGGAAGGAAAAGCATTTGTAATTGCAAAAGCATTTTCAAGTAAATTATTTGACAAATCTTGAATATAAATAATTAAACCTCTCATGACTATGAAACTACATAGTATAAGATAGGCATTTTTTACTAATCCGGTACTCTTTAATGCATTTATTTTAATGTCTTTCTTGCCTACAATTATCTATAAAACTCCATCACTTTCAATTCTTTGTGGTGTTCACATCATATATAAACTATTCCAACTGTTCATGGTTTATAGTTTTATTAAAAACACTTAACAGAAGTTACACAGAGGTCCAATACACCAGAAAATGTACTCTGTTCTACATGCTTAAATATATAAAAACCACAATTATGTTTTCTAAGCGCCTAAACTTTTTCATCTGGAATAGTTGTTTCTCTGTTACTTCATAGCGTTCTTTAGCGGCAGGAAAACGAAAAAATATGTGAGTTGATCTGCCCAAAATAACCAAGAGATGGCAGCACTCCATTCAACCCAAACTTGTCATGTAATCTATATGGCCGCAGTACAACAGCCGGTGCAAGTGGGAAACGCAAGAGAAACAGAGCAATCAGCCGTAGAGTAAGCTAGGACATGCATCATTTCATCAGTCACTCTCCCCTTGGTCATGGTGAGGCTGAGAATCACAGCAGGCGTGGGAAGTTCTTGACTAAATGGGGAGACGAAGGAAGCTCATGACAATTGTGTTTCTTCCTGGTGCCCTATCTATTGATGGCAGCAACATTATTTGAGCTCCTGAAGCTGTCCCTTGCATTTGAAAGCATAAGGAAAAATACTGTCATCATGAGGAAATGTATTAAGATAAGGCACATAGTGAACACATTGCAAATTGTATTAATTTTTTTTTTTTAAAGACCACTGAAATTTTTGCACATATTAGAGTGGATCAAATTTCTTGCAACATTCTTTCCTTTTTCTTTTGAATTGAATTCCCCCTAATTCTCTTCAGTCTTCATACCCTGCTCCCTGACAGTGTAAGCTACAAATCCTGAGGCACTTTTTCTTGATTTGCCAAGGTGCAAAGGGCCATAGGGTGAGATCTTATTGGACATCAAGTACTCTAGGTTCTTTGGGAAGAGAGTTAGTGTTTGAAGAACAGAATGCTAAGGAATTTGAAATTAGCCTTGAAGCAGCTGTGACTGATAGAGTGGTGCATTTTACATTTTTTGGTCTCCAGAAACTTTCAGATTTTTTTAAGCTTCCTTAAAAAAGGCCAGGCATTCTCTGACACCGATGATCACTGCTGGAGCTAGACTCAAATATTCTTCCTTGCATGACAAACATAGATGCATTCACAAAAGGTAAACTTTCTTTGCACTTAAATGGTTGTGTTTATCTTGCATGTTCGGTAGGCTGATTCCAGTCTGGATTTTGCAGTACATGTTAGGGCAATCACTCCATTTGGTTTTATACTTTTTCCCATACATTCTTTCACTGCCAAAAGGTGGGAGGTTTTAAATTAGCATGCAATAATTATTATGTTGCAAAATCCTAGCAGAGATCAAGCACTTGACATTTACTCCAAGACAGCTCTGTAAAATCGCTGCTAATGTTTCACTGAGTCAGGCTCCATGGCAGCAAAATTACAAAGGTGTATGACCACTAGGGTGTTAGAGTAGGAGCTTACACTCATATACAAAACCCATGGTGTGCTGATTAAATCTCAACTTTTGAACACATCAAGAATTCCATGAGTGAAAGTCCTCACCTTTCCTTTCCTACTGTTCCTAGCTGCCCTGTCAGAAATCCATTTTGTAGCTTTCTGTCTCCCAGCCCACTCTTCCAACACAGGGGAAGTTTGTGTCATATTTAAGCACAATCATTAGTTACTTTAAGTAACATTGGGAATAGTAAAGAAGACAGATGACTTTTCAGATAAAACTAAATTAAATATTTAGGTTTACCCACATTGAAATAGATGCATTCTGGGATATTGCAAATGAAATCCCTAATTTATGTATATTTAACATGGATAGAGTAGCTGATGATCCTTTCCCATTACAGTGGCCTCTATCTTTTATAATCCATTGATTTTACCAAGAAAGCGTTCTTTTCATCCCACTTGTGAACAAAAATTTCATAGCAGAGATCAAGAGATCCTTCTTCCACTTAAAAGTCACAGTTTAAATAAAGCAGAAAATAGTTAGCAGCACTCTTTATGGAGCTACTCTGTCACACTCTCTGTGTCACCATCAGGATCTTTGATTGTCACAGGTCGTGGGGGGTCTGCAGCTAGGTGTCTTCTGCAAGGCAGCCCCCAAGCAGCCCCCAAGCAGTGCTGCATTCTTAATGCCATGTCAAACAAGTGCCTGTTGGACCTGCCTCAGACTCTGTACATACACAGGCTCAGAGAACTACAGGACAGTTTTACGGCTTTACCACTCAAGTTATAAGCCATGGACAAGCAGAGTTTCTATAAGAGGAAGATGTAGGCCTTCACATGCTGAGAGAGGGGAAAAAAATGAGAAAAGGAGACATTTTTGACAGGATGGAGGAGAAGATGACTTCAGAGGAAAGAAGTTGAATATCAGAGTGTGCTTGGAGAGCATAAGTGGAGGCATGCTTTAGCAGGCTTCAGCACACATTCCCCCAGGGCAGCAGTGTATGCCAGTAAGAGCTGTGCTTCCCCAAACATAGTCTTTCCAAATGTTACCACTGGATCTTTTATGGACATCTCTGAGTGATTGTTACCCCCACATACTCCTCCTCCACAACTTTCTCTGTAGTCTCCACCTTCATCCTCTATCCCTTATAAGCTTAACCTGCACATGATCCAGTGACCTGAGGTGAAATGATATATGTGATGTTCACTATCTAAAGTCCTGTTTTATTTACTTTGGAGTACATTGGGGAAATAGAGGTATTTGAGGCAACCTGAACTGTTCAAGAAAGTGCTTGATTAATATTCTGCTGGACAGGATAAAACCAATATTGCCAATGAAAACACAATCAGGCCAAGCACAAATTAATGCTTAGATTGGGCTGGGAGGGAGGAACTGCATGGGCAAAGAAAGGCTTTTGGATTAACTCAAGGGATCAGCAAAAACTATAGGAATGACTGTAAGAAGAGAGATGGGAAGGAAGGAGTGTGTTGGCCCACGTGTCAATGAATCGGCTGTTGGCAGCACATAAACGTTAAGGAGTAGCTTGCAGTCTCTGACTATTTGTAGCCTGATTCCTAAACCAAAGAAGAAATCCAGAGCAGTACTGGATACCAGACTACACCTCTGAGCCATCAGAGCCTTTCACTTGCACTAAGGAAAATAGATTATTGATGCTGGCAGGAACATGTGCTCTAAAAACAGACAAGGAGATTGCAGCCTAATCCAAATCCAAACAGAAGCAAGTTGTCTAAAGCCAAATTCCTTTTACAGTCCCTTAATTTCACTACAAAATTACTTTCCTTTAAGTTTTAAATTGTGTAGTATCTGAGCCAACCTAGCTAACCCTTGCTTACAAGAGCAGTCTGTCTGTGCAGGAGTGGACCCATTAAAACTCAAAAGCCTAATGGCTTACAGGACTCAGGGTAAAATCTTGGCCCCACTGAAGGCAGTAGGAGGCTTGCCAAGGACTGCAGTGGGGCCGGTATTTTACCTCAGTTCTTTACAAGCAGCAGTGTTGCTCATTTAGAAGCACAAAAACACCACTGTGAATTTCCTGAGGTCCAATCACCAGCTTTTGCTGGTGCTTCCATCGTCATCACATGGCTTCACTTTCAAACCCAAAGGGAAGGGGCTGAGAAGTGAAGCTATTTTCTCCCTCTCAAAGCTGTTCCTTTCACATGATCTATGCGTGATGTTTAATTCCACGGAAAAGAGGAAGAAACTCAAAAAACTTGTGTGTTTTTCTTTCCCCCCTTCCTCTCATTCTCCCAAAAAATCTCCTTCCCCTGGAGGGTGGTGTAAAGAGACTTTGCTGGAAATGACAGAGCCCAGGGCCGCTGGCCCAGCCGGGGATACCTGGGACATGATGTGTGCGGAGAGCTGGGCGGGAATCACAGCGACCCTGGGCTGCCCATGGAACCCCACCCAGCAGTGACCAGGCCCTGACACGGCCCCGTCGGCCGGACATGCCGCCAGACCGGCGCAGTAATTGAAAACAGCGGGAATTCTGCCTGCAGACTCCAGGGTGAGTGCTCGCGAGTGTGTGACCATGATCAATAAAGCTCCACGGGAATCTTTTAAAGTCCTCCCAGCCACATCACTCCAGTAAAGGATTTGTCAGCTTTTCCATAAACCCCAGTTTTGAAAAGTTTATAGCGCAGCTTGTTTTCATTACCTTGAGGTGAAAGTTGCCATATAAAATTTCAGACCAGAAACTTTTTTTCCCTTGCTAATACAAAATACCATTTAAAACAAATTTTAGTCTCCAAATTTAGAGTCCTGGTAAGAACCATGTTATTCCCTGAGTGCTTTGAGTGTGCTGCTCAGAACTCCTGTGTGAAAATCTATCGAATTCAAGAATTAACAAACAAATGGTGAGCTCTTCTGTTGGATTTTTAAACCACTGACTAATACGTCCAGAACTGCCGAGTTATTTTGCTCACTCCCAAGAAATGCTGTAAGTCTGCGTCAGGGACTTCTGTGGAAGAAGAACAGACAATGTGCCTCTGTCTCTTCCCTTTCCAACAGCTGGAATTATGGTTTTGCACTACTTTGCTTTTTTTAAGGAGTACAATTTCAGCTCATATAAAGTCACTGTAGCTCCATTCACTACAGTCTACTTTGCATCTTCTCTCTGTTAAACAGTTTCTATTCCACAGCCTAGAAATAATTGAACTTCCAGTAACTGACAGGACTTCTCCTGTTACAGCCATGAGTCACATTCCAGCTACCTGTACTTACAGAACACAGTAGGAAAAGAGCCAAAACAGCTGACATGAGATGCCTGTGCTTCACACAGACAGGCTGAACACCCCTCATCACCTGAGCAGTAATATCTGACCTCTTCATTGCCAACTGCTGAGCTAGGCCTTTCCCCCTCGCAGCACAGTGGCATCCCATCTCGGCTGCTTTCTGACCTTACCAACAGGGACAGACTAAAGTTGCTGCCTCTCCTGGGGAGGAGAGAGCTCTGAGAGCAGCTGTTTCCAGGCCTGCAAGCCTAGTGCTGCTATTTTACAGCATTAGATGCCAGCAGCTAAAACAATAGTTAAAAAGCTGGATACAAATAAAAAGGAATTTTGTACCTGTGCATACCACCTTCATGAAGCTATGGTTGGAAGGATTAAGGCTTCTTTTATTTCACAATGTTTATTTCACAAAATGTTCTTACAAAACAGGATAAAGAATGTTGCAGTCTACTATCTTTGGGGACTGACCCAGGAGAGTGAGAACTGCTGTCAAGCAGATGAGTTCATCCATGGCAACAAAATGGATTTATATTTGCTAGATCTCCAGTCTCTGAAAAGTCCATCCAAATGTCATATGACCATGTTACTCCTGGTGGAATTAACATATTCTAGATATTTCCTTGATGAGAAGGTATATTTCACTTATTTTTTTGGCATGGTCTATGCCTAGGATAATTTCTTCTTTCCAATGGATTTTTACTAGGGAAAGAGAGCTTGGAAAAGTCAGAGGAGAAAAAGATTTCTTTTTTTCCTAAGCAGTGCTTGGAAAAAAGTTTCTATGTGGATATTGAACTGATGAACTGATGGGGGTGGTTTTTGGGTGAAAGGAAAAAATACAAAATATTTGGGAATGGACAACAGAGGGAAGGAGTCTTCAACAAAATTTAAAATGTATTTATATTGTCATTACAACAGGAAGCTGAAAGTATATTGCCAGCCATGGAATACCTAGTATAATCACAGCACATTTGAGTCTTGTTTATTAAGAAAATGAGGCTTATATGATTGTGTGATTGTGTACTTATAAATCATGTCTTTATTCTTCTTCAATCATTTTTTATACTCTGCAGTGAATCAGGAGAACAATAGAGTCAAAACAAATGGACAAAATATTTCAGTGAGGGCCCTAAAAACTTGAAGCCCATCAGGAAAACTAAAACTAAACCAAAACAAAACAAAAGCCAACCTGCCAAAACTATTAGCACTTCCACTGAGGTAAATTATATTGTAAAAATTCATCTGATTTTGAACACCAGAAAATCTGCAGATGGTAATAGACTGTCAGAACACTTCAACAGCTGGAAAGGTTTTACTTAAAGCTATTACCTTATTAGACACTGGGAAACCTATTGTAAACTAAAACACACAGACTCTCACACTAGATGGATTGACAGTCAAAGGTGACAAGCATGTACTCTGACTCCAGAATTTCCTACAAGTTTTTGGTGTTATAGATCTTGTAATCTTCACAGGATGCTGGCCAATAGACAGCATCAACAGAAAGCTAAGCCCAAGGTAACTGAAAGATATATAGACCCTTATTGAAAGGATTTCCTTGGCATCAATTTCATGCTGTAGCCAATATACCATATTCCCTTTTCATTTCTTTTAAATTGAGGCCATTTGGAAAGCTATAAATTCTTTGTAGGAAGTAGATTTTCCTCTACTATTCAAAGGTTGTATTTCTTAAGAGTTTCCTTTAAGTAAATCTCATGGAGAGTAAGTCACCTGTTAAAAGGATACAAGCCATTTATAAATGCCTTCCCTATCCCTGGGAGCCACAGGCAGCATGAGAATACATTTTCAGTTTAAGTAACCTTCCAAAAGAGGCAAGAAGACAACAAGCTTCTGTTTGTTAGATATATTTCCAAGTTACCACAGGATAGTCCAGCAAAAGAAAACACTAAAAAATTCCCAAATTTCATCATTGAGGTAGAATATTTTCCAATTGGTCCACTTTTTTGTTTCCAGCTAACAGCTTTATGCCCAAAGGTATGTTTCTACTGCCATCAGTCTCCTGCTTGAGACACAGAGTGGGCAGAGGATTGTCTTTATTGTTTTTTGCTGTAGTGGGAAAGTCTATGATGCTGCAGGATTCCCAGCCTGCTTGAGGTGGGAGGAAGGGCACAGTCCACACAACCTCTTGCAGAGCCAGTGCCTTTGTACATGGCCAAGGCCTATCAGCCACCCACATGCTCTGCCAGAGAGCAGAAAATCAGCAAAAGTAAGCTGGTTTTGCTGAATGGAAGAGGGAAGATCGTGTAGTCCAAATGAGCAGCAATTTAGAATTTTTATGTACATAACCTCTGCCTTCTTTGTCTTGTCAAGAACAGCAAACAAGTGTTAGTAGTGAGCAAATCCATCTGGTGTTAGTTCCATCCCCCTCAAACACAGATTTTTGGATTAATGTAGTCCCACGCTAAGTACTTTGACTGGCATAGATATTAGAATTTATTTTCACTTTTGATAAATAGCCAGAGCAATGTTCCTGTCCTTGTGAGGTTGATGGAAATCCCTCTGAAAGCACTTGCCTCTCAGTATTTCCATGAAAATACCACAAGATTCCTGCCCAGCATGTAAAATAGAAGGGTAGGAGGAAGCAAAATTGTATCTTAGCTTTATCTCCTTGAAATTTTTTGAGAGATTTTTATGAGCATTAATAGCAGGCATGCTGAGAAGAAGGAAGCTACTCACTCTGTGGCATTCCTGCTGCTACTGCTGCTAATGAAACTATGAAGAAACCTTCATGGTGTTCATTATTTCATGCCAAATCCCAAATGTTAAATTACGGTATGTTGTTGTGCTTCCAGTCATGAAAACTTAAAAAAACAAAAAAACAAACAAAACAAAATAAAACAAAACAACAAAAATGGTTTTACAGGTTTTTTTTCTGTGTGGCAGAAGGCCTGGACATTCTTGTTTCAGATCCACCATAAATATTTGATTCTTAAGTCACTCATATTCATGATTCATATTGTTAACAGGCACACTTTGGCAGAGGACTCACTCTGTGCCAGCTATTTGGAAACATGAACACACTGAAACACACATCTAATATTCTATCTTATCAAATTGTAAACACAGGAGAGGACTTAGGGTCAGATTGTTCTTGGCCCACAAAAAAATGGAGTAAAAGCAGGAATTTTGTCTGATCACAAAACATAACTCTTGCAAAAGAATAAAAGCTCTTGGAATACCTGCCACCTTGCAATGTGCACTTGGAACTGACACTACAACCACTGAGGACAGGAGGAGATGGGCTGCTCAGTTTATCAGGAATTTTATTACACCCCATGCAGGAAAAGGTGTAGGAGAGGGACAAAGGCAGTGGCAGCATCTGTTCTCTGCTATAAGTGATGTACTGTGAATTGTTAGGTACAATCCATATGAGTGAAGTGACACAAGGAGGGACTAAGCACAGCATGCATCTGCCAGTGCTGACATTGAAGAAATAGAGAGAAATCAAAAGGAAACAAAACCTTATCTATATTTCAAAGTCAACACTGGTGCAGTGCCAAAACTGAAGAAAACAGCTGAGAGCAGCTGGAGACCGTCATTTCTCTTGACCACACTTGGGTTTGTCCTTCAGAGTGCTTTAATGTGATCTGAGCCCTTTCCTGGAGCAGAGTGGGAGCAGGAGTGGATGGGAGAGATGCTGAGGAATGAGCTGTGCATCATGGGAAGTGCATCAAGTTTTAAAAAAGAGTGTGGATGAAGGAGGAGAAGAATGACAAATTACCTTCTCCGAGTGTCTGTGATTTAATCTTCCTGTGACCAAAAGGAGGAAGCCAATTCAGAACAAAAAGGGTTTTTTCCCTCCACAGAGAACCACTAACAAGGTTTAAGCCTGGTCCTTCCACAAGGTATTTTATATGCCAGCTGTGAAATATCACAAACACTTGACAAATGTTTAACAATCCAGCTCTGCTATGTTTATCCCTTTCAAACAATACCTTGTTGGGGGCCTGGTTCTGAGAAGCAACTGTGCAAAGAATGTGGATGGGAGGAAAAGCAGCTTGTCAGAAAAGAGAATAACAGCTTTGACAGAAGCTACAAAATTTCTGTGAACTCTATTCTTCTGCCAACATACAGATGTCTCTCCCTGGCAGGTGGAATCATCAGCAGACAGTGCTCCTTAAGCATTGCTTAAATGAGCAAAGGCTTCATTTTTCCAAGCTCAGTTGTGGCAGCAAACTTCTGGGGAAGTTGATTGGTGAGTCTGAATATATTTAAAGCATGAAGAGCCTGCAATCATCTCCCAGCATCCCGTTCTTAGCAAATGGCTGTGTTGAGTTGGAAAGACGACCTACCACAGCTCCATGTCACAGCCAGTGTCTTTGCAATACTTTGAAATACTTTCAAGCTTGTTTTTTTTTAGTGGCCTGTTTTCCTGCATAAGAAATACTTATAGATTTATTTGGTCTCTACTGTGCAATGAAAGAGGCATCAGAATTTCTTTCTTCAGGCAATGAACCACTAGAGACTCCCTCATTACCTTGAACTCTGAAATCATCAGAAATTTACAGGCCAACCTATAGCTCCCCAGAGAAACTCTGTAATACTTTTCTTTGCCTTCCTCTCATATGCCTGCCTTTTCCTCTGTTGCCTTTTTCCCCATCAGAACTTCCTTATCCTGATGGCTCCAGTTCTGTTTATGCAGTGAAAAGAATGAATATATTAAAACAGTTTGGAATGACTTAAGCCTTTTGAACATTTTTCACACACATCAGGTATCCTCCCACCAGCACATCCCTGCCTTTGTTGGAGCCAGGTCACAGTCTAGTTCCTGAGTAACAAAGGCATAGAAATCAAGATTTGCAGGGAGTTGTATTCAACTCATTATTCAGCTGTTGCATGTGGACCTCAACAGCTAGCTAAGGGAGGTAGAATCAGAAAGGTAAAAGTGAGAAAACATGTGTATTGAGATAAAAACATTTTTATGTGTTAAAAAAAATTAAAAAAGGAAAACCAAGGGATTCAAAAGCAACTGCTCACCATCTCACTCAATGGCAGCCATTGATAAACTCTCTCACAGGTTTTGTTCCTGAGCATGATGCTACATGGTAGAGAATATTCCCTTGGAGTCAGCTGTTTGAGTGTGTCTCTTCCCAGACTGTTGCCCACCTCTAGCCTACTTACTGGCAGGAGAAACAGAGAAGACCTTGGCATTATGCAAGCACTGTTCAGTAACAACAAAAAATATGTGTGTTAAAAATGTTCTTTGAATCACAAATCAAAAACATAGCACCATACAGACAGCTATGAAGAAAATTAACTCTCTCAGCTCAGCCCAGCACACCAGCTCATATGATGACAGTAGTTTGGTTATCCAGAGTAATGCACAATTTCCTTCCTTCAAGAGGACTTATACCATCCAAAGATGATCCAGAAAAACTTCTCCTTTTACAATTACATATGTTGCTCTAAAGCAGAGTAGGACTTTTTCTGCATATCTTAAATCCTCCCTTATATACTTAGGCCATAAGGACACCTTAAGAATCACTCTTCCTTTACCTATCATCCATGAACTGACAGACTGGACTATAGGTTCTGCTGCCATGTAAGCTCTGCACAGCCTCGTCTGGATGTATTTGGACTAAATGAAATTCCCTGTCTTATGTCCACAATATTTCTTTCCTTAGATGTGAGATCTAAGGAGATAAAGGAGATGGCAACCAGGGTCATTGGGCATTATCCTTAGAAGGCTAGGATTAAGAAGAAGCCAGAAACCTCTTCTGGAGCAAGCACTGGAGGCTTCTGTCCCGTAAGACTCTGCATCTGGGAGAGCAGAGGCTGAGGCTGCTTGTGCCCAGCTCTTCAACTGTAAAGGTGTGGTTGGAGAGGGGGAAAGAAAGAGATGTTCACAGCCTGGGAGCAGGAAAAGGATATGGCATCACTCATGGGAGCCTTGCTAAAACTCTTTCCTGACAAGGGAGATTGCACACTTGTAAGACAGATACCAGCGGTGCTGCAGCATCCCAACAGCCAGCCTTGAGAGAGAGAGAGAGAGAGAGAGAGAGAGATGTTCCAAGAAAAGAGAAATAGGGAGACATCCTGTAGGTATCTAAGCTAGGGAAAATGTTATGTCCATACTGAACAACAAAAGGCTCTTCAACAGTGACAGTGGAGAATAAGTGGCAGTACCTGTGCTGCTTCTGCTAGGTGCTGTCACTGGCACAGCAGTGCTGGCAGGAGCCACTATCACCAACAGTGCTGGAGGTTTGTTCCGTAACAGGCAGCTCCCTGCCTTCCCTGCCTTTGTGAACCCTGAGCTATGCCATGGCCATGGGGGGAAGCTATAATCCTTGTTCTCATGGCATGTAATCTCAGCCAGCCTTCAAAGTGGAAAAGCTTCCAGGTTTGGATTGTCAATCTACTGGTGGTATCCGTTTTTGAGTAAAATGACCCGACTTGCTTGAGAACAGAAAATTTTGTATGGAAGAGTAAGAAAGGGTAAACTAAAGAGTAAAGTGCTATATAAAATTTTGTGTTTGTAATGCCAAATGACTCATGGAAAACTTAATAATCACCGCAGTTCAGTTTCAAAACAATGTAAAAATGTTTTTAGTCCCACGTCTTCACTTGCTTCCTTCCCCCACCCCTTTACAGAGACCCTGTCTGGTGGCAGAGTATAGTTCCTCTGTGCCAGAGCTCAGGGCCAGAAGGTCTCAGCCAACACCAATTTGAATTTAATACAACACACCCCGCTGAGAATCTCTTCAGACAGATCAGTTCTGTTCTTTTTGTATTAGACTACAGGTAAGTCTGGAGATTGGATTAACATTTTTTTAATCCAATTTTTTTTGAGTGTAGACATTTACTGCAAGCAGCCAAAATTCACAGAAATGCAGTCATGAGTTTTCATACCCATCATTACATACTTGTATCACATCCAGTACAGAGAGGGATTGGTCCTGAGGGGTTTGTCCAAGTTACCATACTACAGAGAAGAATTAGGAAAGCCAGATCTTTCAGCTGACCAATTTCAGAGTCATTTTGGATTTATAAAGTCAGTCAAGATCAGCCGATACTTAACTCTGTTTTATCTGGAAAGAGACTAGCTCTTAGCTGGACTTCATAAGCTAGCCTTCATCCAAGGCCCAGCATCATATTCAAATGAATCAGAGGAGAGAGAACAGCAGAAGAGAGGAAAGTAAAAGTTACAAAGATCTCGAAAGCCCCTGCATCACCCTGCATTTTCTGTGCTATCTCACACATGTACATACCAGATGATGCATTTGAACTCAAATGTTAAGCTTCTAAATGATATTTCATCTGAAACTCTGTATTCATTTAATTCAAAAATAAAAACTTAAAAATAATTTCAGAAAAAATACATCTTTCCCATGTAAAAGAAATATTTTGAGAGATCTAACTTGAATAATTTTTCTTGGTGCAAAAACGGGTTTGGATGAGCCAAAATGGAACTATTCTGCCCACTTTGTGCGGTCAGGTTATGATTTCTTAAAAGAGCCAAAGTGGAATTCATTGTTCGGCACCACAGAAGGGGAGGAAACCCTGCTTCCCTGGAATCCATCTACTCTGTTCATCCCCATCTTCTCCACTGCCCTCTACCCAGCTGCCAGCTTTAGCGCTTCTCTGCCTGCCGAGGAAGCTCATTCGACTCACTAAAAGGGCAAAAAAAAAAAGAAAGGGTGAAAAATGCAGTGGCCTCCCCTTCCCAAAGAAAAACAAGATTTTTTTTTTTGGCAGAGATTAAGCAAGCTTCTCTCCTGGTCAGAGGGATGCCAGCACTGTCTGAAGGGTTGGCTCACTGGTGGTTAAGGAAAGAAAGGCTCAGGCAGGGAAGTGCAGAGAGCAAGACCTCCCCCTTTTGGCAGCTGCAAACTGTTAGTTCAGCTCACAGTGGTAACTTGAATCCAAACATTAAGTGAACTGAAAAAGCTGGTTTTCTTGCAGTTCTCTCTTTTCCTATCAGATGAAACTTTGTGTTTTATCTTTGCATCTGTAGCAAGAGAATTGAAATTATCAGATTAGGTAAATTATTGATTGACTCTTAAAATATAACTTGGTACCCATTATGTTTTATGTTTCTTTATACCTCTAAAAAGGGATCAACAACAATACTGCTAGCTGTATGCAATTCATATTCCTAAGCACAAACTAATGTGTAAGGTCAGCTAAGTACATATTTAAAACATTTTTTAAAGAGTTCCTGAAAAAAAATTCAAGAGATATTTATATTTGGTCCATTTTGTAAGGACAAATTCACATCTATAGCTAGACATACAGGTATAAAGACACTCAGGGTGATGTGGACAGTTACATGTGTGGAGTGGATTGTTCTGACCTAATCTTTTCAATATTGTGTATGTGAAAGCAGGACAGAGATCAACTGCAGCAAACCAGAAACTATAGTAATTACCCTAACTCAGAAATTACCAACCTTCTGAGAAGGGAAGAACAGGAATAGAATCATGCTTAAATACAGCCCATTTTGCTTTGTTCTTCAACACAGTCCCATTCAAAATACTTTGGAATTTATGAGTCTACTGAAAGTGAGGTCTCATAATGTGCACAGCATGCTGCCAGTTAACTTGAATGAGCTTCTCCTCTGCTTTCTGTTGGATTACTATAATGGATTGCTTGAAAAGGGGCCCCTCCTTCTAAAACATATGTATTATGATGAAGCACAAAACCAGTCCATAAGCTGTCCAGGTAGGGCTGTGCAGCTTACCTAAACATTTGCCTTCCAAAACGTGATCTGGTGCCCCTTGAAGCAATTTGGAGCGATTCATCTCTGCGGAGCTCTGGCCCCAGCCCTGCAGCAGCATGATTCTTTGTCAGCCTTCCAGTGCTTCCTTGTGCAGCTCAAGAGAAAAATACTTGCTTGCTTGTGGGACTGCAGTGCTTTGATCTTCATTTCCAGATGGAACCAGAAGTGCCGAGGCATGTAGAGAAAACAAAACCAAATTTTTGTAATCTGCAGGAAAGATGCCTAAGAATAACAGAAATATATTTCTATATGCTGGCTGTTTTTTTGGGTTTTTTTTGACAGCATCATAACCTCAAACAAACAAAAAATCTATAAAACACCACACAGAAAATAAGGATTGCAGCTTTTTTTTTTTTAAATCTCTTTGACATTTATGTCTCCCAAAGACATAGACAAAGCTTCTTCTGATCTCAGTGGTAGAGGATTTGACTCTAAAAGTTCAAACCATAAACAATGAAGCTATTACTCCCATGATTCATCTGACCCTCCACAGGAAAATAAGAGTACCATGTTCCTATAGCTGAGCTGGAATGCTTACTGTAATTATTTATGAACTGATATGCAGTGCTGGAATATCCAGCATGTTTTATATGCAGATTAGCTCCATAGCAATGGCATATTGAAAGCACTCAGCTGTAAAAATCACTTTAAAAATCGTTTATGCAATCTTTTGCATGTTGATCTTTATATCAGCTGCAGTGTTTGAAAGCTGTAGAGCTTTGTGTACCCTTTTCAATTGATTTCTCAATATTAATTCCATTTACAGTATCTTGCATTAGTCACATTTATAAGTACGCAAAACTAGTTTGAGAAATGCATTTGTTCTCCTTTCTTTGCACTCTGCTTAGAAGTACTGGAGTTATTTTTCTCATTAGAGCTGTTCAAACCCTTTAAGACATAGTGGCACTAACATTTAGAACTTCTTATGCAAATAATCTGAATTTTTATCTGAAACTGACAGAAAAGTGAAAAAAATTACATTTATAGGAAAAAGATTGCTTGATACTTGACAGTTACAAAGTGTGTTCTTTTTGCTCTCCTTGAGGTCACTGGGAATGCATTCCTGTCACCATTGTGGTATTAATCTTATGGTTGCTTAATAACCTGCACAACATATATGAGTCTCTATTTGTAGAGAAAAATAAAAAGAGTGTTTCATCTGAGAAGTAGTATCTTGCTTTTAGCCCTGAAACAGACAAGGGAGCTCCAAGGCTCAGCACAGATTGGAACTGCTGGCTTGGGATCCGTGAGTGGCACAACTGTCTTCTGATGTCTTCTACCACTGCGTCCTGAGAGCAGAGCTGCAGGGCAAATGCTTCATGTAGTTGGATGCCCTTTTCGTACATAGAGAAGATCGCAATTTTCCACCCTCTCTTCTAGCTGCTGGAGCTGCAAGAGAAGCATTTCATTTCAGGAAGTTCCTGGGAGCTTTCCAGTCTTTCCCCACAGCCAATTTACCACTATTCTCCCCAGAGTAGATCAATAAAGGCTGAGGAGACCAATCTTGCCTTTTTCTGCTACAGTCCTGTTGGAGAGAAAATATTTCATCAAAGAGATTGACCAGGATCACTGCTACTCTTTACCATACATCCAGCAGGCAGCCAAGGACTGGATGAGGACTGATCCTGCCTTTCCTTCCCGGGACACCCTGTGACCTTCCCTGGCTTTGAGACAGTGAAGGAGGACCAGCTGCACCACTGTGGTACCAAGTCCTGTGTCCCATGCCTGCATTAGCAGGGTTGTGTGGCTTGGTGGCAAACCCCACCTGTCCCCACCACACAGTCTGACTGGACATATCCTACCCCATATATGGGAAAAGGGGGTCACTGAGGCCAAGATATCAACTGTCATGTGTCTGTTCTCAGGACAGGAAGAGATATTCATTGTCCAGCACTAATGGGTTTTGTGATTGAGGGTTTTCGTCCTCCTTTTTTATGTTTATATTTTAATTAAATTGCAAGCTCCCATTTTCCAGGTAAATCCCAGTTTTAATCAAACTAGATCTATTTAGATATTATTTTACCAGATGTACTTCAGACTTGAAGAGCTGATGGTGGCAAGAAGATCTGATATGGTGTGCAACAAGACATTTCAGCTGTTTCAAGGAGGCAGTATTTGAAAGAAATCCACATATCCCCACAGAGGCTATTAGGAAACCAATGAAACAGACATGCTAGGATCCAGGAGCAGGATATTTTACAATTTCATCCAGTTTCAAGCCCAGATCTTGCTAATTTAGTGTGCTATGTGTTATAGTTCAGAAGCACAAAATATTAATGGAGAGTCACACACCTTTGAATTGATTTTTAAGCAGTTTAGGAGTATAACTCTTCCTTATCACCTACCTACATATGCTGGTAGACCAGAAGAATTATAGCAGTATTATTAAAAAACTACAGCAATGTTGACATAAATTCCTATAGGGAACCTATGAGGAAACAAAGTGACCGTATTTTCTCTGTCATTAATTCTTGCCCAAACAAAAACATTCCACTTCTCTCGATAAACTTGTGTTTTAAAAAATCTCCATTTAGTTCCCCTCTTTGAAATAAAAGTGTACACACTGTGACCCTTTATTCAAATGGTCAAAATTTTTCAGGCTACATAAATAATAATCCCTTTTGGAATAATAGACACATTTGGAATTACTTTGAGGATTTTTATTGTCTCTTTATTATTTTTTCAAGGTGAAAATAATAAAAAAGAGAGAGAGTTAGAAATCCTAAGGTAAATTCTTTCATGAAACAGAAGATCATACATTTTCCCCCAAGAATTTTAAACATTGAAGTTTTTCTCTTTGTTTACTTTCTGTCATATTTACCCTAATGACAGAAGAGTGATGATTATATTATTAAATGAAAGTAACTTTAGCATTGTCACTATCACTTTAAGACTTGTGTCCATAGTTTTCTGCCTAATTACTGTTCTTTATAAATGATATATCACAGAGATGCAAAAATAAAAATGCTACACATGGCATTGACAGATGTAAACTGGGTTTTTTCTCAATTATTTTTCAGTCTGCATTGAAAAGAGTGCTCTCTATGCTCTGTGCTTTGATACAGGAGGGGTGCAGTTATGATTACACTGAAAAGGATGCTCTATAAACCACAAACATTTGCCAGCTTTGCCAGCACATCATTATTCCACCACTCAGTATGTAATTTTTCTTGTTTTATGCAAACGAAATTCACATTCTGTGGGAAAATAGTACATTACCAAGGCATGACTTAAATCCCTCCTAGACTCAAACCCTCCATCCCATAATTTTAAAGTTTCAGATATACATATTACTCTTATGTCTATGTCTTAGTTTCAGCTGATAAAGAAACAGCATTGGGGGAGATTTTATTTTTTGCCTGCCCTGCCTTAACATGGTAGGTCAATTTGAGTGGAGCTACTTGATCTACCAGCAGTCAGCTACTTCTCATATTCAAGTGACCTTAATTAAAGTCTAGCTGAAGAAGAATACGAAGTATGCGAGAATTATACACATGGACCTGGTTAAAAAATTGTTATAATTTGACCACTGAACAACCAAGCAAAACCAGAATAAATGTGCAGCAGTGCAAAAATGCATGTTGGCATGTTAAATTAGAAAAACATGAAAATTATCATTAATGCCTCTTAACCAATGCCTTACTAAAGCAAAGCGTTAAAAGTATATTCTGGGAACTATGCCATATACAAGATGTATAAAGACATTTCATATGAAAAGAAAGTTCAGAACATCTTTTGATTCTCATTTCTTTCTTTCTTTCTTTCTTTCTTTCTTTCTTTCTTTCTTTCTTTCTTTCTTTC
>VZTB01008899.1:595634-637970 GCA_013397245.1 Thryothorus ludovicianus | reverse complement strand
TTTCTTTCTTTCCTCTGAGTAGATAAAACAGACCATTTGTTAAATTGAAATCAAAAAATCTGACCGCAATTATCTTAAATGTGTTACTTATTAATATATGAGGCTCTGTGTGCATATTGTCTCTGGAAATGCTCATTTCGGATCTGGAAGGAAGCTCTGCGTTCCAACTCCCTGCTGCCCTTCTTGGGAGGCATGAGATTTTTACTTGTCCTAGCAAGCTGGATGGTATTTATCCATTCCAGTTATTCCTGCTAGTTCATGCCACCCTTGATGGGTTGCAGAAACTGTGAGAAAGAATACAAAGCAGCTTGGATATTTGAGGCACAGGAGTAAGGTGATGGTGGCTTTGCTTATGCACAGACTTATCTAGGAGAGCTTTATTCCTCCACATGGGCATCTCTCAGAGCTCAGCCCTGATGAGAGAGTTTTTAGGACATAGAATGCAACTAGTCCAAAGGACAGTGTGGGAATAATTACACTGCCATATCTTTCATGTTTGTGGAAGTAAAAAGGCCAGGTGAAGCCAATTTCTGATTCATCTGACTGCCAGGATCTCTCAAAGCCTCACTCTTTTACTCGCAAAATTCTGGCTAGAATTAGCTTCATTAAGGTTAGTCCTATTAAGGCTCATAAACATATTTTGGAATGCTGACAACTTTCTTCTGGAATGGTGGTTTGTGAACAGTTTTTTTCCCATTCCACATACCAGCAATGATGCAATCCGGGTAGGACAAGGAGGTGTCATATGCTGGAAACCTAATGTGCATTGCAAATGATAACATCCACAAGTGGGTGAGAAACCTTTCTGCCTCAACTTGTGGACCCTTGGGAGATTCCTGTTCTTGATCTATGAAAATCAAGTAACTGTGAGAACTCTCTGGTTTTTTTTGTTTTGTTTTGTTTTTTTTAATTAGAGTAACTTTTAGTGAGCTCAGATGAAAACCAAATGAACAACAATCAAAAAATCTACTTACTCCTTTCACACAAACCCCCTGTTATTTAGCCAGTTTTTGGCCTTGAGACTGAAGATCCAGACACTGGTGGTAGTAGGTGAAAAAATTCTGTGGTATTTTCAGTGCTATCTATTGGGAAGAATACATAGAGGGACGTCTTCAAATTGAGCAGGAGTTCCCAAAGATAATTCAATAACTAAAGTAGTTTCAGCTACTAATTTCCAGTTATTTCAGCAGTTAAAGTGTTCAAGGACAGAAAGTCTGTAGAACCAAATGAGGAACTACCCATAGGTGAAACTCCCTTCCCAGCAATGCTCTTGGCCTCTTTCCTCTTCTGGTACAGGGAAGGCAAATGCTCCCAGATTCCTTCTCTGGGGAGACTGTGGCACTTCACGAAATACTGCATCAATCAGCCTATTCAGCATGAACAAAGAGGAAAAATCTCTGGGTAATTCACTGTGAATGGATAGAAACAAGACTGAAATTCTCTAAACCTTTTTAGTTTCCCATCCCTATATCAGTCAGGCATAATACACTGCAGCCTACAGGTTTTTTTATCATACTTTCAGCATTCACATACCTACTATCATTATTCTTGTATAAGTTGTTATTGGAAAATATTCATTTTGCAAAGAAATTTGAAACCCACTTCTTTTCTTGTTACAATTACAGGCACAAGTTTTTCTTTCCATCATTGAAACATTCAGGAAAGTCCAAATTAGGCTAACAACAGAGTGACTTTCCCATACCTTGTGGAAGAGAAAATGTTATGTCTTTGCAGGAATGAAGACAAAACAGAGGAGCAGCTGTTTCATACATAAAAGTACTGAACTAGGTCAGAGACATTGAATGATGATAAAAATGATATGTAGTGAGACTGAATCTTAAAAGCAAATTTTTGAAACTGTAAGTTATATGCTTTAGGGTGTTCCTTGATTGTCTTATTTATTAAATTTACCTAAAGGTAACTGCTTTTTAAAAGATCCTTATTCAATAGTCTAGAAATCAAGTGTGTTTTGGGCTATCTAACCTTTTCAAACTTCTAAAATTGCTGCTCATTTTTATATCTAAAATTAAGAATATGGTATTCAGAGGTAGAAGCACAAATCAACTAATTAATTTTGTTTATTCAAAAGTTTATTAATTAATTTTATTTAATACCTTCAAGAGTTAATTAATTACTTCAAAAATCATTACATCTTATTAATCCAAAATTTTATAAATAAAAGCAGACATAGGTTTTAAGCCAAAGCAGTTGTGTTTGGAAATGCTGAGGTCATTGGAAAAGGCACAGGCTGTTGCAACATGGAACAAAAAAAAAAACAGCATGGATATGATCTTGCACATAAACCTCCTACAAACTTCAGAGGTTAATTTAGTTACCTAATTGTAAAGGATAGTTCTTCAGGTCTGTTTTTCAAAACATGGTGGGGAGAGGGGATATCTATTTGTCTCTAAGATGCAAATAGATAGCAATTGAGTTTTTTTTAATTTAGAGCAAGAGAAATCAAGTATCTAATGTTCTTTGTGTTTGTAACTGCATAGAAAATCTCATTAAACATTACTCATTTGGGCATCGTTGTTTATTTCCTTGGAGACAGCATCAAATGCTAAAGTACAATTGAAATCAATGACAAAACCTTCATCAGCTTCCAGGAAAAACTGTTTAAGTCTATAGTGAGGTAAAGAATTTTTCATTTAAAAAACAAAACAAACACAAAGCACATTTTTCAAAGCCTGAAAAATGCGGTCCACTAGGAACTTTGGATATTTCTGTGTCTCTACTCCTCCTTTAACAGAAATCAACTAATTCACATAGATTTTAGTTTTGAAGAAGAGTGGTAATTGAGTAATTGCTAAAAGGGCAATAATAGCAAAAGACGTAGATTAAGACCTTCAGCTGAAGGAAGGATTCTGTTGCAAGAAATATTTCTGACATCATCTTGGGTTTATTTGGAACATATACGCACACACCCACACATACATACATACACACACACACATTAATACATTTTTGTCTCAGACAGAATAGAAAGAAGAGTAGAGTTGAAAATTTCTATTTAAACCTGCCAAGCTCACTAATCTGGGAAAGATGGAGACAAACCAGAAGAACTTGTGGACATGACATTGCAACAGAATGAAGTTTGGCAGAGGGAATTGTGGGAGCTGCCATCATGAACTTATCCCATAATTGAAGTGTTTGTCAACCGGAAATAAGCACTGAGATGAAAAGATCTGGGTCTTCAGGTTGGTGTCAGTGTGACAATGGATTTACACAGAGCTGCTTCCATAAAAAATGATATGTGGTATTGAGAAATACAAGAGTATTACCTTGCACGATTCCCTTGTAGAAGACTGGCACAGTGTGAAATAGAGCGTCCAGTTCTCTGAGAATGATGAGTTTGAGTTGGAATCAGTGTACCGAAGGAATAATGAAAGACTGCTGAAAATTAAAAAGGTGATTAAAAGAGTTTTGCATTATCATGTTAAGCAAATCTAAGGCCTGGACAGAAAATATAATTTTTTAATAGACATTACTGAGACAAAAACAAGCTATGAATGAATTTAGGATGGAGATGAGATTTCTTATCCTTCCAGAACTAGGTTTTTGGAAAAACTTTTTTTCAGATTAGTTGTTATAAATTTGTGTAACGACTGCATGACAGAGCCACAAGTAACATAAAGGAATGGGTCTCATCAGCACAGAATGTTCCTTTCCTGGGAGCTGTGTTGCTTGGTTTTAAAAACATGATTGTAACAAGTGTTGGGGAAAAACACCAAAACAAAGAAAAAATATACAAATAAAAAAAAAAGACCACCAAAAACAAAAGAAAAAAACCGAAACCAAAAAAAACCCGCAAAAATAAAAAATAACGCAAAAAAATCCCCAAACAAAACAAAAACTCCAAAACCCCTCTGCAAAGAAGTCTAAAACTGGTTGAGCAGCCAAGAATTGTCCTCTAGCAATAGCTATTTTTGCTGTTCAAAACAGGAACATTTCCTTCAGACTGTACATTAGAAATTGCATGAATAATAATCCAATAATTATTTCAAGGAAAGCATATAGATTAGCATAAATTTTGAAATTCATTTAGGTTTCAACACAGCACCACCTATTGGAACGAAAATAGTAACAATGAGTCTAAAATGGTGAAAACATAGCTGGAGTCAACTATGATTAATTTATAAGCTTAATTTGTGGAGGACTCTGGAACTTGCTCTGCCTTGCAAACTACCCCTGCTAATAAATTTGACAACAAATTCACGATTCTTTTTTCATGTTATTAGAAAGGAAGACTTTACCACTGTGTAGGTGAGGTAAAATTTTTCTTTGAGTCATCGGACATAACTTGGCACAAAGATATTTACACAGAGTTAAAGGAGATAATAATATATTTCCTAGGAAAGAGAGAATTGTGTATAGCAATTTAAATGAGCTGCAGATAGATATAAGTAATAGAAAGTAGGTGCTTAGCCTGTCATTAGAGAACATATCAGCCACTTTAAAATACACTTTGCTTAGATTAATCACCACATTATTGCTGTTCCAAATGAGGCACGCAGGTGTAAAACTGGAATAGAGCAGTGCCTTCTGCTTGTTAATGAGGAGATCACAACATCTTGCTGATCAGAATTTCCGGTGAGCAGAAAGCATGGAACTGAACAACATCCAGAGAGCAAGATGGGACATGTGGTTCAAAGGCATGTTCTTGGGGATTTCTCTCTTTTGAGTTTCCTCATTCCACCTTCCTTGTGGGGAGAGAAAAGTCCTCCAACTTCCCATTCCTAGGATTTTTTTCTTCTTCTTACAGCTCTAGAAAGCAACTTATGGGGAAAATAGGTGTTTTGCATGGACATTACTCTGGCAAAGTTTGAAATACCAGTGTCCCCATAACCACCCTCTGTGGCTGCTTTCCCACTCAGCCTATGCCTGCAAAAGCAGGCCAGAGAACAATTGTAAGATATGTGGGGCAAAATAATTATAAAGGCCCATTGAGTGTTTCCCTGAAATGCTAGGATGCAGGAGGGTGATGTAAAACATTTGTTAGTTCCCTTGGAGTAAACAGCTTGCCCTCAATTGGCCAGGAGTACTCAGAAATGCTGTCTGCTCCAGCTTTCACAGTGATGCAGAAAGCTGAACTCTGCAGAGCTGGTTTGTGGCCCCATCACAGTGCCCTATCCCATCAGGGCCAGACACTGGTGCACTTGTGTCAGGCCAGGAAAGTAGTAATTTAGGATCAGGCAGCAGGAGCTTCCCCAAGCAGGATGCACACAGAGAGCAGCACTGACTGCCATACAGAGCTGCCACGAGACATAGGGCACTGACTGATAGAATCATAAAATGGCTTGGGCTGGAAGGGACCTTAAAAATCCTCGTTTCAGTCCTTCTCCCATGGGCAAGGACATGATCCACTAGACCAGGTTGTTCAAAACTCCATCCAACCTGGCCTTGAATGTTTCCAGTGATAGGGCACCCACAACTCCTCTGATTACAGGCAGAGGCAAACAGTTCAGACATCCCTACATCCCTCAAAAAAATAGCTCTTTTTTATTTCTCACAAAAGTGCCAGGACAGATGCCACTTTAAAAAATAAAATGCAGGCAAGAACAATGTACAATCACCTTGGACGAGTGAGTGTACAGCAGTAAACTGTTGCATTTACTGCTGGCCAAAGGATTTTGCAGGATTCCTGGCCACAGACCTTAGCTTGCCAGGAAAACACAGCACAGCACCAACTCCCCTCACTACTTACCTTACCCTCAGTTGGGTGAGCTGGTAGGATTTGGATAGGACTGTAGATAGGATAACTGGCACCTAGTATTAAGGACCTCACAGTTGTCCCATGTTGCTTGGATTTTAGGATGTCTCTGGAAGAACTGAGATGAAACTGCTGTCTCCAGGGTAAGACTTATGCTAGTGCTGTTTATAGAAAAAGAGGAATTATCATCTGCATGCCTTCCTGTCTTTCTTGAGCTAGCCTCCAGTTAGCTGAATCCCAACCAGGAGGCATAATAATCTTATAACTTTAATGTTGAAGATTCTTAGATTATTAATTGTTTTCTAAAAATAAAGGCTGGTACACCCACCACAGTAGCAGAGAATATGCATAAACAATTGCAAACACTGCGGTCCCATTTAGCAAGATCATCCATGTAAACTCAGACTTCTTTTGAAACTCATGAACATGAAAACAACAGCGTTGAAGACAAAAGCAGAACTCTTACATTTCAGTAGTATGGCTGTACTACAGAAAATGGATATAAAGTTATGATTCACACTAATTAGAGGATAGCAGTTCATGACTTAGAGCAAATTGATGCCATTTTTTTTTATAGAGTTTGACATTTGAAAGTCTCACACCTTATTTACAGTCAAGCAGCCACAAGGATCTACATTCTGTAAATATTTTTCTTCTTATTTAGTTGTTTGAAATCTTCAGTTGCCCTCTGTTCTCATCTCCAGATAGAGTTTACACAACAAGAAGGGGATTTCAAACGTGATTTTTTTATTTAAAGAGACAAGAGCCGAGCACAAAGCTAGCAACAACTTGCATGGTTTCAGAGCACAGGTTTTAAAGTTGTCTTCCTTTAGACATCTTAGTCATCAATTCCTCACAGTTTTGCTGCAGGTAACGAGCTCAAAACAGAATACCGGAATACTTTTAAAATAGTGATAAAATTGGTATTGAAGGAAATTATCCTCTTTTAAAAATCCTTTAAAAATTAATTATACCCACAAAGCTATGCTTCTTTCTCCTTTTCCACCCCATGAACAGCAATGTTTCCAAATGGGCACCAAGGAGCTTTCAAGGGAACTATAATTCTGATTGTGATTCTTCTGTGGCCTACCATTACTGCAAATTTGTTCATTTGTTTTCTTATAGTAGCAAGCAAAAAAAAAAAAGGAAGGTGGCAAATATATTTTCATGCACAAATATAGTAAGCATGATGAATCTTTATTGTATTTTCATTAGTTAGTTGTGACTTAGACTTGTTTTTAAAATCTTTATCATTGTGTCTCCAAGCATTTTCATATTCTTATGCATGTCTCAAGATCAATGTCAGTCTATAGCAGTGCATTTGCACTAACTCAGACTAAAAATGAACCTTCTCTTATTTGTTTTTATTCCTCTCATAAGTTTTCCAAAATATCTGAAATAAATATTCCCCAGAAATATATTTTGCCATTTACTATAGTGTAGCAGGTAGAATTAAGCTTTGTGTGCTTTCGCTTTTGTAATAAGTGATTTCAGAAAAGATAAAAATTGGGTTTCACCTCACTCTTTTAGAAAGACACATAGTCTATGCTACAATATGTTTGAAAAATATAAAGTATTCTTACATCTTTGTATAGACCATACGTTTGTTGATGTGCAGTGACCTGATAAAAATAAAAAAAACAAGTCTACAGACTCTTGAAATGTCTTACTGCAATGCTATAGTGCTAGGTGCTATTAACCATGAACCAGTTGAATAAAGAAAATATCTGCATGCTTGCACCCTGACATCTGAAAATTTACTCTTTCATTCTCCTGATCTGAAGACCCATCACATTAGTGATTTATTTTTGCACTAAGCTGGATTCTTTGGATTGTTATACTCAAAAATACTTTTTCAATTTTTTTTTCCTCTACTGGTTGAAAAAAATCCCATGCATTTTTCCCCTGTTTTCTTTCTAGTATTTTGAGGCTATTTCTATGAATCCAGAAAAGTTACCCCGCTAGAAATACAGCCCGACTTTTAAATGGACTGAATATTAGCCACTCCTACATCATGGAATTTGTTGAGTACCCAAATTTTTACAAATTGGTAAATTTGTAAATTGTGGTAAATACCATAGGCAGTCTGAGCTAAAAAATTGACCCAATCCTTACTTTAAAAGACCCAACAAACCATTCTTAAGTTCCAATCATTGTACTTCCTAAGGGAGACAGGGAAGGGGGAAGCAAAGTGTTGATTTTCCAGCTGCAAAAACCTCTGGTCACATCAGCAGGAAAATCCTGGCTATGGGATGTTATCCTGTGTCACTGAGTCATAGCACTACTAGTGTTGCTTAAAGACTTTTCCAGGGCTGCAAGAAATCACTGCACCATGAGGGCTGTTAACTTTATTTCTGACCTTTGGATTACTTTTGAAATGTTTCCATTGAAATTACATTCACTCCTGAGTATACTGTATTTACAGTGTGTACGTACATATGTATCATTGAAACAGGTGCCCAGAGACACTGTGGAGTCTTCATCCTCAGAAATGTTTACGGCTCAGCTGGCCAAGACCCTGAGCAAGCCAACACAGCTGCAAAGTTGACCCTGTTCTGAGTGGGGGCTGGGACCAGATGCCCTCCAGACAGCCCCTGCAGACAGAATAGATTATTGGATGATTCTGTTGTTCATTGTCATGGTAGCAAACAACGCAGGTGCTTCCTTTTTCTGCCATGTATTTAGTATTTTTCTCATTATGTTATTACCAAATCCCGGTGTAATGAGATTTCAATGCTTTTTAGTATTTTAAGTAGGTACAGGAAATAGAGGGGATCATTTGTTAAGAAGCAATATCATCCCTAATTAACTTTGTACACTATTTACATGGTAATTTAAGTGTTTTTAAATACAAGCAAAATATGAATTGAAATGACAAAGTATTGGGTGGAGCTATTTATATTCTTCATCAGATCAGAGAGTATACCTATCAGGACCCATAATTTTACATTGAATAAACAAACTATTGATATTGCTCAGCTTTTATTACAGCAGGTAGTAGCCAAAGTTCATTTCTAGTCCCAATGTTTTTTGTCTGGAATATAATCTGATAGAAGTTGAGATGTCCTGGGCATCCCAATGAACAAGACATGGGAGTCAAAGGCTTTGGTATACTCATGTCTCTGCCACTGAATAAGTTCATTCTTAAACCAGGCCGGGGCCCAATTCAAGGTTTATTATAACCAGAAGGAAGCTTTATATTGACTTCTGTGAACTTTTTCCTAATGTCCACTTGTGTCAGTTCTGATTCTGAAAGTCTCATGCAAGTGAAAATGTCCATTTTTATCTTTAAGATGATAGTAGGTGCTAAGTGCAACCTCAGTGAGGAATAAGGTTGCATAAAAGAACAGTGATCCCTACTCATGTATTGCATAATATGTAACACCTATTTGATGGGGAGAGAGGGAGAACCTTTTCTCCTCAGATAAGATTTCTCATTAAATACTTACCAGTTTGCTTCAGAAGGCTCTCATAAACATTGATTGTTTACCATCATCATTGTTGTTGTATGAATTGCTGTTAATTACAATATTATCATAGTAATGCTTTCAGCAAGGCTTTCTAGTTCAGGGAAATGGGAAAATTATGTTCAGTTCCTACCTGTAGGAGCAGGATTGTTTCACAGTTGTTAAGAACATTTAAACACCTTCATTATGCTAAAGTCTCAGAGACTTTTAATTCCACCTGTCTTGCAGACAGGGAAGCTTTTCTGTTTTGCTTTGGGGTGGGTTAGTTTGAGCTGTTGCCTTTATAAGAACTCACTGTTAATAAAATTCACCCTGCAGGTCAGGAAGTCCTCCTGCAGGCAGATGGAATTTAAGATTATCCAGAAACACAATCCAAAACTGCCTGTATCTGGCAGGGATGTTGATCATGGTGGGAAAAGAAGATCCTGTTTATGTTCCTTGCTGCAAGGGCATAAATTATGGGATGTATACCAACCAAACCTCAATTTCTGCGCATCTCTTGTGGGAGGTCTATGTTTATAAACACGTAAACCATCTGTTAAGTGTTTGCAAATGAAACACCTGGCTCTTTATAGTACAATTTAATATCTAGTTTCAAAAAAGCCTGTTACATCTAACAAAGTTGCTCAGGCTGTTGCTTGACTCTTTGCAAGAAATGCAAAATAATTACATAATTGCAGAAAATGCCTGCAAATGCAGGCTGCATTTTTCCATTTCAGTTGAATTCCTATGTTAAAGTAATTAACAGCACCTTAGCAATGAAAACATTGCAAACACTTCAGTTTTATCAAGTCTTGTATAAATTTTTGTGATGTATGTATCTTCACAGAGGAATAACTGCAATAATTGTTCATAAAAGAAAATCAATTTTACAAATAAGTAAATACACTGTATACTCTGGATATATCATGTGAATGTCAAGCTGACAAATCTGCTTTTTCATTCACGGAAAACATCTCCAAGTCACTGTTTATGTCAGTAAACTCTTCTCATCACTGAGGTGGTTACTAGCTTTCCATATAAGACTATTTGGCTTGGAAAGCTGATTTGGCCTCACAATTGACAAAGATACTCAGAAAGCCAAGAGAACTCAATCTCCAAACTTTGAAGAGAATAAAATAGATTTCAATGTCCTTGGTTAGGATAGCTGGACACAACAGAATCTCACAAGAGCATCTATATGCATTTTTGATTGCCTAAATACATTCTCCAGAGTGGCCTTAAATGAACAATCAGATTGTTCTGCAAAAAGATGCTAAGTCTTTTTTTTTTTTTTAAATCAAATCAGCCATGAAAATTCTGGCACATTTTTAAATATATTCCACTGGATTATTTTGTAGCATTAAGTCTAGTTTTAACAGGTGCCGTTAAAGCTTGTGCTGTTTTATGAGGAACGTTGGTCAGCTCCACTGCAAATTCATGACCCACCAGAGTCTGTCAATCTTCAGTGTACTTGCTCTGTGATGGAATAGAAACCAACCTCTATCAGTGAGCACAACTCTGCAGACATATAACAAAATTAATGAAAAGCCCATTTTATTTGAGAATTCAAAGTAAAATTTTCTTACGACTTAGCTCATTTTTACTTTATCCAGGCAATGCAACAAAAATGTGTCATCATCCAGCTGCACTAGAACTTTACTAATAAATGGCTATAACTGTCTGATGGTGCCTACAAGGAGTTTGGTCCTGTTCCCACTGAAGTCAAGGGGAGTTTTGCTACTGACTACAACAAAATATCGTCCTTGTGTGAACTTAATAAATGTCTCATTTCCATTAATAGCATGAACCGTGTTTTATGATGACTATTTGGTTTACTCATATTTGATTATTGGTCATTTGAAACTTACATGTTAGACCTTGGGATACAGTTTCTCCTCTGAAGTATTTTGTACAGCCACAGTAAGAGAAAAGGGAAAGATATTGGCACATTAGGGACAACTAAGAATTCATCTGCCAAAGAGGATTCCCCAGCTACTGAAGGAAAAAACAGCTGACTCTTATATCTTGCAAATACCATGCCCAGGACATGGTATTAAAATCAAGGTGGTTCCACTGATTTTTAGCTTTTAAATGGTCATGAGAAGAAATGCCAGCCAGTATAGAGCAGTGTCTGCACATCTGAGAGTCAGCACTGCAGAAACAGAAAGCTGCTATCTGTCATGTAATCTCTGATATTCTCTCTCTTAGGCTGAGCTGTTGGCTCTTGAGTTTGAACACCAGAATGTCAGTTCTTCACCGTGTTAATAGAAAATGCCTTTTAAATAATCTTTGTTATGCTTTATACAGACAAGTCTCTCTGACCTCTCAGGGAACATCCCCTGATTTTTCTGCAACAAGGAGAAAGGATGTTTTCTGATCCTTTCCTGATGAAATACAGAAAAGCTTCTCTGTCTATGGCACACAGAGAGGGGGCATTTGAGGACTGGAGATACTCAAATATGTTCACCCAGATGCTGGAGTAAGAAAGGTTGGAGGGGAAGGAATGTCACTAACTCATATTGTTTCACTGAAGACCTTAGACACTGAGCCACAAGCCACAATCCCTGTGTGATGTCCTACTCATTGGTGCCTACTTCCATTTAACATCTTTTAGCCCATGAGTGCTTTTCCCAGACTACCTCTGGCCACTTGCATCAGCAATGTTCTCTCTGCCCATGACTTTTAGCTCCTTCCAAATCCTCTAAGTGTGAATAAATGTTGCAATGGTAATGATGGCTCTGAGCAGTGAGAGGAGGCTGTTCAGAGTGGGAAGGTGAAAAAGAGCAGCAGGCACAGCAGCACCAGTGCAGGAACAAGCACACTCTCTTCTTGCCTTCCTCATGTTCTGCTGGTGCATGACGCTGCTCACATGGGTCCTGAGAGCACCCCTATGCCCTGGTGCCTGGAGAAAATCCCAGCTTTGCAGAGGTTGGCCCATTGATCGAGGAATAATTTTGTGTTTCTGTTCTTACTCATTTTTCACTATGGGGAAATTTTCTTTTTCTCAGGAAAATACAGTTCTTGCTTAAGAAACTACATGGACATTGGTCAGCCTCATTGATGTGGCCACTGTGATTTAGGGGTGCAAAGCAAAAAAGTATTGGCTTCTGGAGCATTGCTCCACCTTGGCCATACACATCACCGGCGTTCACATGAATTCCTGCAACTGCATCCTTGTATCCAGGGTCTTCAGGGTGAAGGAATGCTCTCTGGTGAGTTCAAAAACTGCCAGCTATAAATATAACTTGCAGTACATAGCAGAAAACTGCAACAAATGAAATCAAAAATAAATTTTCTGCTTCAACTGCATTGCCTGTGCAGCACCACCAGTTCCTTGGCTTCTATTTCACTGTCCCTTTACAGAAGCCTCCTCACACTCATGAACATATGTTTCTAATCAGTAAATGCTCAAGGAAAGACCACCTGCCTACAAAGGATACTTTTTTCCCAGTCTGAGTGGGTGTCTTACAGACAGGTTTTAGCACACAGAAAAAAACAAGCAGAACAATGAAGCAAAAGGGCAGCTTTCTTCTAATAACAGCCTACAGTGTTATCTGACATGTTTGTAAGAAAACTAAGAGGGAAAGCATTTCTTAATGATTATTCCTGGTGAAAATATAATGAAAAAATAAGTTAATAGGAGAACACAGTAATAAGAAGCTTGTTGTTTGCTTTGGCACTTTAATTTGCTTTGGCTTGTCGAACCAAGATATTTTGTAAGAAAAAAGTCTGAATGTAATCAAACAGGGAAATAAAAGTTTTTCACGACTGCTGATTCTCAATCAAAATTTTCGGAGCCAGAAGTTAACATTAAACTTAACAGTAAACAGTTAAAAAAATCAGTACTATTGTTTCTAGAACTCTTTAAAAGTAAACACAGAGACTGTTGGACAAGGAAGACAGTGGCTTATTATACTCATATGAGGTAAGTCAGATCTTCTTGAGTCCTCTAAGTGGGAGTCTCAAAGAGTAGGGGTCCAATCCCTTGCATTTGAGGCTTGATCCAAAATGGACTTGGTTTCATGATTTCTGTCGACTTAAATGGACACGGGGTCAATCGGATCTGCTCTAGTACTTTCAATTTCACACAGTCATGCCTTTAAGAATAATGTGATTGCACTGTGAGAGTGATGCTTTACTTGGCTGGACCATAAGTGTAAAAGTAAAAAGTTGAGGCCAGTCAGATCCAGCAAGGACTTAGCACTATAAGCTTAAGACAAAATAAATAAATAAACAAAACCACTAATAAAAGGCTTTGTAATCAGTAGAAAAAAAAACCTTAGCAATTAAGTGATTGTCAGAGTCAATGACACAGTGGTAGGTATCATCACCAATGTGAATCAGCACTTAAATAAAGGAGCACATCGGAACACAGTGTTCTCTCCCAGTGGTTCTAACTATTTGTTCTTTTATTCTAACAACAGAACTTGGGGATGAAGATTTCTTCCAGTCCAAAGGGAACCTAAGGAGCTCATCACCCAGAAACGAGGGAGGTCCCTGCAGTCTGAGCCTGTGCTAGGCAGCTGCAGACAGCTCTTGTTGCTCTACAGGCAGCGTGCCACATGAGAGGCCAGGGAGAGACCCAGCAGCAGTCCCGTGTGCTGCTGCTGCTGCTGCCAGACATCAGCCTGCAAGCTGGCAGCTCCATATCCTGCAGCTGCCACGAGCATCCTGCGAGTGCCCAGAGGTGGCTGAGGGTCGCTCTCCACAGCCAAATGAGTGTGGGAGGAAGGCAAGGAATGACACTACTGTCAGGCTGCCAGCCATAGGAGGGGGTGGCTGCAGAGCAGGGGCTCATTCTCACACATACACCACATGCATGCATGGACTTAGGAGCCAAATTGCTTCCTAACAGCTCTGCTATGTAGTAGATATACAATATCCATGGCTTTGGAAAATATCCCTCTCTGTGCAGAAGTTCACTGTTTTTACAATAATGTCACCTCATGTAATTCTTGTTGATGGGAACACTGTTAAAAGCTCAAGGCTTGGAGATGCAAAATAAAACAGAAAACTGAGCAGAACCATGTAATCAACAAATTGTAGTGCTCTTTTTAATGAAGAGAAATAAAGCAACCTAAACACTGAAAAAGCTTATATCTTTAAAAGTTTATAGATCTCCAGACCATTATTCATTTACAAAACTGATATCTATTCTACACTTCTCTCTTTTCAAAAGCTGAACACACACACATTTTTCTTCTATGAACTGTTTTATCCATGACTAACTTCGTAATTACTTTCTACTACACATGCAGGCCTAAACCAATGGCATAACAAAAAAAAAAGTAGCTCCAAAACCAAAATCAGTCATAATCCAGTGGCTGTCTATGTGCTTCCATCCAACAGTTCTGAAAAGATGGAATTTAAACAGGCTCTTAGGTGTTCATGTGAGTCATGCAGTGTCCACTAGAGTCTTCAAGAACTTCCAGTTTAGCTCTTCTACATGCAGGAAAAAGAAAGAAAATAATGTGCATGGGCATACATACAAACATGTTTTCTTCTTAATCACCCACACACTAAGGATAAGCAGATCAAGCAATACTTTATAAATGGAAAATGATGAGTACTTAATGATATACAAAATCTCAAGTAGCTTGAAAGTTTGTTTAGAACCAGCTGGGACTTCCTGTTCATCCAGGTCTTATCTGAGCAAATCAGATCTCTCAACTTCAAGAAAACAGGGTTGGAAAATTGAGAGTTATTGTCTATTCACAATATTTCACATCACACTTGGTGACTTTATTTCAGACAGATATGAAGAGAATAATTCTTACACAGTAAATGAGACAAAAGGAAAAGATGGAAAATCTCTGCATTAAAAATACTCTGAATCACACTCATATAACACCATTTTGAGCACCTAAAGTAATCCAGCCACTTTTTGTTTACGTCACTGATGTATACTTCTAAATAACTAAATTTATATTTGTTTTAGGGTAAAAGCTTAAATCTGCTGCCAGACACTGGAAAGTATGGTATAAATGAGTTCTTGAATCCAATTCTCTCTTTGGAATGGCACTTGTAGCTTTGGGTTTTGTAGTGCTGGCTAGAATCAAAGTTCTCTAATGCTATTCCATGCTAGCTGCATTAAGTAAAAATTAGCATCTTTCTCCCATCTTCTGCATTTCAGAGAAGTTTCAGCCAAATCTCCTAACCTCCCATTAATTATATGCTTTATATCTTCTTCATATGTTCTTACAGGGGTCAGCTCAGCTGCAGTTGGTAAATATAGACGAAAGTAAACAAACTCAAGACTTGGCATCCTTCAGCAAACTTGCATAAATCTGCTATCGGTCTCTGCTTTTCACCAACAGCCATGGTAACACCTCAGTGTTCATTTTTGACCATACAGTACCATCTCTGCTCAGCTACTAAAAACTGACCCAAGCCAAAGATTTATGCAAGGATTAACAGACTGAGTTTCTGATAATGTTGCTAGGATTTTATTTATTTATTGACAGATGCAGTGATGTCTGTGTTAAACTGTGTATCCATTCCCAGCAATTTTTCTGGTCCTTTGTTCCTAAATCCCCCAAACTCAATCCACTTGAAGTGTTTTTAAATTACTCACCTTAGCCCAGGAGATAACATGATTTTCCCTCAGAAAGAGTAGCTGTCTTCAAGGTTTCTTCAGGAACACTCCCTTATTTGGAAAGATTTCCTTAGCATCTACCTCAGGTATTTAATAAATAACATAGACACCCTAAAATTTCCATATTGTGATAACAGCAGCTGTTGATGGTACTCCAACAAATTTTTTGAAGCCTTTGGTCAGAGCCCAATGCTGAAGCCAGACACCTACTACAGCTGGCATTGAGTTTCTATAGCAAAACCCACAAGTGGTTTGTGATGTGTTCAAATGGTAAAGAGACTTCCCATGCAATTATGGAAGCACTTGAAAGTCCAATGATTAAAGTTAGACTTTCTGTCTCCAGCTGGCAGTAAATCTATCATGTCATTTGACTATTCTCCAGAGACTGTCACAGTGTGGGTCAGAACTATCCATTCTCTCACATTACAGATAAATTGTTACTCAAAATAAATAAGCAGCATGGAGGACTAGGGAAGGTCTAAAATACTTGGTTATTTCTCTCAGTACCAGATACAGCTCCTATCCTTCCTTAGACAACTATATAAATAATTTGAAACTGCTAAAGAACAAAGAGAAATAAAGTTGTTAAAAGGTAAATGAAGGCATGCACGCTTTTAGATCAGAATTCAGAAAGGATTCAGAAAATCCTTTCACTGTTCATCCTATGTTTTACGCATGATGGACACCCTCTCTTTATTCTGCCACCATCAAAATCCTTATCTGTCATTGAAACATGTGCTTTCTTTTACAGAAGGCCTGTGATGCTTTGCTTGAAATGCCTTTGTTTTCTATTCAGTCTAACCTGATAAGAAGTAAGGTAAGGATGAGGTGAGGATGTAAACAGCAATTGTTAAATCACCTCTCTAGAAAATTCTGAAAGATGATTAAAGTTCACTATGCCACATACTACATCAATGTAAACAAATATTTTTGAATATATAAAACTTATATTTCTTACAACCATCTTCCAACTAACTCCTTTGGCAAGTTGTCTCTCTGTACATATAAAATAATTATCTAACATTTAGACATTAGTCACTAGCCTTTCAGAAGGCCTCAGGTTTTTCTCTGAGGATCTTAGGCACTTACTTTGTATTCATATGTTTTGTTCTAGATACAAATCTCAGTCTTTACAACTCATTAACCTCTTTCAACAGCAGCATTATGTCAGTCTTCAGTGTCTGGCAGATTCTCATTTAAAGTTTTGCCCCAGTTTCCATTTCATTTTTTATATGCAATTTTCTGCACAAGAAATTCACATTGGTCTCTTGAACACAAGGACTAAAAAAGCCTCTGTTCTTTAGGATTTTATCTTATTATATATTTTAAGTTATGTTTTAGCATTTATTTAATTAAGCTTTTTTATCAATACTACAGTTGTGACCAGGATCAGCTGTGCTATGCACTCCATATAAACTGATAAACAAATGTGAGATGGAAGTCTTCCTCTTCATATCTTCAGTATATAATTGTTCATGTATGTGACTAGTTGGCAAGGCTCTACTTTCTTTCAGACATATATGTCATTCTGCAGGATAAGAAAGTTCTTTACTACTTCCTTTTCATTCTGTCTTTTGGTCTCCATGTCATTGCTTTAAGAAGATGACTGATGGATTGCTTTGCATTTTCTGACTTAATCTTGAGGCATTTCTTGCCAGAGGCCACTTACAGTATACATGGTCATCTAGAGAGGCCTAGCTCTTTCAGAGCAGAGGAATCCTTGGTGAGCTTGAGACTCTTCCAGTATTCTTTGTATTTTGTTTACTAGGGCAGTTTGTTCTCCCCTCGGTCCTAAGAACAAGTCTCGCAGTATTCCTCAGTTCTACTTCTATCATTAATACTAATTCAATTTCTTATGGAAATGTTAAATTCACTTCTACCTGAGCTTTGAAAGCTGTCATTATTCATAAAAAACAATCGGTCCCAGAGTATATAATTAAAGACGTTTTCAGAAAAGCAATACATAAGCTTTGTTGCATACACAGTTATAGATTCCTTTTACATCACTATACAAGTCTGAAATGTGAATCATTTTCCAATATCTACATGGAAATGGTACATTGCTTTCTGTCAAGTTTCACAAATCTCCAAAAGTCCTTCTCATCGCTAAGAAATTCTGTAAGTGGGCAGAGACTTCACAGGTAAGTAGCCCTGAAGGAGTAATTTGCTACTCCGGTTTACCATGTCTGTCACAAGAAATTAGTGCCTATATTTTAAAATAAAATTGCAATTTTCACTGGTTGCACTGACTTCTCTGATTTGCTATAAATTTTAATTACTTTTAAATATTCCTTGTCAGCAATGTTGTTAATTCTCTACCAGGATATTTCAAGCTGGAAATGCTGCCTATCTTAAGTATTACATGACTGGAATGGGTGTGGGGGAAAAATCACTACCACTCAATTACACGAAGTAAGAATTCACACCTTTGGCTTGCTGAATTCTAAACTGACACAGCTCACGAGGCAGATAACTGTTTTATATGAAAAACAAATTTGCACATTAGTCTTCCATCTTAATTTTGAGTAAATAGTCTGTTCTGAGATTGTGAATGTTATAAACAGCATGATTTCAAACTTAAATGAAAAAGAGGGTTTCGCATAGCAGTTTTTTTCACATGCTTGTACCAGACATACTTTTGTAGGTGTTCTAGATTCAAAACAAATGTCTGCAAGCAAGTGTTAAAAATAAAATAGTGGTTTGTGTCCATATTAATGTGCATTTGAAGACAGCTGTCCACTGCTGTGTGGAAATGGGATCAGTGACCAGCTGTGATTACTTTACTTCTTCTTCACAAATCTAAATTTCTCTCAAGGTCAAAAATCCTAGGAATAGAGGAAATGACCTCTGAATTTATTTAAACATTTCTCTACTCTCACATCTTTGACTCACACTCCCATACAACTAGGAGGATAGTAATGTTAAATTAATATCTGCAGGTTAATTGCACTTACACTTCTGATGTTTATTAACAGCAATGCATCAAGAATATACTCACCCAAAATTAAATAGACAATCTTTGTTCATTGCCTACCTTATCGAATAAACACTATTACATCCCAAAGCTAGACTTTGGCAGGATATCCTTGTGTAAGTCAAAATTCATGACCCAAAATATTTCACCTTATCTTTTAGGTATGTGTTAGGGTTTATACTTCACATCTCCTCTTTGCCCAGCTAGAAGCACCTCTGTCTTGTAAGGCCTGGAATGTTACAAATTCATCCTCCTTCGCTTGCACAATGCCAGGGCAAGAGTCATGAGACTATAGCATTAGAATTACTGGAATACCATGGGAAGGAACGCTGCTTTTATTTTGGAAGTAGTTCCCAAACCATATTGGCATAAAAGCAGTTAATAGAGTGGTATAAAGGTCCTTAGAGAGCTATGAGGTGGGGCAGATATATTTGTGCAGATTTGGTTAAACTGTGGCATAAAACAGGCATGGTCAGAGACAATTTTGCTCATGATTAGTTTCCAGTGATTTGGAAGAATAAGAAACACTGGGCCTAGACAATTTAGATCAAATGCATTACCAGCCAGAGAATGGAGCATATATGCCAGAGGAAAATTAGAAGTGAAAGAAAATACCCTAGAGGGATTAAGAATTGATGGAACAAGATGGATGCATGTCAAGAATACAGATGTATATTCTGTTGGAATGACCTTCAAGTAAGGTACGGCCATACCTAGCTGTTTTTGAACTTAATCAATTTTCTCAAGACTGCCTCACTAGAAGATACAGTTATTCAGCCAAGAAATTGAAACAACATCACATAATTTATTTATTAAAGCACATCTAACTACCTTGCATCCTTATAATAACTTCTGCCAAAGTGATCAAGCTATTGTATAAAAACAAAACATGTAAAAGAATATGCACATAAATGTATATGTGATTTGAAAATATTTACATTTTGATGATAGGCAGCAAGAAAGAATGTTTAATTCAGTTTACTATTATTTTTACTGATCAAAATAATCATCAACAGAAAATAAATTATGGTCAATTAGAAGAGCATGGATAGTTTACATTTTTCTTCTACTGCTGCATTGCATTTAATGGAAATTAACTGCCTTGTATTTGACATTGGAAAAAAGAACCAACCACATTATTTATGTCTATATATATATATATACCATACACTACAAATAAACAATTAACTAAATTGCCAAGATTGTGCAAGGTTTTTGTTTAACTATATCAATAGACTTAGAAAAAACTTAGCTTGAATTTCTCTTCATTGAATATTATGCTAGGACCAGATTATAACTTTAAAATATATTTAGTCAATCTGATCTTCTTATATATATTTATGAAATTTCTATGCAAAATATGGCTAATATTTATCCCTTGAAAATTGTCCCAACATCTCTCCTTGGGCTTAAGTTTAAAGACCTTTCATGTTTACCCCTTTGCATTTGAAAAATAATTTCAACAATGTGGATCTAATTGGTTACCTAGTCTAGCACACAAATTGACAGGTAGTGAAATAATACAGATGTATCTTTCTTTTGATTAGTTTTAATGTTCATTAAAGCTTTAATGTTTGTTCTAAAATACCATGGCAATATCACAAATGACCACCTTGCAGTGTGAAATACAGCAAAAGTTCCACAGCAAATAATTCAGCTGCCAAATTCCAACTCTTTTCTTGTTGGTGAACTTTGTATTAAGAGAAAATGTTTATAATTTTAATTAAACAGGAAAATTGTTTTGCAATATTCTGTAGTTTATTCAAGAGCATCTGGTTTAATTATCCTAGGCTGGGAAGCAAAATTGCTTTGATTGGATGCATTAGTCACAAGATATGGGTAAGAATGCTTCTATTTGGCAAGTATTCCTCCCTGTTACTTTAAAATGTGCTTTTTCAGTAAACACTCCTAAGAAAAGCTCCCCAGCTAGTAATGGCCCTATGAGGCCAACATTTAAAGTCACAACCTAGCATATTTCAGAGGTGACTGCACTAGAGTTCCTGTTCAACTAAATTCATTCTCCTTTACTTTGATACACAGCAGATGGAAGAAAAGATGGCCACTGACAGTGGACCATTGAAACCTTTACTTCTGCAGTAAAGTCTTCTCTGACCATTAAAGAGACTCTAAAATCCAGGGGGCTTTTGCCACTGAGAACTTGCAACAAGGTTGAACTCAGTAATTAGCCCAACCAAATTACTTCCTTTCCCTGATAAATCCCCAAGTTTCACTGCATCCTGATTCTCTTTAGAGCACAGCAATAAGATATCTCCAAAATTCCTTCACTTAGGCCTCCTAGAAACCCATTTGTGGTATTCTGATCTGTCTAGGCTTATCTAACAGCATGGGTAGATTTACTGTGAATGGACTTGGGGTGCTCCATGCCTGTACAGGTTCACGCATTCCAGAGGAACTGAATGCAAATCTATTGCTGCCTGGTTGCCACAGAGCCTGCAGATCTGTAGGGAGTGGACTGCTGGGGAGGGTTGTACAGGTTTTGCCTTGCAGATTTTTAGCAAAACCAGGATTTAAGATGGCCTTAGGATCATGTGTAACTATTGGTGTGGACACAGAATGTGGCATGCAGACAACACAACACCCTGAAGGATCTGGCCTTCTTTGGATTTGTTTTTGAACTTCACTTTGGTCTTAAATCTTAACAAAAAAAAAAAAAAGAAAAAAAGCAAGAAAGGTTTATAAATAGTAGACACTGAAGAGACCTGTTTTTTAAATTCAGTTAAGAGTCAGTCAGAAAAAAAATTACTAGTGTTTTACACCAATTTTACCCTCTGTGATTTTCTGTTTATTTTATTTCTTTGGCTAAACATTTGCAGAAAAAATGAAGATGAAAATCTTGGAAGGAACTTTTAAAAACAAGAGATGAACTCCACCCTTATTACAACATTATTCTTTTTTAGCCAAACATTTTTCCTTTAACAAATGATCTGATATAGACACATATAGAAAAGGCATTAAAGACCTGCAAACAGCCAAATCTTTTCAGATTAAAAAAATAATTAGGAGGGGTAAAATATGTGAATAGATGACAGAAGGCAAAGAATGCAAAATAAACAAGATAGTAATACTCTTTCTGTGAATAGAACTAAAGTCTTGCATAATAATTCCTTGAATCCATGAAGAAGAACTTAGACCGAAATAAAAATCACATGGATTTCATGATTGCTTCCCATTGTGAGTGGATAGCGGGTCTCATGTGACTAAGCAGATGAAGAAGGGAATAAGCACGTGAAGAGTGGAGGGAGGAAAAATGAGTAACAAGCTGCAGCAAAATAAGTCACAGGGGTAAACATATTAAAAGTGAAAGTCACAGTAACCTGGGCCTTAGCTTTCTGAATTCTTAAATGAGAGGAAGGTTTAAAAAAGAAACATGCAGTCATTTCAGGAAGCTATCAAAGTCGTGTCCTTTCCCCGTGTTTATAGCTGGATTTTATTGCCTGGATGGTGTGCTGTTCACTCAAGGTTAGCGATTTATGCCTCAAGTCTGTTTCTGAGAGTTAGGCTGCTTGCTGGAGGACCCCCTTGGGACAGCAGAGTTTTCAACAGAAAGTAGTCACATACATCACCAGTTCCCTAAAGTGTATATAATTGCCTTTGCTGACCTACAGACAGACATTTAGAGTATATTCTCTCCAAGAATTTCCAGAAGGACTTAAAGCAGGGATCATTACTTTTCCTGACACCCTTCACATCTTCCAATACAGTTTTCTAAACCTGATTTAACATAATCTAACTTCTATACCAAGAATTCTTTGATTTGCATTGTTTTTTTTTCTCTTTATACACCCTGATAAAGGAGAGCCCACAGAATCATACTTTTTTTCAAAGACAGCTTTGGCTACTTTGGCTACTGGTTGCATGCAGCACAGGGAGTGCTAATATGTCTCAAAGCAACCCATTAAAAACTCATTTTGGAGTAATCTCTGATTTGAGTGGAAGGGCTTGCACCAAATGATCTAGAGAAGCCCTTCATGCTATAAACATTTCTGTGACTGTATAATCCTATGTGTCACAATATTGACACAGCAGTGACAAGTGAGTAGGAGGCAGAGAATGCTTCTGTCATCAATATATATTTAATCATGCAAAGAACACGGATGCTCAAACATTACAAGTTAATTTCTGTATGAAATCCAGAAACTGACACTTCAATATTTTTAGAACTGTCATGTATTTCCATTTTCAAACAAAAATACCATTAAGAGCATTACAGCAGAATTTTTCTCACTACTTTTTACACTTTTTTTTTCGTCAGAAATAGTTCACATAACTCTCTCTTAATTTTAAGGCTTACCATTATCAATTTTCATCAGTATACATATAGTCAACCATGAATAGAATCATGCCCCAACATGAAGTATGTGCTGAATGGCCTCATGCTCAGTAAGCTACATTCAGTTCTCCTAAACCTAAAATAATTATTGCAGCTTTATGTTTTAAGAAGTTGCACCTAGCAAGCACTCAGGCTGAAAAATAAAATTTCAGTTTTTCCTATGACTCTAGTTTTCCTGCCACAACTGACTTGTTCAGGCCTCTTCCCAAAGCTAAAATATCATTATAAGGTGCAGGAAAGAGTTTCTCCTTGTCCTATTCATGATCACCTCTGTGATCTACCAAGTATCTACTGGATCTACATATAAACTTATTTGGCATGTTAGGATAAATACATGGTATTTGCACACAAGTCTCAAATAATACCTTTGTATTCCTTTAGATACAGTCCATGAAACCATATACTTACACCTAGTAATTGATAATGCAACACTCTCATCTTTACTGTTAAATCTCCACAACTCCATTACAAACCTCAATGTAATTTTCCTCTAAAATAAAAAAAACAACAAATTTTAGCATACAGGAAAGTAGAGGAGAGTCAAATAAAAAGCTAGGGAAAATAAAATCTCCTTTTAAATATTAAGTGATGTAGAGAACTTTCCTCAAAATTCAGGTACAGTTCACTTGTTGTTTTCCTTCTTCTGTTCTCAAGAAATAATGAAACCAAACACATACCTGATTTCTTAGGTGTCCTAAAACACAGAGCATCTAAAATAGTGTCTCTAGTGCTCTAGAGATACTGCTGGACAAAACATTTCCAAATCCAGCACTCAAACATCTTGGTTCAACCAGAAATACAGTTTTTCCAAGCAGCACATAGGGCTACATAAACCTTAAGTAACAGAATATCAGTCTGATAAGCACTACTTTTCTCAATATTGTTGCATGTACCTGTTTAATTTGAGTTCATTTTCATATATATTTTCTATAAATTTTATAAAAAATAATTGTTCCTCTGGGCATTCCCCTAATTTTTATGTGTGTCCCTCAGTGTCAGGCTTTCTCAGTGCCAGTTCAAATGTATCCTTTCAATTCCCAAAGTTGCTTTAGTAACTTCAGACTAAATAAATAAAATTCAGCTGGATTTGAGAGACATAGGTGCTCACCACTGAATATTTAAAAGGAAAAGAATTTATTCAACTTAGAACATACAGTTCTTCATTCCCCAAACCTGAGAATTTCTAAATTGTTGTTTTTCACTCCATACTGAGATCAAATCTACTCTCAAAATAGCAAAAATTCTCCATGACATGGGATGACTACTTCCACCAATTTCTAGTAAAGTACCAATTTCCCATAACTATTCCTTTGGCTAACTCTTCTTTTGTCCAACATGATATTTTCCAGTTTGATTCCTAAAAATGTTCATCTCTTGTGTTGTGCAAGGTAGACTTTTTTTACTACTGAAATATGAAAGTAAAAACATGAATGAATTTACCTAAATTATATTTCCCTGACAGTTGGAGTTCATCCAAACAGTGAAGCAGTCAGTGCAAATTTATTTTTTGGGTAACAATTTTGTCCTCTAGGACAGTCTATATCTGCATAAATCAAAAATTAATATAAATATATTCAGGAGTAGATTAATTTTCTCATGCAACAAAGGTTGTCCAATATGGAATACTTAAGAAATAAGCCTCTCATGGATTTTGCCATTTTGACATAATAATTCCCAAAACATGTAATTGCATTTCCAGGTATGGTTATGTTGAAAAATTTCCATGAATCTTTTAGCTCTTTTTTCGACTGCTTTTTCTTCCTTTTTAAGGAGTCTCACTATTAGAAAAACCAGGCTGGTGTTTTTCTTTTCTTGCAATATAAAGAAGACTTGGCAAAAAAATTTCACCAAACCGCATCTGTGAGCCTTGTGGCAGAGTCAGAAACGTCTTCAGACTGCTTCAGATTTTCTTGAAGCCCCATTACTTCATATCTATATGTTTTCCCTTTGGGCACATGAAATCTTCTAGGGTGGAATTCTTAGTGCTGCTGAGTTCTGCCAAGAACCCACTAACCCAACGTATTTTTTCTTAGAGAGAGGGCATAGCTCTGCCTTTGAGCATTTCTTTCCTCCTTTCTCTCTCCTTTCTGAAAGGCTCCAAATAAAACTGTGCACAGAAAATGTTACTAACACATATCATCCTGTATGTAGGCCCTTGCAGAATAACACACAAATGTCTGTGGATACCTGCATTACATTCCGTAGAATACAGCTCTACCTTCTGCTGCCTTTCCCACTCCTCTAAATGAAATGCCCATTTTCAGTTGGTTTGTTTGAAATCAGCTTCAGGATCAAACACAATATACAGGTAAAAACTGTTAATTCTATAAAGATAGAGATAGAAAAATCAAGACAAAATACTTGCTGTCTTTCTTCTCATATGTATTTTTACATGCACTCTTTATGACAAAGACAACATGGAAACAACAGGGAGAAACCCCTAAAAAGAAACTAAAAAACAGGAGATTAGCTCCTGGATGCCTTTATTTGAGGACATTGAAACTTTATGCCCTACAAGTCTGAGCAAATGTCAGTTGCTTCACTGAGATGTCTGCCTTACTGATTCACAAAGTTGCATCCTCAGTGAGGAAATCACAGCTTCAGCCTCCTAGTAAGTCATGTGCTCTTATGAAAGAAGTTTTTATTCATATAAAAAGAACACATGTAATTTATTTTTTTAATAAGTCTCCCAAGAGTATTTGCCAGGGAACTGTTATTCTAATACTTTGGTTGTCTTTGCAAGATGATCATCTTGATAATTTAAAATGTCATAGGATGCTTGCAGGAACAATAGACCGAATTCCTGAGCTGGTGTAAATTGGCGTGACTCCACAAACATCAAAGAAGTAATGCCATTTTCCACCACATCATCAGTGTTCACAAATTAAATGGATGTTTTGTGGTTTATTACATGTCAGAAAACTTGTAGTGCATCTCAAGCCCTCATAAGCTATGCTGAAAAACTATTTGATTTTTAATAGATCTACAAAAACAAACTTTCATATCAGTATACTGACCTCAAATGATTCTTTTACATCACAGCTAAACCTCTCATCTTTAATAGTTCAGGGAATGACTGTGCAAAAGATTCTCATGGCAAATTCCCTGAAGCACAGGCCAGATATGTTCCAAATGCAATAATTTACAATACCTTGATCATGAGACTATATCTTCAAAGTTTTCAGGTAAAGTTCATTTGGTTTTATTCTGAACCACTTCTCTCTGACAGTAAAGGATTACCTTAAGAAGCATATTTGAGATTTCAGAATAAAGATTCCATCATTCTTTTCCTAAAGCATGTGAACACTAGTCAGTAAAAGCAATATCTCAACTTGTTCCAAAGCTTTGTTTTAATCCTTTTTTGGCTCAAAGAAAATCAACAGCTTTTAAATATAGCATATGTATATGTACAAACATTAGATAGAATATTTATATATATTTTAAATAAAAAATACACAATGAGGAACTATGAAGAATGTTTCTAACATCAATTACACATTAAATACATGGTATATTTGCACAAAAATAATAATAATGCTTAGAAAGAAATCTTTCACCAAGTAGTCCAAAATTACTTAACAAATGTCCTGTGATCCTCAAAATGTTCCTATGAGACAATTGCATATGAATAGATCCATTAATAGATCATTCAGCCATGTTAAATTACTTTTTCCATTCAGCCTTGTTAGGAATAGAATCAGTAACAAATAATTCACAGCATTTCCAACAGGAAAGAGGAACGTAGAGTAGAAGGGTGAGAGGACACTATGGGTCGTGGCAGAAAAGCAAGGGCCTGAGTTTGAAGAGAGAAAACATGGAAGTCCTGTTCACAGCAGCACAACAGGAAAGAGGAAGGTCTGCCCATGTGGCAAGCTGACTCCTCAGAACCTAGAGCTGCTTGTGCCCAGAAGTGTCTCATCTTCTTCTGAGAAATTCCAGATGTCCTAATTCTCCCAAAAAATCTTGAAAATCATCTTGTTTATATTCCATTTCCTCTGGCTTTACATGCTCAGTTAGTGTGCCTGGAAGTCCTTTCTCACTTTTCTTTCCACACCTTGACTGCTGACTGATAACCCCTGCAGATCCTCTGTAGACCACTTGCAGCTGGCTGAGCTGGAAGATGCACCTGAGGTTTTCATGTGGTGTTTTCGCAAAGGAAAAAATTCCTGGCTCCTGCTCCAGTAGGAATTTAAAAACATGAGTTACATATGCCAAAAATCCATCTGTCTCAAATGCTAAGATCAGAGAAGTGGCCATGTCTGGTGAAACACATGGCAGCCCAAATCAAGGATCCTGGATGACCTTAACCATTACCATTTGCAGTCTCTTTCCATTATTGCTAGATGTAATGAAATAAGGATGCTATTAAGTCTTAGCTTCCTTTAGCATATTTATTATGATAGGAAAATTGTGCATAAGTTGTTTTTGTATGAATCAATCACTTTGTGGCTTTCACAAATGTTTCAAAACCTGCCAACTAAAAATGGACTGCTACTACACTAGGCTATGTCATGGTCTGAAATGTACAAGTCAAAACACTTTCCAAGTGTACACTTTAATTAACCCTTATATAAACAAAGAAAGGAGAATTCCTCATTCCTTTTCCTCTCTGGAGGAAGTAGAAAATCACACCCATAAATTTGTAGCAGAACAGTAGTCACATTCCATATCTCTAGTTATGGTATTCTCTAAAATCTATAGAAATTGAGTTCATAAAGTTCTTGCAGAAAACCATTAGTCTGCTTGGCACTTAAGACAAAGCTGAAAACTGAAGTTGTCCTGTGGAATAGCACACCCCAAGAGATAACAAGTAGTAGCATCGATAAAAGGCTGCAGAACAATGACAGCCAGGAAAAGTCAGAGTATGCCACAACTCAGTGAGCAGCATAGATGATGCTTTTTGATGCTGGTCAGATAGAAGCAAGTACTTTGCTTTTTTGTTTCTTAGAGCAGTTGTCCCCAAAGTCAGCCAAAGAATTGTCAAAGCTAGTAGCTCTAGTAATGCACATTAATAGAAACTCTAAAATTTACAGGCAGTAATACAAAAAGCCTGCATAGAATTTTTTTATATATAATTGCCATCAAAATAAGCCTGTCAAGGCAATTTATGTCACTGCAAATATTACTTTTCCTTGTAAAAGTTTCTTGCTTATGTTTTTTCTTTTAAATACATTTGCAGAGAAAGAAAAGGGTGAGAAAAGCTCTTAGTTTTCAGTACAGTAACAAGTAGTTCCTAACAGACTAATGAATAAGGACAGCAAAACTGGGCCCTTATTCAAAACCGCTACAGCTAAAATGTATCTGCCATCTCTAGGAAGAATATTTGGTCTAAAATACTTGTGTAATGTGAAGGGGTCTCAAACTACGTATATTACCAAAAGATGTATGTGTTCTGTCAAAATATACTAAAATATTTGAATTAATTTTATCCAACAAGACCTTCCAATAAATTAGTAACACATTTTAAACACTATTTGCACTGTTCCTTCTTCCCTCAGAGGAAACTCATTGTGTTCAACTGAGGAAAACATCTGAGATGCCAAAAATGGTAGTGATTTATGGTTTCACAGTAAAAGTCGTTTGACACTCCTCTGAAACTTGAATAAAGAAATAATGCATGAGCACTGAGAATATATTCCAGAGATGTCATTCAGTTTGGTTCTGAACTTGGAAGACATTTCCTGTCAGCAGAGTGCTCTTCAACACAGAGAACTCTGCAGAGCTCTGGTCTTAAGCACTGCTATGTTCCTTTTAGACTGCTTCTTATTTCATCTTACCTGGAAAATACACCTGGGAAATGCCTTCTAATGCAAGGGAAAGAACATCAGGCCTGACTGGATCATTTGACCTCTGGTGCTACTTTAATACAAAATAAAATGATCATAATTGAAAACACCACTTGGCAAGTTGCTATTAATTATGTATTGGATTATTGCCTTAGACCCATGTTGCATTTAATTCTCTTTTTCAAAGGTTCTGGTTTCTATTGTGTTTTCATTTTTTGACTGCGGACCAAACATGAGTTGCAGCATTATCTACAGGATACTCTTCAACATTTCCTTTCAGCAAGGCTGCTGCTGCAGGCAGCCATGGCCTGGCATATTTTGCATGAGGAACACTACAAAATACTATGCAAAATCACTTCAGATTCTGTCTTGGAGCAGATGGGGATCAAAGCCTCCTGACAAACACTTTTAAGCATAACATGGCTCTCCTGATCCTGACTCAGTCAGCAGTGTAGAAACCCTACTTTGCTACGTGTGCATTTACTGGATCGGGTGTCTGCTACACTTCCCATTTGACATCCTGAGGAATTCCCATCTCACCTCGAGTTTTCAGCAATGGGTCTGTTATCCTTAAACTATGTCTTTGCATCCAGAAATAGAAATGTGTTTGGGATGCATCTTGGGCAATTCACTACTTTGCTGTTGAATTAGCCCAGGGTACCTGATACAGAGATCACGCTATAGTTAAACTTTTTTCTTACTGGGCATGATTGAGCAAATACCTGAAGGGACATAGTATTTCAAACAGATGATATATCATCCAGCACAGAAGCTACTTATATTAGGATTGTCCCTCACCAAATTTTGAACAAAATTGAACCATTAAATTGAGTTTATATTGATTTATCCATTTCTTTCTTATAGTTACACCTGTTTTAATCTGGTTCTTGAAGACATAAAGTATGATTTACTGTATTGTAGACTCATGGTCTCAGTTTCGTCAGCTTGCTTTTTCTTCCTTGAAAATCCCCAAGCACTAGTAAAAGGCAATTTATGTTTTGCAGAAATCCTTCAAAGTATGTAGCATTTCCTTATCATCAGTTGTTTTAGACCCATTGAAACCAAGGGAGCTGGTTCAGTTTGCTGCTGGTAAGGATCTGACTGCATGTATCGTGCTCTTTCACAAATCAGCCCTGTTTCACTTCTCTTTCTGTTAAAAGCTTCTGTCAGGGGAACAATAATATCAAAACCTACAACCCACATTCAAGCAAAATTTTTTATTACAGAACTGAAAACAAGCTCAATAATTCAAACAACCAAAGGATCTGTAATGTTTTACAGAAAGTAAATCATGTCATTAATTCAGTGTAGTGAAACTCCTCACAATAATTAGGATTAAATTAAGCTAATTTTTAATGGCATACTCACTGCTTTTTCTGAAGGAGCAGTTGCTTTATTTTCTCATTTTCATCCACCATGGTGTCACTTTGAGACAAAGACTATTTTGTACAGAAGTATTACCTCTACATTTTCATACTGTTAAATGTTTGATAATATTTTTTTTTTCATTTTAATTTGTACTTATCTCTGAATTTCCTGGGATTTTAATGCTTGAAAATTATTATAAGATCCTGTTTTAATGTAACTCTTTCCCTGTAAGGGACTTTAAAATTCTAGGTCTTTTTATTTTTCTTTCCTTAAGAATATTTAGTGATATTTTTTTAAAATCTCTACATCTATGACAGAGATTGTATCAGAGATGCAATCTTAATATATCCTGAGAAGTTTCATGTAACAATGAGAATTACAATAATGGGATTACTAAGTGGCATGATTACTTCATCTTAATGGACTGTTTATGATGAAGAAGGTGCAAATTTACTCGTAAATTAGGCAATTTATTTTTCTGTCTTTTTAAGACTATTCTTTATTAAATAAAGAAATAAATGTTGTGTAGAACTCATGTAAAGGGGGTATTTCGTGACTCCGTTACTGTTAGCATTAGGATATTTATTATCTCATCACTTTTAACATTAGCTGTGCATATACCTACAAAACATAACAATTTTAACTCTGCTGAGTCATTAATGGTTTGAAAGAAAGGTTATGTTCCCAGGACTGTTGAAACCAATAGAACAGCTACTCTACTTAATAGGGACAAGTAATGCTATTAAAATCAGTGGCAGATGAGCCAATACTATTGTTCCCAAGATCATGTTTTCAGATGGGAACATCTAATAATTTAAAACCAGGCAAGTATGCCTTTAACCAGAATATTCTGTAACTCCATGTAGTATTATTTTGTTTATTGAAAAGCTGTGACTTTTACTTATCATCTTGTCAGTTTTCTGGGTGAAAAAAACTCTGTTTTCTTAAAATCATGCACTGTTTACTACTCCAGGCATTGTTTTATTTAAATATCATTCAGACCTTGACAATGCCAGGTGAACCCCTCCAAAACCCTGTTTTATTTTAAGAGTAATGCAGGAGAAAACCTTACATTTGAGAGTTCTGGTGCTCTACCATAACAATCAGCTGGGGCTGCTTGCCATGTCTCTTTTCTTAACCACCATTTTTAACATTGTGAGACTTTTAATCTCTTTATTTTAACTTTATGACAGCTCTTAGTGCTACATGGATAATTATGCTGATTTAGACTTACTCATGGCCTATAAATGGCTGTGATTTTTGCTATTTTGGATAATTATTCTATATACAAAAAAAAAAATAATTCTTTTGACTGCTGCTTCACACAAGGCACACTTTATACATTCATGTTCTGTGGCTTCTGATCTGCATTGTTGACATCTTTTGCTTTTCTGGCCAGTCTGCTTATACTTGTACTCTCACAAGGCAACATTTCTCAAAATCAGAGTTGTGTTAGTCTTTGGGTGTTTGCCTTACGGTCAGCGTACAATTTGATGCATTAATCCTAAGTTTGCTTATCTTTTTATCAATGGAGAACCATCCCACCACAGTTCTCAGTCTTTTACAAGTGGCTTTCCAGCACCTTGCAGAGTTACAATTTTTTCAATTTTAGCTCTTGCCTCGTTGCATACTAAAAGGCATTATAGTAGTTGTTCTTACCAACAAACACTGACAAGAGGCATCAAATGCATGTTCACAGCCTTGGAGCTCTAGCTATTACAGGCAAATTGACATTGGCCTGGAAATTTGCACTTACGACCTTGCACAAGCTTTCACCAGTTAACACACATTTCTCCTGAAATTATGAATTATTCCTTAAAGACTTAGCAGTTCAATCACTTTTGTCTTTGGTGTGTTCCCACATAAGGGTGCTGTTAGAGTAAGAAAAGCAGACAGAGCTTTGTTTATATATATCTACTGTTACCCAGGCTTTAAGAGTATCTAGGAAAAAGTAATCCAAAAACTAAAATTAAAACAAAACACACCAAACAAAAAACCCCCATATCTTATAAGAAATTTTATTTTTTCTTACTCTGAGAAGCAGAATTTGTTAGTAAGGTAACTTCTGTAACCGCCTCTGGGTCAGATTTGTTAAACTGAGATGAGCTGTCAACTTCCTCAAAGGCAGGGTGGCCCTTCAGAGACACTGCTAATAAATTAGAAGACTGGGAAATCACCAAGGGTTTGAAGTTCAACAAAGGAAAGTGCCTGATCCAGCACCTGGAATGGTTGTGTTTATAGACTGGGGAATGAGAGGCTGGGGAGTAGCCCCATGCAAAGGGACCTGGAGGTCCTGGTCAGTGGTGAGTTGAACATGAGCCAGCTGTGCCCTGGCAGCCAGGAGGGCCAACCTTGTCCTGGGAGCATCAGACACAGCATCAGCAGCCAGGCAAGGGAGGGGATTGTCCTGCTCTGCTCTGCACTGGGACGGCCTCACCTCGAGTGGTAGGGGCAGTTTTGGGTGTCATAATATAAGAAAAACATTAAACTATTAGACAATGTCCAAAGGATGGTGAAGGGCCTTGAGGGGCAGCTGCATGGGGAGCAGCTGAGGACACTTGGTCTGTTCAGCCTGGAGAAGGAGAGACTGGGGGTAGACCACAGTGCAATTTACAACTTCCTTGTGAGGGGAAGAGGAGGGGCAGGCACTGATCTCTGCTCTGTGGTGACAGCGACAGGACCTGAGGGAATGGCCTGAAGCTGTGTCTGGGGAGGTTTAGTTTGGAGATCAGGAAAAGGTTCTTCACCCAGAGAAGAAATGAACAGGCACTGAACAGGCTCCCCAGGGAAGTGGTCACAGCACCAGCCTGACAGAGCTCAAGAAGCATTTAGGCAATGCTCTCAGGCACATAGGGTGACTCTATTGAGTGTCCTGTACAGGGCCAGGGGTTGGACTCATGATCCTTGTGGGTAACTTTCTACTCAGCTTATTCTGTGATTCTGTGATTTGTGATTCTGTGATTCTGTGGTCTCACCACATGCCTGGGTAGGCTCAAATTTTTGTCTAGGATTGGCTCTCCTCCTCCTGATTCTGTTCTGTTGACAAGGCTAATATGACCTCTAAGATATCAAAAGATACCTGCTGGTGATAGAGAGAGGATTAGCCCACAGCTGTATCTGCACAGATCTTTCAGGGCTGGAATGATGCAGGCTTGGCAATTGGACAACTCATAATGCTCATCTGAACAAATCACATTAATTGGTTACTGTTCCATTTTAAAAAATTTTAAAAAGCTTCCTTTTACTGAATAGTGCCTAATCTTTGCAAAGTAAAAATTGGAAATATAGAACGCTTACATTCCTTCTGCAGAGCAATTTTTCTGTTTATTGGTATCATCTTTCAAATGACAGTACTAAAGGTCTATAATGATCTCCACAGAAGATACTTGGCAAAGGGCTCATTAACGACTGAGATGAGGTGTAAAAGAAGCACATTAAATGTCAAACTAATTTTAAAAAATCATGTTACACTGTGGAATGGGCAATTAAACAATAACACGCAGCACAGTAAGGTCTGAAAATGAAAACAGAGGATCGACAGATATTCCATTGTCAGGAATACAGCTCAGGTCCCATAATCCATAACAGGAATCAAAGTCCTGGAAATGTAAGGAAAGATATAGAAATTCAGCATGAAAACTCAGTAACCAAGGTCTCTGCTTCAGGTATACCCTATAGTATGCATAAAATGAACTCTATCTTCTAATAGACAGCATGGGTGCCAGCCTATATCCCCAATGTCAGCCTGCCCAAAGAGACCTGCAATAGTAGAGCAGGGACTGCTGCAGCCAGTGGTACCAGTGCCAGCTCTGTGGGGTAAAGCTGTGTCAGAGTGGGAGAGGACAGCACACACACAGTCTTAAGTTCATTAAATAAATTCTGATTTAGGTACCCAGTATGCCCTCAGATTTTAAACACCTACCAAGGCAGTTCTAATGTAAATACTGATATTCCCTATATGAAACAATGGAGCCCTCCAGATGGGTATCTCCTGAAGCTTCCATAAATAGATCATACAAAATGGATGCTTTACCACTGTTCCTTGCTTGCACTCCTTGAACTAGTCATCATAAGAATTTTATTATTTTCCAAAAGAGCAAGAAGCATCATAGAAAGATTGTGAACTATAGAATCACTGAAAAAGGAGACTTAAAAATGTTGATACTTATTCCTTGCAATTTGACCATTAGCTCATATTGTACTCCCATGCAATCTTTCTGTTTCTGTGTTCATAATCCTTTGCCATGAGAATTTCTTCTTAATCATGATGAAATGTCTGTAATTCAGAGTGCTTCTATCTGTTACTTCATTACTGAATTTCTCATATGACTGAGCGTCACAGATGTTCTGAAGAGGTTTTTGAAAATTCGATTTAAAACTTTTTGAAATGTAATTCATGTCCCTAATTTCCACCAAAAGCATGGACTCTGATCTGATTTTTCACAGATACATTTCTTTTCAGCCTAAATTCATTTAAAGACAATGATTACGTACTTCTGTGGAGAAAGTCAAAATGTGCACAATTGGGCTTCTTGTCAACAAAATATCAACCATCTGCTGCTAAAACATTAAAAAGTGTGCAGTGAGCCCTCTCTGTGACTTCTTTAGTTATCAACTTTAGAAAAAATGAAGTAAGAGTATTAAATTTTGCATGGTTTGTTGACTTATTCACTGTTTGAAGGTTGTTTGGGGTTTTATTTCATATGTTTCTTTGCTCAGGAGAAGCAACTACTTGTAAGGATAGGATTGTTTCTTTAGTTTGGTTGTTTGGTTTTGTTTTAGTGGTTTTTTGTGTTTTTTAAAATTGCCATTTGAGAAATCAAGACTTAAACAGAAAAGTAATATCTAAACTGCGCAGTCTATTTCTGAATTCTGAGCAAAACTATGTCACTCTTGAAGTCATATTGATATCAAGGGGCCATATGTCACAAAAGCATTTTTTAAAGTCACTAAAGACTAACTCATGATGGGATATGACACTGTAGTCATCAATAAAAAAATTCACTGAATATGACAGAGAAGGCAGATCAGAAAATGAAGACAAGATCACTGAAGAAAAATTCAGCAAAGGAAATCAGTTTCAAAAAAAGAGAATTGGACCACTGAGGATAATAAGGGAGTTCACCATTTAAGTTGCACCTAGTCATATTGATCCCACACAGCTGGAGAACAATCAGGTAGTTATGGCAGGCTTTTTATGTTCATTTCTATTCACATCCCAGAAGCCTGCATTCACTTAACACAATAGTGGTGGTGGAAAGGGGAAAAGAACATCATAGTTACTAAAAAAGAAGCCAGACTTCTGAAGACATGGTTCTTTTTTAGTTCAAGGATGGATTGGACAGTTTTGGGAAGCCAATATTCTAAAACAAGGAAAACAATAATGATATGTCAACTGTTTTAAGAAAAATGATTCTGACAAAAAAAAGTTTGAGTCATGGGAAATAGTCCTGAAACCATATTCTGTTGTTAGCTCTATTAAAGGTTTTTGTTTTTCACTTTTTTGACAGCTGTGGAGAAAATCAAACCCAGTATTCAAACTGCAAAACTTGCACACAAAAATAAATATTGGTGCTGTTGAAGGAAGATATTTTTTAAATAGTTGTACATCTCAGACAAAAGCTCATCTTGAGCCCATTCTTAAATATTTGCAACACATGGGATACATTTGAGATTTCTTCATAAAGTACAACTAGCATGTTAAAGTGCACTCAAAGTTTGAGCCAACCCCAAAAGCTTTTCTTTTTATGGGCTTCCTGCCAGTTAAAATAATATGTTCTACCACACACACATATATACATCTATACACTGCATGTATATGGAATTGGTTTTATATGTCAAAGTATGGTGTTGTCGAAATTCTTTTATTATTTTAAGGCACACTTTTAAAATTCTTAATATTGAAGTGAAGGTACCCTGATGGTATATAAAGTTTGTTTAATTCATTGAATTGCTCTCTACCTTCATAAAAAAAAAAAAAAAGGTGTTCTTTTGGATCAATTCACATGGCAATTCAAAAGTTGTGTCTTCATTTTCTGGCTCCACCATTACACTTCATGTATAACACTTGGCAGAATACCAAATCCTTTTGCTTTATGAAATAGGAATAAGATTTTCCTGTAACAGGAGGAGCATTCAAAGGACTGAGACAAGATCATATACATGAAAACAAAACAAATTTTGTGGGCAGCTTGTGGCTGCATACAATGCCATTTCTCTGCCGACACATCCTCATACCCACCAGACAACTGTTCTGTCACAGAGCCCCCTCCCTGCTCTCAACTCTGCTCCTGGTGGCAGGAGGGATGCAAAAAGCCATTAGGGCTCTGTGTTCCTTGGGGTAATATGTAACTTATGCCCTTAGATTAGAAGACCTAGACCTCCTTAGGTGAAAACTTCCCTGAGTGGTAGACACATAAATTTCTTTATAAATCCTTAGGGTATGAGTATAGCCTCACCATATGTCTGCATGGTGTTTAAGGTACTTACTGTGAATATAAGGCAATACTGGAAGAGGAGAGAAATAAAGTAACGAACTTAATAATCAGAGTAATTAAATGTCATTCTCAGCAGCCCCCATGGGCCCAAAGAGCATCATTTTCACCAGCTTTAGGATCTGGCTGTCTCTTCCCTGCTTTTTTCCCTGATGGGAGAGGGGACTTGAGACTGAGTGAATTAAAACTAAGCCTATAAAAAGGTATTTGTTTGCAGAGTATGTAGAAGGAGAGTTATCTATAAGCACTTTCTCTTTCTGATCCAACTGTCCTTATAATTTTGACATTTGCCTATTAATTAAGATTGTTATTCTACTAGATATTATAATAAAAGCTGCTTCTTTAGTCATCTTTAATTAGGTTGTTATAAAGAGAAGGTATACATAGAATTAAGCTCCAGCCAACTTGTCCCACTGTACATTCATTTTGGATTTTTATCTTAGATTTTTCTCTTCAGTGAGACCTCATGACAATTTGCAATAGTGAATTAGGTGTTATTATCACTGAAAGGTAGTCACATATATAATTGCTGCACAGGTCACACTTGGCAATAAAAGACGTAAATAAAATCCAGCATTAGGGTCTGGATTTAGTTTCACCAGTGAATTTCAACTCATCATTTATTGGCGCAGAGAAAAGCCCTATTGATTTTTCATATCCCAGAAGATGTCCATTGCAATGTAGAAGCCAATGCAGATATCCTTGTCTGCTTTCTGATGTAGATGGCATAAGGAATATTGAGTCCCTTGCAGCTGTGGACTGTCACTTGTGCCCTGGTGGAGGATTACCAACTACTACTTAGCAGGGACTATTCCCTTTCAACACTTTCTCTGTAAAGTATATTGAGTTTCCCCCAGCAGCTAAAGTTCTGAAAGTGCATTCTTCCAAGGTTCATTAGGAATCCTGCTCTCCTCTGTGTTTGTCAGGTTTTGGGAAACTTAAGCCTTTCCATACTGATTATATATTTTTTAAAACTATACTAGCTTAGGAATGAAGCAGGGAGTTTGTTCTAATAAAGAGATTTTTGTTCTGATTCTCACTAATTATTTGGTTTTCAATTAATTAATAGCAAAAATATTTATTGTAAGAGACTTTTCTATTCTAAATTATTTTTAACAAAATATTATCCTTGGTTACCCCTTGGGGAGGTGGGCAATATATCCTCATTTCCTCTAAAAAACTGAAGACATTCTCTGCCCTTTTGTTCTAGGAGGAACTGTCTCCTCTTTCATATGGTTTTATTTTCACACTGAGTTTTATGCAAATGTAGCTAATTAAGGCCTTAATCTCTGCCCAGAGACCTATGACCTTCTAGGTGGTCAGAGTACTTTCAAGATTATTGAAATATTTTATGAAATCACGTATGATTATGTGTGATTAACTTTATGGTTTCAACCGCAGACCCTGAGTTCTCATTTCCTTAAGCTGTGCCTGTACTGCCATACACTTCCTGACTCCTTACCAAGGATCAAGTGAAGTGAATCCTCCTACCCCCAGGCTTGGATTGCCTTTGCATAACAACAAAAACATGAATGTTCCTGCCAGACCCTGTTGTGGCTTACGTCTGAGAATTTGGGACAAACTGTTAATAATAAGAATTATAATCATATCCTAGCACCTAGGTCATGTAAATAAAGTGGAATTACATAATGGAGAATCTGAAAATGCCAGGGGACAGTGCATCTCAGGATGCAGTGGCATTAGCCTTCATGCTCTACTGCAGCAGGCTCATACCATGGCAGCTATCTTACCTGTTGATCTTAAAGGTAATTCTCAATTTGGAAATGCAGATGTTTTCTTGCACTTCACAATCAAGGATGAAATAAATGGGACTTTTATGGTCACCCCAATAGCATATTATAGTCATTTGCATTGTCATTGTACCTATTCTACCTTAAATAATATTGTAGAACTCAAGCACCTTGTCAAAATCTGATTTGGCCAAGATGGGCTTTCTTCCAAGAGTCTTTAATCCTTCTAATTAATTTAATTTTGCTTTTTGATTTCTTGTTTGGGTTGTTAACCTGCCAGTTCAATTTATAGGTCATTTTACCACCTCAAGGTTTCTGTCCTTTCTGTGGCCTTATTGTAAGTCTTTCCTGTCCAAGACACTGAGTTTTACAGTGTTTCAACAGTAACATAGTCTTTATGGACAGCTCTCTCAACTGCAGCACCTAAGTTCTTTCTTTTGGGTAAGAATTTCTTCTCTGTCAAAAACTCCCTTTTCTTCCCCCTTTTCTGCCATCTAATTTAATCTATATTACAGCAACACTTTTTTCCACATAGCTATTCTATTTCTGAAGTCTCTTCCTCACCCTAAACACAACAAGACAAAGTGTAGTTCAGGACAGGCTTCTGTCTTGAACTTTTTTTTTTTAATTCCCTGGAAATAAATCAGAAAACTAGCACAAGAAAAACTTCTTTTCCCTCCATCCCCAGAAAATAAACAGCAAACAGCTTCTAAGTCTGTGTTGTGCTGTTGGCACAGACCTTCCTGGTAGTTGGTTTTTGGCTGAAGGAAAGTTACACTCCAGATCTGCTTCCGTTGCCTAAACATAGGCATCTAATGCTGTTCCAGACACCATAGGAACCTGGCTTCCAGCTACTGAATGCCCAGAAGGCCAAGGTTTCTCATCAGTCCTGTGTCATGCCTGCCAGCCCCATGATGATGTTTTGGATAGTCTAGGGCACCTAGAAGGGTACTGAGCTCCTATATTTAGGCATCTGGATCAGTTCCCCAGCAGCACAATTGTTCTGGGATTAAATAAATCACTCTCAAAGACACATCCTCTCCATTGACTAAAGAGGGAACCTAAAGTACTTGTTTATGTGCTTAGACTTCAGACAGTAATGCATGGGTGAGAAGAAGCTGAAACTATGCCTGTATCACAAAACAATGCATAATGGTGGCACATGCCTGCCTTTGCAAGCTGAACTGTGGCCAGGTAAGAGACAGAGAAGGCGACATACCATGGATCTAGGATCTGAAACTACATATGGCCTAGTTCTCCCTAGAGAGCTCGTAGGATGGCCACTACCATGTTCTAGAGGTGGTACTGCCCTGCCTAAAACAGCTACCATCTAAGAGCTCCTATGTGGGCTTAGATTAGGTTAACCAAACAGGCACAGGGTGCCTTTGTTTTCCTTATTGATCCATTGTAATGATTTAACTTCCTCCAGCACAGTGCAGTTTATTCGAATGTCATACAACCATCTTTTTCTCCACTATTGTCTTCCAAATTTTTTTTCCATTTGTTTTTCATTACACTGATTTGCTTTCCCAGGCTACCCATTCCACTTTACTCTCATTCATTCCCTGTGAAATCAGTCTAAAACTTCCTGCAATAACATTCTCAAAGCATAATTGTTCAAAAGGTTTTACTACTGGAGTAATTGTAACTACCCTGTCAATATAGGGTAATTTTCCAGAGAAGTTGTGAATGTCCCATGTCTGAGAGTGTGGAAGGCCAAGTTGGCTGAGGCTCTGAGCAATTTGATCTAGTGTAAGGTGTCCATGGCAGAGGCACTGGAATAAGATGATCTCTTCCAACCCAAACAATTCTGTGGTTCTGTGATAAGACAATTGTACTCTGCAGTGTTTGGGATGATAATTGAGGAATTCTGTAGCAATTTTCAATAAGAGTGGTTGGTTTGTTTGTCCGTTTATTATGTCCCTTTATTGTCACAATCACATCTGCAAACAATAATTCTTCTATTTTGTCCTCTGTTCAGTTATGGTTCATGAAAAGATGCTATTTTATTTCTCTTTTCCCACTGCTCCAATCTTATAAACTGCTCCAGTATTTAGATGGTCTTTGCCTTATTTCCACATGTGCACTCCAATATTGTACACAACAGCAATTTCTCTAAAAACAGCCATTTTGCACAAATGTCAAATGTTATAAAAGGATTTTAGTCAGAACCCTCCAATGCTATGTTCATAAGATCATTTTTCAGTTACAAAAAGACTCGCAGCATTACCAGAATCACAATCTGTGTATCAAGGCATACGGGGTAAAGCGGACATGTTGGAGATTGGGCTACACCCCCAAAAATGTCAGTGGTAAGGCCTTGTGAGTTGGAACCCACTCCATCTCAGGCAAAATTGCTAGTTTCCACTGAATGGCAAATTCTTCCCTCATGCTGATACAGAAGTGAAAATTATATAATCAGGGTATTTTTATACCCTACGCAGAGATGCCATAGCTTAGGTATAAACCTAAAGGTATTAGAGCAAAGGCATGGAAAGCCTATGGCCCAGTGCTGCTGTTTGTCAGAAGTTGTGTTTGAATTAAGCCTCAAATAATAAGCTGAAACTGAAAACAGTTCACAAACGTGGAAAAACAGAAATGGGCTGAAATGAAGTTAGGCTCAGTCATTTTCTTCTGACTTTCTATTATTATTTACTGAGTAAATTCCGAACAAATTGCAGAGCAGCATCAATAGGAAAGTATTTGTGATTTACTGACAAAAATATGGTTGCGTTGATGGAAACTCTGACTTAACCTTATAAAATAACTCATTTCCAGAAGCCAATATTTTCAGCTGATGCATACCTTTGCTCTGCTGAAGCCCATTTTCCTTGCTATAGTCACTGAATTCATTCTTCTGCCTGGGGTAAAAACGAAACAAAACAAAAAAAGAAAAAAATTCTCAGGAGATAAAAAATGTGTCTGTGACTGCTTATGTGTGGTTCCTGTACCTTTAATTGATGATGTTCAATACCTGTAAACTGTCCTGAACCAGAATTAACAATTTGGAAATGTTATTAGCATTTAAGTCATAGTTGGCAGTGCAATGGATAAGTACAAATCAAGTACTGTTCAGAGACTGAAAGCAAATGAGCTGTCAGTGTTGTACTGTCTCTACTGAGAAAGTGCTTGACCACCTTGCTCAGTCGCCAAGTAATTCTGACTGACACTCTCCTCTACAGTAAAGTGAGATCAGCCAAATTCAGAGTTTGAACAGGAATATTAGAAATAGACTTCACTGCAGTGAAAAGAGTCACTGAAAACCATGAAGGTTAGAAGTGAAATGTGCATGAAACTAAATTTAGTTTCCAGCCTTATTAGTAATAATTCTTCCAGTACTCAAAGTTGAATTCAATCAGAAAATAAAAAATGGAGGTTTTTTCCTGGGGTGACTTTTAATATGGACAGTAGTGTGCAAAAATGGGTTGGTTTTTCTTGGGAAGCCCTGAGCCTTAAACACATCAGCCCTCTGCTGGGAGATGACCCAAGAGGTGAAATCTCCACAACTGGACTTGATGGAGAAACTTTTCAGCTGCCACAGCATACTGAAGCATACTTCCCAAAGTATCTCTGTTGAAAGATCACTAACAGAGTCCACTCTGAAGTACAGGATTAAAGTAGGTGAACGAATATTTTCTGGAATGAATGAGCTGCCAAGTGTTTGTTCCATCTTTATGCCAGGTTTTAAAAGCAGTCTGTACAGAAATACATCAGGTTTAGACTGATTTTGCAGATTAAAAAACTGATATAGACCATACTAAATTCCTTCAAAATTTTAGATTTGACAAGGACAGAAGGAAAAATAAAGATTTCTTCATTGTATTTTATTACTTCCTTCATATCCCTTGGAGGGAG
>VZTB01008899.1:570385-590672 GCA_013397245.1 Thryothorus ludovicianus | reverse complement strand
AGACTCAATGTTGTGACGAGGGACAACCCCCCTATATGCAGGAAAGAATACATGGGATGTATGGAATATATATCTTCCCCAAGCCTTTTTTTCATAGGCTGTTTGGTGGACAGTCAGTGCTGCAGATGATGCATAATAAGCACAGAGCTCAAAGCAGGGAGCAACAAAAGAAGCTGAAAGGATTGGGAAGAACAGGATATTGAGTCAATTGATTTGGCCTCACAAAATTGCAGCTCTGGTTTAATTCACCATCCTGTGGACTAAAAAACTCCTACCTGGTACTGAGAGGTATGCAGAATTGTAATCACACACAAATTTTGTGTTCTCTTTTCTTCGATATCCTCTGCAGTCTAGCATCTATATTTTCCCTATTATGCTAGACATCAACAATTTCTGCAAAAATGATCCTGAAAATCAGCTTCTCTTGGACAAGGAGTAAAGAAACAAATTCTTATTTCCTATTACTGATCTCTGCTGCTCAAATCAATCAGAGCTGGTCCTAAACCTGATTTTCTGAATACATCCTCGTGGAAGGCTTCAGAACCACATAGAGGCCTCCATGCTACAGATAAGTAGACTAAACACTACTTCCCAAACAAAGTCACTACAAGTAGGACTGATCTGTAAAAGACATAATTCACTCTGTTTTATAGGTGTTTCTCTGTGGAGACCTGGATCTGCAGCTTCAGCAGCACTGACAATTGTCAGTCCAAAGAGCTACATCTTAAGCAGAACAGCAATGCAAAAGCACAAACACATTGTCAAGCTGGCTCTGACAGAACTTTTCCATGTTTTCTAACTTCAAAGCTAGACCACTAATATCAGTCTACAGTAGCAATTCTAGAGAAACTATGCTGATTTTTGTTAGTTATGGAAAAAATATTTTAAAACAAGAAGCTGTTGGCTCAGCTCACCATCATGAGGACAATCAGAATGGCAGCCTGGAGTCCAAACTCACTGTTTTATAGAACAGAAAAAATCTTTACAGCTGCCTGTAGCCAGAGCTTCATTTACTGCTGGCTTCTGGCATTTCAAACAATTTCTGCTCAACCCATTTCCATCCCTCACATTTTTTTCAAAAAGAAAGATAGCAAAACTTGCCAAACCCTCAGTTAGCATGCTCGTACCCATTTTTCCTCCACCTACTTCAGGTACCCGGAGTAAAAACTGTCAGTTTTCTTGTAAAGAAAAAATGTGTCAACTTTTTGATTTGCTATATTTTCACATTTTACTATATATGGATTGCTTTCTATAAGGGTTCTATATGCCTTAATGGCTTATGTTCAAAGCATTTCTGAAAGGAGCTGTTTATCATTCTCATTAAATGAAAGGGAAAATGAAGTTTACAGTTGAAAAGCAATTTGGACTTTGTCACACAGACAATGAAAAGTAGATAAATGCTTTGGATGCTTCTCTCAGCTCAAATACCAATGGCTTCATCACTCTGAACATTCTTTGCTTTATGACTTTTGCCATTCTATAAAAAGATACAGGAAGTCACAAATGGAATAATAATGATTTGCCATGGAAACTTCAGTGAATATGTCATTGAAATTGAAACGAGTTCCTCTGTATATCCAGACCCATAGAGCATGACAAAGTTCTACCAACAGATATGTCTGGTGCCATGGGTTATCCATGACATCTACAGGAGGGTGAGAAAGAACCAGGATGTGTGGGATATCTGTGACATTCTGGGCTAGCCTCTGAATGTCATGCAAGGTAATTTAGGGCATCCAAAAGGGCAAACTAACTGCATGGAGCTCCTGACATCTGCCTTTGTATCTCGAGTGTGCTGAAAAAGGAATGGGGCCATTAAAAATTCTCATATCTGTGCTTAAATACAGTCCAAAACTTATGTTTACAATATGTGCTTTGTATAGCCAACGTTTGCAAAGAATTACCTCTAAGACAGTAATTGTCCTAAATTAGCTCTAGGCAAAGTCTTACTTTACAATGAGACCCACTGCAACTGTATTGCCTCGGGGTTGGGGACTTTTCTGGATTTGGGGGGGGTTGTCTTGTTTTTATTGTTTTAATTATTAGGCATCTTTTGTACAATACTGGGAAAAATAGCAAGTTAGGAAAAGCCAGTTTGAGGGTTGCCTATCCAATCTTAAATCATCTTCTTCATTTTACAATGAAAGCTTTAATTCCACAATCATGGAACGTTTATGTCACAAATCCCTTGCCTCATGGAAGAAAGATTGCATACAACAAACAAGCAAGGCACAGTTCTTATGTTTTCAAGACATTTGCTGACATACTTTCTTAAAAATATTGGATGAGAACTCAGACTTTCTCTGCCATGCCTATCTTCAGTCACACTGGACATGATGCTCCCAGAACAGGGTACCAGAGTGGAACTGCATTAAAATGGTTTTGAGAGCCTGGATTATTACATCTCCTGACTCTGGCTCTTCAGTTTGAATTTGATCACTGTTTGTTTGTTTTTTTTCTTTAGCTCTTTTCTAGCAAAAAAGTAAAACAATTGTAATAAAGACTTCTGTAAAAATTATACAAGAATGGAGTGTCACTGAATAGCTGAGTGAATATGAGTTTAAAAATATAATTTTTTTAAGCATTTGCTTAGTGATATATGGAAATTGATCTGCTTTAATGACAAATTAAAGCCTAAAAGCCCTTTTATGTGAAGCTGGTATTATCATGAACCCTCTTCACACATAGCAATGTGTGAAGAGGATTGCAAAAGTTTTTCATACAAGTAATGAAACTGGAATTTTGATGAATATAGTTCTTTTAGATCATTAAACTGTATGGTAGCTTTAGGCATGTACATGCATTGTCTCATGCCTTTGCCATCCTTGTGTTTAGCCAAGAATTATTTTTGTTTAATGTATACACTATAAAGCTTGGTAAGGCAGCCTTCTGTCCAACACATGCACAGAAATCAGCCTAGAGGATTTAGGACTTGGTGAGACACCCTGTTTGTCATAATCCATACAGAAATTCATTTGTAACAGACCCTTCTCCAAAACACTTGAGCAGAAGGAATCATTACTTGACTCTACTCTGAGTCTGTGCCTGTTCTGCCTAACAAAGCCTACAAGAGAAATTGTTCAGCAAATATCTATTGCTCTCTGATGGATCATGCCACTGCTGTTGCTCATCCTCTAAAGGACAAATTATGCTGTGCATCTAAAAGAATTGCAGAGCCATAAAAGACTGTTTACTAAAGGACTAATTAGTGTATAAGCAGCAACCATGGCTACAAGCACTGGAAAAGGAATTTATATAAAGGATTTTTATTCATCTATTCTGGATAAAAGTAGGTGTAGTGATTGTATTGTCACTGATGGCATTTGGCTTGTACAAAGCATAAGAAGCCTTTTTGTTGTGATACTGCTAGTTCTGGCACGGGAAGGGTTGCTTATTTAGTGAGACCAAAGTCTTCTGACACTGTGAGAGATTCTCTTCTCCAATTAGATATGCTTAATTTGCTCTCAGTGTACTCATTGTCTGCAAGAAATGGCCCATCCATCCTGAAAAACTGTTTCTGTTTTGTAGAGTGAAACTTGACTGAATTTATAATAGGAGATGTTCTGCATCAGTTATCCAGTTAAAAATTAACCAAAGAACAGCATTGTTTGCCAAGACCCGAGTTCAACGAGCTTGTGTCTCCCATACAGTTGTTGGTGGTGATTTTAGCAACCAAGTGGAGTGGGAAGCTGTATCCTTTGTTCTTCTTCAGTGCGTCAAATGTGCGGATGCTTGTTTACTGATGCAATTTGTACACGCATGGACAAAGCTGAGGGACAAACCTTCCTGCTCCCAGAACTAAAATGCAGTCCTTAGACTATTTTATCTATAAGACATAGCTGCATGTATTAGCACCAGCTGGGCTGCAAAGGGTCTGCAGTAATTGGCACCTCTAAGAGATAAGAAAAAAGCAGTTTCTAGTTACTTGTAGTAACTTACTACAAATTTCACCTGTGGTCAGACAGGACAGCTCCTTTCAGAGATCTAAAAACAAAGGCTCCAGACTTTTCTTTCCTCATTTTTCTTCCACCAACCTAATGCTGTTTTATAGTCTGAGGCTACTCTGAACTCCTGGTTGGAATTTGTCCAGGGGAGATATATATCAGGAAAGCAAGGCATGAATAAGCTATTATGTCATATAATCCAAAAACTGGAGATTCTGTTCCTATAAAATTATGATTTTTTTCCACTTGTAAATCCAAGCTTCTGACTGGAGAGGCTGAGAGGAATCATAGCTATCTTTTATGACATCTTGGTCTGGGTTTGTGTCACAATAGAACAACACATCTTTCTCAACAGGAATTTGTCTCTCCTATTCAGAAGTGATAACCTGAGCCATTTTCTCTGGCTGATAATTGTTATATGTCTTTCAATCCCCTTCTGCTCTTCCTGTCTATGCAGCATTTGAATGATCTGTCTTCCTTGGGCATTTTTAGGGGTGATTCCAGAGCCTTTGGTGTGGAGTACAAGTACATTTGTGCATCTCATAAGGAACCTGCTCAGTAGAGAACAACTTTTCTATTAACCCATTCCCATGCAGAAGAGTGGAGTAGTCACTATGTCATCATGAGATGAGCAATTAACGAGTAGCCTGCTGTTCCCCATTAATTTCACATGGAAACAGGAATCTTTTTTTCTTGAATCCCTTTCACACATTGTTCTCCTACTGAGCTATGTAAGTTAAAGCATCCTCAAGGAATTTTGCACTTAATTTTTAAGCTTCAGAAGTTTAAATCACAAAAACTTTGATGTTGTCAACGTTTTTATTATCCAGTTTATTGCCCATCAATTAAAAAATATCTATGTATAAAAAAGTGCCAAACTTCAAAATAATTTAATATCTGAAGTGTTTCTTCTGTTACTTTGATTGGTCAAGGAATAATTACCATAGGCCCCAATTGCCTCCTCTGTGAAACAAAGATTTAATGAGGTTGTTTCTATGCATTCTATTTACTTACTAATTTTTAACAGTGTCTCTGATTACAAAAGAAATCCGGTCACATTGTGAAACAATAGGGTAGGGTCCTTAATCTGCACCTGATATCAAACCATTTTTCAGAGTTATTGTTTGACATTTTTTCTCTCCTAATGAACATTCTTTTCTGAAATCTTTTTCTCTCATAGAAAAAAGAAACCATTGAGAATGTATTTTAATACCAATAAATTTTCAGTATATGTATCTTGTGCAGTGATGTGCAGTACATCCAAGATTTTCAGAACAGTCCAGGAATCTCCTCACTGAACTAGCTGAATTAAGCACACTAGGGAAAACATATGTCTTTTTGCTTTGCATGTAAGTTTTGCTGAAAAAGTGGCACTATAGGTTTAATGTTAAAAAATAATATGAAATCAGAAGTCTTCATACAGGGAGATGACCTCTGAGGTCTTCATTCTGGATATGATATTGATCGTGTTCATATAGGCACAAAAGTAATTTTTTCCTTTCTGTGCTTAGCTGGACCTGGGAGTAAAATTAGAATTGAAATATATTATGGAGTATATGATGCAAGATATCACAAAAGTTACAAATAAGGATTAAAACTGAGACTGAATGCACCTAGAAGAACAATATATTCAGGTCTGGCATCGGAGCATATTCCAGGCCCTTCACAACTCAAAGCCACATTTAAAGGAGGGCAGTGTCTCAGTGCAGTGTCAGCAGTTCTTTGTGTGCTTGTCCTTGTTCCTCGCTTTTTCCTTGTTTCTTGTCTTTTGCAAGAACCAGCCCACCAACCATCTGTAGGCCACCAACCTACATTCTGTAGGAATACTGGAGATGAAATCTCCTAATCTGATGCTGATTTTTGAAGTTTATGTGGGAATCCAAGATTACACCAGTCCCCCAAAATTTTATTTCACACCAACTCGCAGAATTGTATTTCTGAAGACAAAAGACATGACACAGGTTTTGGTTTTGGCTTTATCTCAATTAAAATGGAAAAGTCTACAAACTGTTCATTTGCAGAAAATCTGTTTTGGCTGTCAAAATATAACAGTGAAAACATTCTTGCCCTGAGGAAAACACATGACAATATGGGAGACTGCTGTCCAAAATTTCCTCATTTAGACTCCGTGGAACTGTAATCCTAATGCATAAGTGCTGATATTCAGAAATACTGCTTCTACATGTACTCAAAAGTAAAGCTGCACTCCCACAGCTTGCTTCTCTGTTTCTTTGTCTTCCCACTCTTCTCACAGCATGTGAGCAGCTCTGGAGAGTTCCTCACTGTCAAGTTATAAGAGCAACCTCAAAGAAGGGAAACAGGCCAAAACATATTGTCACATCTGACATAGTATGTCTGCCTTTCTTTTTTCTTTTAAATAACTTACAGCATATTTCTGTCTTCCCTCAGATTTTCTTTTACTCTTTCTAGCACATTGCACAGTCAAGTCGTAACTGCTAGTGTCGAACAATGACAGAATACTCATCTTCTCCACTGAAATGGTGAAAAGCAACATATTTTTCTAACAATCTTCTCTTTAAGTTCTTGAACTCATCTGCAGGTAACCAGTATTAAGCTGGCAGAAGAGAGAGACAGGAGGGTTGATGGTTTAGAACTTGGAACAAAAGAAAAAATTATTGCCTTGCAAACAAAAGCTCTCTGCTTTTTCATGCTAAATAGATGCTGCTTTGAGAAGAGTCGTCCTTGTCTAAATAAAATGACCAATATTGATTTAGTTTAAAACTCTTTATTGTATCAGCTCAAGTAAATCAAATACAACTAATATAGTTCAGAGTCATTTATCACATCATCAGAGCATTAATTCTCTAGATGATTACATCCTGGAATTGCATTAAAAAGTTAATTTCATTAGTTTTAAAAATAGGACCATTTTTAAAAAATAACTTTATTCCAGCAAAAAATTCCTAGCATTTTGCACCACTGTCTAAATATCAAATTAAAACAAGTATTTCAGAGGAAAAGTTCTATTTTTGACAAACCTGCTATCCAAAATGAAATTTTGACTGTACTTTTCTTTAGAAGGATTTGACCAAAATTTGTTTCTTATGCATCAAGAAAAGAGCAAACCAGAATAGCAAGTCAGAAGTAGCACTGTGCAGTAAATGCAATACTGTTGGAATTGGACCATCCATTCTGCTTGCAGTTTGGAGGTAGCTCAGTGATATTTTTCTGCCTCTCTTTTTCACAGGACTTGCTGCATCAATGAGCATGTTTGACTTCTCGACAATGTAGCAGAAAAGGTATTTCTTCCATAGGCCAACTGTGTGACAGGCTTCACACCTGACTCTTGGCATACAGGACATATGTGATTCTCTTTCAATACATGAGCAGAAGGCCTGATGCCTCCTAGTTGCCCCCATACTCCCTGTGGGATAGACAGACATACATCTTTTCATAGAGAAATCTCAACCTCGGCACATGGTGCTAGTTAGTCATACACCAACTGTACTTACCAAAGTCCCAAAACATTCGTTGAAAATAATTGATATTTCCTGAAATGGGAGCTTGTTTAAAGAGGAGATGATTTTTCCACATAAGAAAGCCTCTCATAGATTTCACTCAGTGAAACTGATCCAAAATTTATGAAGTCAAAAAGGGGTTTTGCATCAAGTTCAGTGGCTTTGAATCAGGGCCCCAAGAAATGCCAGTGGGAAAATCTGACCTAGTACTTTAGGAGCCTTAACAAGGAACTTATTCCCTTATAGGATCTTAACAAGAAAATTGCTAAAGTCATAAGCAGTCTCTTCTGAAATACTGTGTAGAATGACCATCAGCTAAAAAGAATGATCCATACATTTTCAAAGGGTTTGGGTGAGTTTTGAACAAAAAAGTACAAGGATTCAAATTGCTAAGTTACTCTTTCACTGAAATGTTTTTGTGTGGGAATGTGAATGTGTAGAGGTATGGCATCATCAATGTTTTCTTTTATGAGTCTACCATACTGCTCACATTTCACTGGTCTTTTAATGGCATTCCTTGTTTCAGCCCTTAAGAGAACAAGAAAATTTTAAGGATGGTCTATTAATACTTCATAGCTTTATTTTGCCTTTCTGTGGTCCAGTAAATGTTATCAGCTTTTGTGTGCTAAATTCATTCACTGGCCAATTTCAAAATTCACCCTCATAAACATTTCACCTTTTTTTCTTTTAATATCAGCAACACATGGGATGAATAACAGTGTTAGCATGCCCAAGCTTGACTTCAAGGGCCAGCAACTGTGCAGTACGAGTCTGGAGAACCGTATGCTCCACAGGAAGGATTGACTTCACAGCAGTAAATGGGGCTTGAGCTTTGCCAGAAATTCAGAACAGCTTTCTGTCAAGCAAGAATTTTTTACAATGTACAACTTGTAAAAAAAAAATATAAAATAAATCAACTGACCTCAAAGAACATTGGATTTCTCTTTTATTTTTGTTAATTCTATCCTAAGACCTTTACTTGATGCAGCAGTTTGCTATTACCTTAAGAGTAAATATTAAAAATCTTTAGAAACATTGAACTTTGTATCATGCAAAAAATTCGAATAATAAAAACTGTTCTGGGATACAATATAGAGGAGTTACAAACAGATATCTAGTTTTCTCTGCAGTGCCCCATGTTGAGGCATACATCAGCTTGTTTGGAAATATTAAGGCTCTGCACATTAAATTATTGGTATCCTTTGCTTATCACTTTATTTCTTGCCATTATCTTTACATTTTCTGGGTGTGAGTGTTGCTGTGGTCCAACAACAAAATTATGTTTCTCCAAAGTTGCAGTGGAGTTTTAAGAGGCAGAGGTTTTGCAAAATGAGGTAGTGGTAAAAAAAACAAATTAATTTTCTACCCCTTAAGGACTACAGATATAAGAAGAATCAAGACACAAATGGCATAATGGCAAAATTTTAAAAGAAATTTTCCCTTTCATATAGCACACATTTCAACTCCAGAAATATAAACCATCTGTAGAAAACCCCTGAGGGAACAGCAGTAGTGCAGATTGCCTGTTAATGTCTTGGGCCCCCTCTTGTTTGAAATATGTCTCAGGCTATCTTTTTTCCTATATACATTTCATGATCTCACACTAATTATTTGGAATTCACTTATAATATATGCCTTCTGTCTCTTTGCAGAGTGACATACCCACTGGATGTTCACTACTTTTGTGTGCCACAAAATTACAATTATAATGGACTTCCAGACAGAGAAAGATAAATTTTTTGCTGAAGAGCATTTACTTAAACAAGGCCAAATATATTTCTGTCAGGGATGGTTTCCTTTCCTATTTTTATTTTGACAATAAATAAATAAAAAAATGTTATTGGGACAACTTAAGTTATCTTTAGTTGTGCTTCTGCAAACATTTCAATGTTTTTAAAATTATACTATGTCATAGAAATAAGAAATTTTCAAATTCTAGCCCACAAAGCTTTTGTTGGAAAAAACTCATTAATGTGGTTGACATTTTTGCTCCTTGTTAGAATAGTAAAAGAGCAGAGCCTGTCTAGGCCAGACACAGAAGATTCCTGCAGACTGGGCTGAAGCACCTCTCTCAGGGGCTGAACATCTCACTAACTACGTGTCCTTTCATGCCAGAAGAATGAGATCTATCAGCACCTCGTCTATACTTCTACCTTAAAATAATGTATGCTTTCATTAAAGGAACTGCAATGTCACACAGCTAAGACCTTAGGGACTCCACGCATGACATCAGGCTTTTCCAGAGGCCAGAGCTTCTCATTTGTCCCACAGAGTCAAATCAGAGTGACCTGAGCCTTGTCTTCCTAGCTTGATGCCCGTGTGGTCCTTCTTAGACTATTAAGTTATCAGAGTTCTTGTCAAAGTTTTCCCATGAAAGAGGCATCAGAATGTGTTTTCTTTTTGGAAGACAAATATAGGAGATGAATCCTACCCCACTGACCCTATCTGTTATCCAACTTGCCATCTCCAAGATTCCTTATGCCCCAAGAGACAGCCCCACCATCATATAACCAGTAAGTATGTTGCAGTTAACTTTCTGTTTCTATGGAGGAGACCAGAAAGGTCACTGCAGCTGGGCTTGATAATTTACTTATGTAAAACACCTTTACAGAGGACCAGAATTTGCAGAACCTTCTGACTTTAAAAAATTTTCCCTTCTGCCCTGCAAAATGTTGTCTTTAAGTTAGCATTCCTCTACTATGAAGGAACAAGCTTATCTGCAATTAGGTGCTGAGTGAATCTAAGCCAGGTACTCAAACTTATCTTCCAAAACATAGGCACTTGAAGCTTAGTTCTTGTTTTAAATAAAATCCAGAATTTTAAATTTAATTCCAATACTGTCTGGAAGTAGTAGGAACCCTGGCACAAGCCTTGAGTGATTATTAGTCCATTCAGCGCGAACTGCATGGGATCACGTCCAACCAGATTGAATCAGAAATTTTGAGGGCTTCATCCCAAATTACTTACACAGAAAATTCTGCTGCTATCACTTCAATTCAGATTTACATCTGAATGAATGTGTAAGCCAAGAGTAGAGTGTGCCAGTTGCTGCTTTTAGTCATTAATACAATAGGACGAAATTCATATCAGTGTTTGACAAGCTGGGATCTTTAAAGGAAATTGCTTAGTCCTATATTATTGGAAGTGGCATTTATATATTCGGGATATTTTCTTGTGGTTCTCTTTTCCTCTGTAGTTTAACTCTCTGATACTAAAAAGTTTTCCAGAACAGAAATGCTCTAAAGTCAAGCGGTGATTTATGTGCTGAAACAGAGATAATTCTAATGTTGATGTATATGTTTTCTTATCTTCTTTGCTATAAACAATAAGACCAATTTCTTAATCTTTAAAGCCTTTGTCCTGTACCAGTGCACTTATACCAGTCAAATGCCAAATGGATTTCATATCAGACCTTTAACAGTCAAATAATAAGACACTATGAAATAAGCAGAAATACACATCTTTTTCTCTTGTATGATGAAGATCCTGTTGTTGTGGAAGTGCTGTTTCTACCATCCAATGCTATTATTTGCACATGTCCACTTTATTGCTCTTATTCCTTCAAGATTTTTTTTACCAGTACCCACCATATTTTTGGCATTTCTTCCATTACTTGGTGTATCTGTGTTACCGATAAATGAGGCTTTATAAAGGGAGGGCCTTGTACCATGGCTCCGTCCTGTTACCTGGGCTAAGTGGAAGGGAACTTTGGGAGAGTGACCCAGCTGGAATAGGGGTAGAGAGACGTGTGAGACGTGCAGGACATGCGGGAGGTGCAGGATGTGCTGCGTGGCCGCCGCGTGTCCCCATCGCTGGGTACAGGGGTTGGTTCGCTGGGCCTTGTTGGACCTTAAAATGACATAAGCTGATAACCAGCCAACTGCTTAAAAAGGCCGGATTTTGGCAATAAGGAGCACTCCTTTGCACCTGCCCAGGGTCCCTGCATCGCTCATTACCACAACATATCTGATGCTGTGGCACAAAGTTAACCCGTTTATGATCCTGTGCAATGCGCTCCAGGATGATCCTGCTCGAGCAGGGAGTTTGGAGCCACTGTGGTGTCTTCAGACCTCATCCATTCTGTGATACTGTGATCTCTGTGTGTTCCTTCTGCCAGGCCAAACCTTGTTTTGCTCCCCTGATTTGCAGCTACACTCATGTCCAGACCACAGTGTTTAATTCCTCAGTACCCAGCCTTCCTGTCTTCTCCCAGGTCCCTGTTCTATGCAGATCCAATCTCAAACCATCCCACTTGTTCTCCTCTCCTCAGCACCCTCTCCCAGGGCCTACACCCTACTTAGAGCTCTCCTATATCCTTTCTTCTCAACTCTGTGAGAGATCCTCACTCCATCTACCATAATTGTATTTCCTTGATTTTTCTTTATCTTCAACTGTGCACTTGAAAAGCCACAGTGAACAGCTAAAACAAGGGACATTGTTTTGCTGGAATGTGATAGTAGCCTTCTGAGAGTAGGACTTTTGTCTATAGACAATTAAAGAGCTGCTCTGTCAACTAACCAAATGCCAGGGACTCTGCATGTCTTCCTTTTCATTTTTTAACATTCTGATTTCTACCCAAATCCCTCTAGGTTTCTGTCCATTGACACAATAACATTCCACAGAAGTGGTCACAAATGTGGCATTCCAAAGTTACTGTGTTAATTCCAAATGTCCAAAGATGCCAGTATAAGCTCAGACAATAAATGTCACTAAAAGTGTCCCATATTTACTGTCTCTCAAAAGAGCAAATGTACTTTCTACACAAGCAAAAATATGGTTTTGTTTCTCTAATTATCACTTTTATCATCATAGGCTGGACTCTGGCACTCACATATGAGTTCATTCCTTCTTGTCCATCAACAGCAGTTCCAGCAGTCCTGCAGCTCAAATAAGGCCCTATTCAGCCTTGCAAAAAACAATTTTATTCCTGCTGTGTTTTCAGTGACACCAAGGATCCCCGTTCTTAACAGTAATGTCTCTTTCAAGCATTCAGCCATTACCAGGTGGTCCTAAAAATCAATACTGTGAGCTTGGCTTAAAACTACCCTGTGTGTTCCTCTACATTTAAAATGCATGTGGGTTGCCCTCTCAGTCTTTTGTTTATCACTGTGTAAACTAGAGTAGAATTTAAATGTCACTACCTGCAAACATTTGATTCAAAGAGGAATCTTTTAGAGTAACATAAAGTACTGTCAGGGGTTCATGCAGTGTTGCACAGAAGTTATTGCAACTAGTTGCATTAATCTGTCATTCTGCCATTGATAGACTGAGTGGGTGAAATAAAATCCTTGGCTCACTCTGGTTATAGGTCTGTGATCACTCTACACTGACGTAAGAAGCAGCTGTTGCCTAAAGGGGGTGGTCTCATTCCTGCTACATTTCTTGCGCTGGTTCTGCTTTTCAGTGACTGCATGATGAGTTGGATCAGCAAACTAATTGGTATTCTGACAGGATAATTGTAAAATAATGGAATTTGAAATTGAGGAAAAATACCTAAATAAGAAAAGAAATTTTTAGCCAATTTTTAAGATATAAACTTACATTCTTCAATCAATATTGCTGAAATTTTCACACCAACTTGAAAACTGAACTTAGCCTTGGCAAGGAATCAGCTGCATTTCCTATGCAGTTCCACCAAAGGTATCCCTTGTCTAAATGCCAGGTTCCTGTTGCTCTACTGCTGTGTGGATTATGACTAATGGATGCTGGGTGAGCATCATCCACCTGTTCTGTGGGTCATGAGAGCACTTGTGATATACTTACACAGGAGATGAAGATCAGTAAATACTTCACAAGTCTTCTCACCACCAGCTTTTACCTACAGCAAATATGGATTGTGTACAGATACCATCATATATAGATACACTGATGAATACATTATGAAAATATAGTTATTCTCTTTCAGGTTAAAGGGATTTAAGATGCAATATTCTATAAATCTTCCTTGGTTAAAGTATGAAAGTACATGTTTTTAGTGAAAAAAATCTCTAGGAATTGTGTGAAGTGTTTTGAAGATATCTGCATATGCTTTACTCATATAGTAATTATTTGGTTTGAGAGTAGAGTTGTGATAATATGTTCAATATTTTTAAGATATGACATTAACTATGCTTTTCTGAAGGAGTTTATAGGTAAATGTTATTTCCCAGGCTGGAAGGGCTCATAGCTTCTTAAGATCCCAATATTTGGTGTGTTTTTAATGGACTGATTTCAACAAAAAATTACTGTAATAACTGAGATTTTTACCTGGCATGGTCACATGTTATATAAATATATATAAAAGACAGCTTGAACATTCATGATTTAGTTTTCATACCAAAGTAACTCTTCTTAAAGCAAAGTTATTATTTTCTACCTTTGAAAACTTGAACTATCTGTCTATGCTGACAAAGGACTTAGCTCTTCCTCTTTCTGAGTCTCCCAGATAGCTTTTTTGGAATTTATTTAATTATATCCTTTAGCAAATATCTGGCTCATATTTCCAGATGTCCTTAATTAAATATTCTAAGTTTTCCCTCAGTTACAAACCCTTTGATGTGTGCAGATTTATTAACAACCAAAGAGTGAATCCTGAGCTGAATTGTCCGTTCACTTTCTGCAGAATCCCACAGCATAAACCCCTTCTAGAAGAAGTTGGAAATTATTTTAAATTATATTTAAAGACTCTACTGTACTCTCTTCACAGAACTGGCAAAAATGGATTTTAAAGGTTTCCAAAGAAATTCAGCCTGAAATGAAAAGCAAATATGGAAAATTCCAGCTTCCTTAATTATGTTGGCTGTACAATCAACTAACTTGAGACATTCAGAATATACCAACCTACCTTAGTTATAGTTACTACCACTGTATCTGACAAAGATTAGAAGGGGTGGCAGAAAACCTTCCCTAAAGTGCTATGCAATATCTCAATATATCTGAGGTTATGCAGTATCTGAGTATGTTGGAGTAAGGCAGGATTTGTAAATAAGGAACTTTTTCACTACAGACACTTGTGACATGCTGCAGTGAAGATTATACAATACACTGCTCAGGCAGCAAGACTGAATTCCTTGTTATTCAAGCACATTCTACACAGTCTTCCAAGGAATCCTGTTAAATTTGGCAGGATTTAGTTCAGTCTTTTTTGTAAAACAGCAGGGTGTAATCTTACCTTATTCTGACACATCCTTGAAACTAAAAAAATACAAGTTTTAATCTATTCTAATCCCTGACATATAAAAAATATTTCAAGTGTCGTTCTCCAATACCACACAATTTGACATTTAACAGTCCCTTTAAGCATAGGGATTCCATGGGGGACACACAGCTAAAGAAACACAATTATTAAACCAAACCAGTGGCTTTCTCAACACTTGAATTCAGTTATACTTACTCTCATGCAAGCAGATTCAAGACAAGAAGCAATTAATCAAAGTGTTAAGGGGCAATATTATGATGTTTAAATGCTTTGAGCATTATAATGTGACTGAGAGTTTAGAATTGTTCCAGATGTTGCAAACATAATTTTCATAAAAATGAATAGAAGTTCAAAACTCTATTGTATCCCATCAGCTTCTCTTCAGGCCAACTCTTCTAGCACTGACTCTAAATCACCGATTTTTGGAGACATGCCAGGAAAACAAACCAGTTCCTTGCTAACATCTTGTCTATACAAAGTTATTTACACTTAGAGAGTCTCCAAAAATGACGCCAAGGCACCATTTACAAATTGCAAGAAGCAAAATGGCTTTCAAATGAACATTCAGGACACAGATGAAGAGAATATAAAAAAATAAATATAAATATAAATGTGAATATTAAAATGTACATGCACATAAATATAGATATCTATATGCTATATCTAAATAACCACTATCTAGTGCAACTTGACATTTGTTAGAGCCTATACATCACACAAAGAATATTTCTGTGACAAAAAAGCACATCCATGTGGAATACACTTAGAGGTAGGATTTAAGTAAAAGGATAGGATAGATGCTTGTTCTTCCTGAATCCATTCTGATCATTCCTTTTTCCTTTGGTCCTTCCCTTAAATATCTGTAGTTAAGTTTTGCACCTTTCTACAATCCCATTAAAAGGTCTAATAGCAAGTTTTACCCAGTCCCACAACTGTTTATCCCCAGAGCCCACAGGAATCCATGTGCCCCTGAAGGCAGTAATCCTGGCCAGTTTGTGCAGTGTTTTTCTTGGGTCCCCTTGATGGATTTCCTCCTGAAGACCATGATCTGATCCTTTTTAAAGAACCCTGGGAGTGGCCAGATTAGAGCCCTCTGTTTGAATGGAATAAATTATGGGATTGATGGGGGTTCCATCACCCATCATTGTTTTTCTTTGCTCAATATGATTAGCCTTCAGTAACATAACCTAATATACAGATATTCTACTTCTAACTCATTTGTGTGCATTCTCACAACTTTGTCTCTCCTTTCTTCCTACACTGTGCATATACCACTGCTCAGTTAAAAAAAAAACAAAATGTACCTACATCTTACATTAATAAGGATCCAGCTGTGGCAGTATAGTAACCAAAACAAGAAAATTAATCTCCATTTGTTAGGCTTCACACATTCCATTAGGTTTTGACTTGTTTCTATTAAACACTCTGAAAAACCTTCATACTCCTCAACATTGTAAAATGTTGCGTCTAGTATTTTTCCCTTTTTCTTCTGCACTTTTATCCTTTGTCCAAAAGTCCTGTATGTGCTTCTGCATTGAGGCAAACATTTGCATATTTCTTTGCTTACATCCTCTGACCTGCCTAGCTCTGTTTCAAAAATAGTGCTGTGAAAAGCAAACTCCTTCCCAACTGGTCTCCTTCTGTTTTCTGGCAATGAACCTCCTCCCCTAATCTTGGTCATTTTACAGTTTCAGCGACATTTTTATGTTCTCTCCCTGTTTCCTCTCCCCAGCATATTTACACTTTGTGCTTATCCATGTCCATTTCTTTCTCCTCTCTTCTTGAGCTTATTCTAGCTCTTATTATTTGTTCCTTTTTACTGCATCAACCTCATGTCCAGCAGCTTATCATGGATTCTGTTTCATTACTTTATACTCCCTGCTGTCTGAAAAATCATTCATGTTTTCCAAAATCACTCCCTATCTGTGTCTTTCTTTGTCTTCTGCACAAAGCTCCATTTCTTCCAGCAGCTACATAATAAGCCCTTAATTGTCAACAAGTATGATGTGATTCATAGAACGCTTACTCAAGTCTTCTTTTAGAAGACATTAGTAGATATCCTTTTGTATAGTACTCCAGCTTTCTCCAGCTTCTGTTTAAAACTCTTCATTGGCCTCTTCTCAGTAGAAAATCACAATTTTTTTCCTCACATCTGAGATGGGAGGTAAACTTACAGCCCTATTGAATGCAAAATCAAGTTTCATATGAAAAAATGCAAACCAAAATCTCCAAAAAACAACAAAAAAAAACAAACTGACAAAAAAAGCCCCAAAAACTCAAAACAAACCCACTACTGAAAAAAACCCACCTAATAACAGCTACTGGATCAAGACATCATTCCAGTCTTTGCTACTAAATAGTTTTGGCTTTATTTTCCTTTCATCTTTACTTATTCCTTCCCAACATCTCTGGTTCATCAAGATAAATTCCATATCCATTTTCCTCTCTTCTACCTGACTCTCTACCTGCCATTGGGATTGCCATTTCTCTGTGTTAACTTAAATTTAGTAATATCCTAATCGTTCCTGTATCATCCTTTCCTTTAAATAACGCTTCTGTCCTTAAGTTCATAAAATTGGGCCTTTCCTCAAGTACTTCAAAACATCAGGCAGGATCTTAGTGTTTTAGGGCAAAGCAAGAAACTAGGAAAAAAAAGCGGATGGCAGTTAATTTTAATCTTTTTTTTTTTTTTAATTTAATCCTTTTTCTTATGACTAGCTGTGTCAATGGAGAAGTCAGCAGCTAAGAAGAATTATATTAATTTTGGAAAAGATACTGGGGCTTAAGTGTGTTAGCTGATGCATTCAGACATCTCTTAGCAAACATTCATGGACCACTGTGAGGTTTGTCTTCTGCTAATATTTGGCAAGAAGCACATGTAGGGACCAAGATTCATAACTGGACTTGGCAACTTTCTATAGCTGAGTGGATTAAGCGAGTACAGTAAAGAAGGAGGTGGACAAGACAAAATTCTTTCCATATGGGAGAAGAATTTTTATATCTTGAGGGAATTTAAGCCTAGAGGCTGAGCCTTCAAAACTTTCTAAAATTATAAAAACACCTTTTCACAAAAGCCTGAGAGTTTTGGCTGGAGTCCTCTCAGAAGCCTGAAAGCCACCAGTGCTGGTGCCATATATCTCTAGGTCTGCAATATCTGAGGTGATAAATCTGAAAAAGAATTTTGTAATAAGAAAAATGGTCTGACAAAGGAGAGGGTAGCTAAAATCTTGTACGTAATCAATAGTCTGTGGCAATTATGGTATACAAGCTTCAGAGTCAAAATGTGGTCACACACCCGTGTTTCTTTACTTTATTCCCTCCAAAACCTGGTAAGATTATGGTTTTCCAGGTATAACTTTAATGTCTACTAGAACAGTAGAAGTTTACTTATGTAAGATGGCACATCCTCAGCTGTATAAGGGGTTATTAAGATCAGAGAGATCTTTATGTGGAAGAATATGCAGAACCATTCAGCACCAGATGAGGCCTGAAAAGCTGAAAATCTGCCAGACAAACAATTTTAGAAATTAGGAATAATAGCATGCAATATTATTTTTGATAGCCACCCACCCAGACGCATTTCTAGCATCTGGGATCACTGCAGCTCATGCTACAATTATTATGCTTTATTTATACACCTTTTTATGCTAGTGAGAATTTCAGCCTGCACACAATAATTGCTTCTTCATCTTGATGCCATCAGTTGCTGATTGTGATAGCTTTATCTTTGCCCCATTAGCCTGAATATGTTTGCATATTCAGCCTTTTAATGTGATAAATTTATAATCTGCATTGGTTGACTTTAAAAACTACTTCAATAGAAGAAAGGGGAAAAATCTTCATTTTTTTTGGACAGATTTAGAATAATTTTAAGGAGAAAATCCATTTTGTATTAAACTTAAGTTTCATTTAAAGGTTTCTTTTACTTCACTTTTGCTTGCTTAACTTTGCCTTGTTTTACTTTACTCTCCAATTTCTGGGGGAAAGGGAGAAAAAGAAAATGAGACTGTCTGTCTCATTTTATTGGTAAAGTATTAACGCAGAATGGCAGAACAATTTGTAGTTATTGCCTCCTGAATAAAACTAATTTCAGGCTGTTGAAGAAAGACAGAAATTGCAGAAGAAAACTTCAAGACAAGGCATGACAAATGTGCCATTTAGCCTAGCACTTATTTTGAACAGGATATCTTCATGTCAGCTTAGTCTAGACTATTTGGGATGTCTTTCTTTTCAGTAAATTCTGATTCCTTGCATCCCTTTTGCTAATAACATGTATACATCCTAATTTTTTTTTGCTATTAATTACCTTTAATTTTTAGGAAATTGTAATTTCTGTTGCCTTCATCATTCCATCAAGAGTAGCCAGCCTATATCTGTACAGCCATATACCACAGGAAAATGGTACAAAACAGGAAGCCTAAAAACATTCTCATAATTAGTCCGGTCCCTCAGAGTTATGCAGTGATTTTGTGTTTTTCCAATAAAGGTACAACAGTCAGGTATATCACTGGCTGCTCATTCTGATCAGGTGAGATTTAAATTAATTTGAACTTGTGAAAAAGTGTAATGCAAGCTACTTCTTGCTGTGGGCAAATGTACTATTTGCACTTATTATCCTTCTAATTTTGGAGCAAACATAAATGCATTACAGCCTGTATTTGGAGCAGATGGAAATTTTCACATTACTCAAAGACTGGACAAGAGAGCAGTTGTAAATTTCTAACCAATTCAAATACAACCTCCCATGTTTCTTACCACAATGGGTACCTCAAAACAGCTCAGGGAAAGAACTGCATTCTGCGAGCTTGAATATAAATTCTGACCTATAGACTAGCCTAAGCTTGCAGTAAATGTCCCACAGATTCAACTGAGATGTTTGGACAAGGTAAAGGCTGATCTTGTCTGACTTAGATAGATGATATTTATGATTTATACTGCAGTATATACCTAAAAATGAGGGAGACCTTGTGCTTGAGCACAAGTAGATTGACTTATTTTGTTCTTTTGATCACCCTTATTTTTTTTCTTTTCCCTGTTTTTCCTCCTTTTTCCTCTCTGTGTTTTTTCCTTCCCTAGAGCATTGTGGACCACTATAGTCACAGATTTTCCTTCCATGTTCGTCTCTACTTTCAGTACTGAGACTAGCTTTACAGAAAAAATAGATGTGGCATTTGCAACACCGTTCTAAAATTATGTAACTGATATGCAACTGAGCTTATCAAATCACTGTCTCAAGCGGATGAAGACTACTGCATTTTTAAAGGTTTTGTTTATGTGTACATCACAGCTATGTGCTCTAGGAAAACATTTTTTAAACTAAAATGAAAGCACACGAAAATACAGAATTTACAAAGTTTTTGTAGATGAGAAAGAACAATACATTTTGTTAGGTTGGGCAATACACAGATTGCAGCTTGAATGCTTGATATCTGTGGGTTAAAACAGAAGGCAGTCAGGGAACATAATCTTCAAACCACAGAAATTGCATCCCTCTGGTTATCACATGCTGAGATCTAAATATCTGATCTTAGTCAAAATTTTCAAGTCTCATAGGAGCTCAGTAGTACAAAAGTACCGATCCCTAACATTTAGCAAATTCTAGCTTATCTTTCTCCACCAACTGATGTTTTTTAATATTCAGTTAATATTCGCAGAAGGGATCTTCATTCTCAGGAAAAAGGTGTATA
>VZTB01008899.1:424755-564921 GCA_013397245.1 Thryothorus ludovicianus | reverse complement strand
ACAGTTCTCCTGGGCTGCAAAATGTTATTTGCAATGTTTTTTTAATGAGATCAGTCTATTGAAGTACTCTTCTTTTAAAATTTGTCACAACAGGTGTTATTTTTAGACAATACTTATACACATCCTTTTTAAAGTTTAGCCATAATATTTTACTGGAACTATTTCCTGCGGTAATGCATTCTGCAGGTGAAGTCCACACAATGGCAAGGAGAGATGCTTCCTTCACTTTTGTCTAAATATAGTGGCCAATAATGCAAGTAACTCCACTCAATCTCATGTTGTTTCAGTTTCATGATAACCCCTAAATAAGTAGTGTTAATGCCAAAAAGCCCTTTCAAACTTAGCTCATCTTTTTGCTTTCTGTGGTTTAAATTGAAGAAAAAAAAATGAGAGGAAACAAATCAGAGTGAAGTTATGAAATTCCAGGAAATACATTTGGCAAAATTTGCCTATTTTCTGTCAAAACAGGCCACATAGGAATGTAAACTACTGAGACAGAGAGTTATTTGTTAATAAAACCTGTATATGAACAAACATTTGAGAAAACTCTTGCATCTGATATGTAAAAAAAATATCAGAATTAAATGGATCCTATTTGGCCCAACACATTCAGGTTTGGAGCTCCTGAGCCTACACGTGGGAATAACACCTGAGTTTTCATTTTAAAGTTTTCCATGAGGAATGGAAGAGGAGTTTCTAATTCTTTTTAATTACTGCATAATTACTTGTGCTTTTGGACACATCTGGGCCATACATCTGGTTAGACCAGGGGAAGGAAAAAGTAAAATCAGGAGCAGGAAATTGAATAGCACATAAACTAAATCTAGCGCCAATGCAAATTTTGAGACTTTTGCTTTCCAAAGCCACTCAACATCTCCTCTTCCCCGGAACAGGTTGAAGACTTTTAGGCTGTTAATTCCTCTACAAATCCTGCTGCATAAAGTATGTGAATTTAGCAGCTCAAATTTAGACTTTGAAAAGAGCAGAAATGCATGAAGCTGTTTCCAAAGTTTTCAGTGAAGTACCAAATAGACAACATCTGTGAAACAGCAAAGCTAGGTAATATTTTAATGGTGAAAGCAAACAACAACTGTTTCTTTCAAATGTGGCCAAGAGTATCCAGGACTAAGGGAGCCATGAGGCCAAAGCAACAGTACACAAGAGGGAGCATGGTGTTAAGAGTGTACTGCTGGGAACAGGGAATCCTGGTGCTCTGGATCATATCTGGGCCTTGTCCAGTGCCTGTCTAAAGTATACTGCCTTAAAAATTCAGAGAGCCTGCAGGTCTTTCCTAATGTTTTTATTTGCAGCAGAATGAGTAACAGCAGCTCTGCCACCAATTTTTCCTCTTTGACCCTGCTTCTGTAAGAAGGCATTCACAACCTCTGAACCCAACTCTGGCCTGAGATCCTTGGATCCTTAACAGATTTCTAAACACCAAAATGTGCAAAGGCAGAAAATATGCATCTAGATGCTAAGTTCATGGGTAGATGAACTAATTCCATCCAAGTATATATAAAGTTCTCAGACACCCATATGCATATTTTAGATAGGGAAAAGGTAGACACATTGCAATCAAACATGCAAATTTCATCTAATCTTTACTTTAGTTTTCTAAAAACTATTTTTTGTAAGTTATTCTTCAGCTTACTTAAAATTGCTGCTAGAATGTCCACAGTTAGAAAAATAGATCAGCATTTAGCCACTGGAAAATCTGACTTGATTTTCAGAGGTGCTAAGGAGACAAAGTCAAGTTTGTGGCTCCTGCTGAAAGCACTCTAGCTATATGTTTACATGCTAGGTTGAGGGTGTCATCAGCATTTCACACCTCACATAAACCACTGGGTTTACACTAATAGGGTTTTTAAAAAAACAGGGTGTATAATAGGTGGTAACAGTTTAAGAAGAGGGGGAAAACAGTAAAAGAGAACATGAAAAATTATGGAAATCAGCTATATGCTACTGGTAAGCAGCTGTATAGTAAAACGATAATGTTTTTCTTATATAGAATTGCACCTTTCATTTTTTCTAATGATGTATTTTGTATGATTTGTTTGTGATATATTTCTTGCATTAAACAGCAGACAGGTACAACAGTAGATATTTCCCAACAGTTCCATATTCTTCCCTTTAAACATTGAGTCTCCCTCCACTTTTCTTTATCATGTAGCAGTAGTCCATTACTCTGTTGCATCTTAAAAACATCACATAAAACGCAACTTACCTCATCAGCTTTAACCTCCATCTTTTATCTTTTTGGCTTTCATCTCAGTGTCTGGAGAATTTCTTCAGTCCTAGATACTTCCCAGTCTGGTAATTTCTCAAAATTTTGCTAACAAAAATCTCTTAAAAACCAAAGCTCAGAATCATGCATAGCTTTTCTCTCTTCCTGACCCATCAATATTATTGCTGACATCAGCAGTACTTCTTTCCTAGCTCCTCTTCTATTTTAGGTTTAATGTTTCTTTCCTGTTTAGCTGCCCTTCTGCTCCCAATTTTCCCTTATGTTCCTTGGTGTCATTTCTCTTTTTGCTCTGCCTTTGCTGTCTGTGGAAGGTTTCTCCTTCAGGTGTTTCCTGTCCTTCAACGTCTCCTCTTCTGTTCTGTGGTAATCTCTCCCACCAAACCAAATTCAGGTATCATCTCAACTGAATATCTCACAGAACTATATTTTTTACTTGAACTTCTTTGATTCCATGCACATCCAAATTTTAGCTTCTGATATTTTCTGAGGAATGTCTAGCTGTCAGCTCCATTGTCTAGTTGTCATTAAAAGAGAGCACATAACTTTCCTCACAATGTTCCTTTTCTAAGTTTCTATACAAAATATCACCATTTAGTCTATCATTTTGGTAGGTCATTATGCACAATCTTCAACTGTGTCCATGACCAGAGCTTGATATATGGATAGACATAGTGAGAATTCTTATATGACCTCTTGGAAGCATTTGGTTCTTGTTGTGTCTTGGCTAGCACAGTATCTCTTTTTCTGTTTTAAATGAAGGTAGTTTTTACTTGCACATCTAATTAATCACTTCACTTGCTGTCTTTTTGGACTGTGTCTCTGCTCTGCTTTATTATGATATCAAATACAAACATCTTCCTTTTCAAATTGTGTTATGTCCTAGGCTGCTATTTCTGCTTCACATTGATATAAATCACTTATCTCAGAACTCATGGTATCTCGAGTTTGGGAGGAAGATATATATAAAAATACAAGACCTCATTTTTCCAAAAGCAGCTTAAAATGTCATGTTTGCTAGGAGCGATTACACACTTTTACACATACATTTCAGTTATGCAAACCTCTTCTGTAAACAATAGGATAAAATAGCAATAGGTAAATATTTATATGCAATAACTAATAATGTATACACATTTTTATGCTGTCATTATTCAAATGAGAAATTATTAGTTTTTGCAAAAAAAATTTTTTTAAGTCCATTCTATCATAATTCTTTGTTCATTATAATTTTTGTCAGATTCCTAGACTCTGTTCTACAGAAATGCTTCTGCATCTAATTTTTTTCTGGAATTCAATCTATTGGCAAAAATTTTCATCCCACACGGAAATTAAGATCAGTGAAAACACAGGTATATCCAAGGTTCACAGCATGCTCCATATCTCACTATCAGAGTCTAAATTCCCTTCTCATGATGTTCATTCTCCTCAACACACCTTATGAATCTAATGCTTAAATGCAATCTCTACTCTGCAAATTAATTATGTGTTATATATGCAAGAAACTATGTGATATATGCAAATAAACTTCGCTCTTTTTGGATTAGAATTATTCAAACCTTCTAAAAGACAACTAAGAAGTTACTGAGAAAGCAGAATAAACTGATGGACAGGGACAACTGCCACTGCTGAAGTCCTGGATGTTGAAATATCTCTCCCGCTTTTCTGTCCTAAGCTTCAAAAACCTACAAAAGAAATTTCCTATAAAGGACACATGAAAATGCACTCACTCTTCAGGGCCTTTTGTTGGTCTCTGTTAATATTTCTCTTGGCTCCTTCTCAGTGAGGTTTTTAAACAGTTTTAGACCTTGAGTGCCCATATAAAGTGCCTTAGTATTGGACTTAAGAGAATGATGGTTCAGCGGTTGATTTTGTCATAGTATTACACTTGTAGCTTCCCTACAAGTTCAACTTTGCAAAAATAACAACAATGTGCTTTTTCTAATTTGGCAAAAGTCACTTTCATGACTATAAAACAGTTACTGCGCTGCAGTTCAGATTGAAATTGGATTAAAGAAGTGATGTGGGGACATCAAAATAAATGACTGAAAATAACAAATAAGAATTCCAGTAAAGTAACAGAACAAAAATGTTATGTCTTGTCTTGAGTAGATTAGTGGTAAATAAAAATATTATCACTGAAAAAGAGCTGATGCTGCATGGGAAAGTTTGAAAAGAATTCTGTTTAGAAGCAGACCTACACAAACAATTATTTTCCCTCATTCCTTAGTGACATCACCATTTGCATGGGCTCAGGGGAGGCCAAACACATAAATTTTGACTTTGGGCCCTTTGGTGATGACTGTAAAGTCTTTTCTTAAGCTATGCTACAATAATTGCCCCAGCTGGACTGGATGTGAATGACCCAATTTTCATCCCAACACTGGGTTTTCAGTGCTGTCCCTTTGATCCTTAAGTTCATTTCATGACCAGTTTTCTTTGGTCATTGTGAGCCTTGAAGACAAATATGTGTTTTAAAGTTCTTCTGAACTGATATATATGCACTATATAGCTGTGCAGTACTAGTGATAATTTGCAATCACTTACGATCAATGAAGCAAATACATGTGGATGGATTATTTAAAAATCAGCATTTTAAATAAATACCCATGAACTGCAGCTACTGAGCTGCAAAGCACAATGTGTGGGACTGAATACAAAATACACTTTCCAAAATAAAGATACCTAAATGCACACTGTATTCCTGCAACACACCTATTTTATGCAAGAAATCCTGCAGGCACTCAGCATATGATTGCATGTTAAGAACATGTGGATATTTAAGATAAACGGGAACATACCACAGGCAACTTTTATGACAAGTGAATATAAAAATCATAGTGTACCAATAATTACATTGTTCTGTAAAGAAACTCCCTGGCTTTAAACAGAGATAAACAGGATTCAGTTACCAGCTGCTCAGGTTTAGTTTGCTAATTTCTCACAATTATATCAATGTTTACATTCAAAATGTAATAATAATTACTCTAATCATTGACAGAGAATTTGCACATCTTCTATGTTCAATAAAGTTGAAATAAGAAACATTTTTATACCTACTCTAAGATAGGTAACTGCAACTATTGAATCATATGTCTATCATAAAATATTCCAGCTTTAAACAACCGGAGCTGAACACAAAAATAAATTTAACTATTAAATTTCTGTTTTAAGACCTATGTTGTATGTTGGTGCAAACTATTCTGCAAATCTCAGTTAATTTGTGCAAAAAAAAAGTAGCTACTGGAAAATATGACTGAAAATTCTGATTTCATCTCCCATCGGAACCTCATAAGACATTACCCTCAAGATCCATGTGAAAATAATCTGTTAGTTTTAAAAAACACATAAAAATACAAACAAGAATAGATATGTTATAAAAATCTGACAAACAAGTGGGTTTTTGGTTTTTGGCTTTGGGGCTTTTTGTATTTGGGTTTTTAAGTATAATAAGCCATATGTAAGTCTCATAAAAGGTACATCTGAGTAGTATTAGGAGTGTGATTTCCCCTGATCTCAGAGGCATTGCTCACACTTTAGTCCCATTCCAGAGAGCAATGAAAGCAGATGGTGTGATATGATATGATGGTATGATATGATATGATTGATATAATTATCTGCAGAAGCAGCCTAGTGAAGGGGAAAGTGGTGCTAGCTTTCTTCCTAACAATCCACCAGTGTACATCCACACAGGCACAAAGAAACCATTTCTAGGCATCAACAGGTAGTCTCTGTTGCTCACTCAGCCCATGATTTTTCTACAGAGAGTGCTAGAATAAGTACATTTCCAAGAACCTCTAACCTTTGAATAGAATTTTTGAAACAGCATGCAATTTCTCAGAGTCTCAATGTAAGTTGGAAGGGAGATAGAATACCCTTAGGGAGTCAGAGCTAAGAAAAATGCACCATAGTAGTACTTTGGCAAATGTTCCATAACACTGCAGCCAAATTAACTCACTGTTTTCTGTACTTTCTTTCAATACAGTGGTGCTGGACATTATTCCAGACTCTTTCTCCTACTACTTTTATACATGTCAAGTAATTTCTTGAAGGACTGATGCACAGAGACAGACAGTCTTGTTCTACTTTTTATAATCTTGAAGAAATACTTTAAGTCTCTGTAACATGTCTTACTTGCAAATCAGTTTCCAGATTTGATTTTCCTTTCACTGTTCTTGTACACCTCCCCAGATGAGTTCACCCTTCATTCTTTGCCAAAGCCTCTTTGCCCAGAGACTCTGCTCTCATGATCACACTGCTAACACTGTGACCAAAAGCTAACCATCAGCAAAAGCTGGCATTCAACTCTGAACCTCAGTCCTTTCCACTGCAGTGAAGTTTTCTTCAGCTATCCAAAAATGAAATCCCTATTTCCTTAAAGTGACATTGCAGCAGAGGAAGTTGTGCACTCCATCAGTCTGTACACAAGCAACTGAAAAAAAAGCAGTGGACATCTTGAATATTGTTTCCCACTCTACAGAAGATGGAATTTTAATTGACAGTGGTGAAATTAGGGTATATAAAATTTACATATAGCTTTCTCTTCTTGATCATTATGGGAAAAGCTATATCATACCATATTTGCCATGAGGAACTAGTTTTGTCCCCTTTTTCATTCACTCTCTTCCTTTCATTTTGACTGATTGCTGAAGTGTCAGGGTTAATAAATCTTCTCTTCAGTTCACACAGTTGTCCTGTTGTCCAGAATTCAGGAAGTAGCACAAAGTGTGATTTTGCCAAGTCACGATATCCTCACATCGTGTGAGTGGAAGAGTTTCCTGGGAAGAAGGATAAGCAAAATTGCATTACTAGATCTCCCAAACTTTAAGCTTAGCAACTGCTTTGTCCCAGAGAAAATTATTCTGCCTGAGCTTCCCTAATGAATAATGCAGGGGGACTTGGAGTACCAGAACAATCTTCTTGCCATTTATGGATGCTAAGTTACCCAAGACAAAAAGCAAGATGCTAGTTTTGTAAACAGCTATTCTTTGGTAAACAGTTTGGAATGCTTCCTTTTTCCACCAGAAGTAAAGAAATCTTCATTGTGCCTGTAAAACTAAAACAGCCTTAGCACAGAAAAATCTGTGTTAACCTCCTTCACAGAAAGAGACAGAATAACTTTGAGATGTGCTTTGAATTAGGAAATTAAAAAAACAATAACAAAAAAAATGTTTCTTGGGTTTCATCTCTAAGGCAATATTTGGCCAGCATGCAAAGTCATTGCATCCTGACTAGTTTTACTGATAAATTGGAGAAAATGCAAGGAGAGAGCATCAAATAATGACATGAAATTTGTTGGAATTAACTGTACTCTGTATATAAGGTGTTGCTTTAAATAGGTTGAGATTTTCTTTCTCGAAGCTGCCACAAGAGGAGCTGTGTCTTGAAACCATAATAACTTGTTGCTGTTGCTTTCAGCTTGTATTGAAAACTCATTGCAGCCCAGGAGCAGAGAAATAGGTAGAGTGTGTCACTGAAAAAAGACATATTCATCCTTGCCTCAGAGAATCAAGATCATCTCAGAAAGAGATGACATCATGTAGGCCATGTTTTTTTCACCCAGACTTCTATTTAACTGGAGTGTATTTCAGAGCGTGGAGTAGGGCACACTGCAGGGGTGTTCCATGGTTTAGCATTCACTGCTCCTAATCCTGAATAAAAAGCTTACTTTGAACAGCCCTCATACTAAAATTTCATGCACCACTTCCAGAGTGTTGGCAGAGCTACACAAGCTTTTAAGGAACTGATGCCAGCATTCCTGTCTAGAAACATCCTGAGCCATAAGTTAACTAACAAGTTCATATTGTTGCCTGTACAATTTCTTTTCTCTACCGATTTTGGCTGTGCCACCAAATTACTGGAATGTGCTGACAGGACGTCCAGTACACTGCAAGTGTAGCATTCAACACAGTGCAAGAAGAGCTGGTCTCATGAGATGTCAGAACAGCTGTTACACCCCAGCACTGTTTCAGTTTATAAGAAAACATATCTGGCAGGGCATTCTGAACACATTCAGGACACGTGCTAAGTACTTGGAAAACTGTTGGCTTTGGGCAGTGTGGCACACGTGCTTCATTGCTTGTGACTCAGTGGATGGAGTAGATCCTGATCTACAGCTTGATTCTGTACCCATGTTTTTCGTTTGTATATTTGTTTCTTACAAGTTGGTCATTCAAGTCAGAGGAGAAAAAGGCACAATATTATTCTTGATAGGCATTTTTGAAAGAGGCTTTCCCTTTGCTGGTAGATCTTCTAGGCATGCAGATATTTTTCAACTTTGTCACCTACAGTAAGGTTCATCTTGGGATTTTGTAGGTTCTCAAGATTCTCTCAGATGACTGAATTCTTCAAGTTAGCTTGTAGGCAGCTCTGTATAGCTATTATTGCTTGAAAAACCTGGTTTAAACTCATTTGCACCACAGTTAATCCAAGAGGATTTTAAACAACTGGGAGTGGGAGCTCTTTTTCAAATTAAAGAAAAGACAAAGTTCTGGGACTGCATTTTCTTAATTTTTCTATTCCTTTTGGCAAATGCAAGACTTACCTAAAGAAATCTCAAATTTCAAACTTCAAAACTGTTTGTCTGGACACACTGCAAAGGAAACTTGTTCCTCAAAAAACACTGAACAACTTTTCCCATTAATAAAGACTCCATTCAAGTATCTTTAAATACTACTTGAATAATCACACAGCAAAAGCAGATAAATGGCATAGAAAAATTCTGAATAGTTGGAAATTCTGATTTTACACCTCTTGTTCCTTTATAATTGCATATTGATAGTGTGAGTTCAGAAAGTCTAGATGTATGGGTCTTTGAGTATTGAGACCACAAACTGCAAGGCTTACCTCAATAAATATCTTGGGTCTATAATATGCAGTCTATTAGCAGATGATGTGGGAGAACCATTGTCAGTGATCACTGAATAAAGAACTTATAAGGGATCAAAAACTTACTGTCTCTGTTTGGGCCCAAGATCCATAAAAGCTATCCAGGAAACTTAGCTTTAAAGGCAGAATTTCCAACATCTCTTCCTTTTAAATCTGAAAAAAGCATATAATACAGCATACAAGGTTTCTGTACATGCCAGTAGAAACACAAAAAAAGAATTATTTAATATTCAAAAAGAAGGAAAGAAGAAAAATTTCCAGTTACTATGCTTTCTGGAGATATTTCAAGGAACATATGTCCTTTTTATTACTTTTGTTATAAATAGTTAATTTTGTACACCAACAATTGTTCAACTCTTCCCACAGCAAGTACCAGAAGACTTCTGTTCTGAAGCAACGCCATCAACCAGTTTCATTCAGTTGAGCTAGCCAAAAAAAAGGGTACAGTCATGCCCCAGACAGTGAACTAACAGAGAATTAAAGAATAATTCCTTCACAATAAATTAGTGAAAATCATGCATCGATATGTAGGGTAACTCATTTTCCACAACAGAGATGCTGGATGATCCTTGTGGGCAGCTCAGCCCCACACAGCCACTCAGTTTCCAGGAAAGCAGGGTGTTTTCATGGGAAAGGGATACGTGGGAAGGCAAACTCCAAACATCCCCTCCTCCATCTTTCCCCAGCTTTGTATGCTGAGCATGACCCCATATGTTATGGGGTGTCCCTGTGGTCAGTTGGGCTCAGTTTTCCCAGCTGTGTGCCATCCCAGCTTTTAATGCACCTCCAGCCTTTTGGCTGATGGGGTGGGAGGAGAGGCAGAACAGAGGCTCTGTGCAAGCACTGCTCAGAGATAGCTAATACATCCCTCTATTATCAACACTGTTTCCAGCATAAAACAAAAAACACAGACCTGTACCAGCTTCTATAGAGAAAACAACTGTCTCAGCCAAATCAGTACATGTGAGCAATGAACATTACTAGCTCTTGAACTACTGCATTACTAAAAGCTATGTTGAAAGTGCTGGGAAGGGAAAAATCACTCCCTCTCAAAATATTCTGTAGAATCAAAATATTTAATGATCATTTATTTGCTCATGCATGGGACTTGGAAAATATGCTTACACATGTAGCGAATTAGACTTCAATCAAATACAGTCACTTCAGTTTTTGGAGGACTACTTGTTCAAATTTGAAGACCCAAATGTAAGAAATCACATGATGAAGGTTTCTGTAGTAAGTTTTTGTTGAAGTCTTGAGCTGTCAAATTCTTCATGTGTGCTCTGATCTTGTTCTTCAGTTTGAAACAATGTATATAGAAGAGATAATCAAAAGAGTTGGATCAGATGCAAAATTCTACATCTTTCCTTCATTTGCAAAGCTGATATCTATTCAAAATGGTTACCCTGGTTATAATATTTACTTTCCTGTATTCATATACTTATGTCTGTACTAGTTATACTTGAAATTCATGTTTGCAGTGTAGGCTTGTAATTTATACATTTTCTAGAAAAAGCCAGAGGATTTACGCCATAGAAAAGGGATATGTGAGAAAGGAACTATCTATGTAATATACGCAATAAACGTAGTGCTGTTTCCTCAAAGTGAGCTGAAGGTGCTATGTAAGCTAAACAGCTCAGTAAGAACCTGTTTATCCTGCATCATCCCACTCACACTGGTGAACAAAGACATCACTGCACAGTGCATAAAAGAGGGAATTATAATAAAATCCCATCAAGTCATATTCATAAATTCAGCTCTATAAGAAAAAGTCCTTCTTCTAATCCTGAAGGAGTAAACAACTTCCCATATCTAAGATTTTTACTCTTTTATAAAGCTGACAGCAGTTTGTGTTAATTATAAAGATCAAATATTTTCTAGTTTCTAATATGCCATGCAGTGCTGTGCAGAAGTGTCTTAGTTGACACATATGCTTCTATTACATATGCTTCTTACATATGCTTCTATTCAAATCTGTTACCTTGGCAAATACTTCTGGTAATGGTATAAAAAAACCAATATCAGATATTTTCAAAAAAATCAAATTACTATTCTCACACTACTAAAAAATAAAAAACCCAATTTTTTTCTGAAGCCTGATCAAGGTTGAATAAAATACCATCAGTGAAAGGATTAAAATACTCACATAAACAGATATTTGGATGACTAGAAAAACAAAGAGCTAGGTCTTCTGGTCACAATTCCATTTTTTAGGATATTGATTGCAGTTAAACAGATTATGGTGTGTAATATAGTTGATTTGCAAGCTTCATCACTTGGATATCTCCATTGTTCAAATTTTGCCTTTTGGCCGCTTTCCTGCTGAATGAACTTCCAGAAGAAATGTGCAGTGTTCAGCATTCTTGGTGTTCTTTTTCCCATTGTGTCTGTTAAATGAATAAGGACTACATATTTCATTTAATTTCTGAGACTATGAGCCCACAAGTCAGAGAAAATTTTAAGTCCTAATATCTGCAAAATGAGCATCTCATGGCTCCTGTAGCAAGTTATTACAACAATAAGCCTGTGTTTCCATCTTTCTGACTTACTGTGATATTATCCAAGGCTAGTTAACGAGTTTCCAGTGAATGAGTCCTGACGTGGGCCCAATTTTTCTAAAGCCTCAAGCTCTATTTTTCTACTCTAAGGAGAGAAGGCAGACATATGGACATCTGGTCTTTCCAGTTTATAGAAATCACCTTTAGTTTTAGATAATTTTTAATTTTTGGCATCAGCTCTGCGAATGAAACTGGTTCCCAGGAACATAAAAGTCCAGATAGCTCAATTCAGTCAGACTCATATTGTCCAAAAATATAAACAAATTGATGTGAAAAGCCTTCTGGGGAATACAGCTCAATTTTAGCACATCTGTTCAGCTTCTCAGAGCAGGCACATCCCCTGGTATGTCTTATCTTTTATTAGGTTCTGCAGACACTGAATACCCCATCTGTGCTCCTCACTGAAAGTCAGAAAAGCCAGATAGTGACTGAGGTAAATGACAGCGTCTAAGCACGTGGGGAGAACTGATGAGCCCTGGCGGCACTTGTGGGAGCTGCTGCATGGCAGCCTGGACTCCTGTGCCTGGTAATGGTGGGACAAGCACCAGGGTGACCAGGGAACAGGCAAAGGCAGCTCGCTCCACTCCTGGCTGCAGCTGGTGCACCATGCTGGGCTGCTGCTGTCCCATGGCCGAGCTAAGCAAGGCTGTCCTGCTGGAACTTGTTAGAGCTTGATTCACGCTTTTCCTCGGCTGTGCAACACATTTTTGTTGCAGAGTCTCCAGGGAATTCCCACACCCAAAACAAACACCAGCATGCTTCCTTCCCAGACTAGATTGTGACTTTTCCCTATATGTTTTGTTAGCTTGCCTGCTGTGCTTGTGGAAACTGCTCTCATTTCATCTGAGGTCACCTACATTAAATCTGCCTGAATGGATATGATTCAGTAGAACAGGCTTCCAAGAGATAGCTATTCTGCAGTTAAAATTCAAAGGACAGTGATTTAAGAAAAGATACAATTTACACTTGACCGCTATGTTCACTGAAAAACCAAAAGACACAACTATGCACCCGGATGTAAAAATATCCCATGATGAATACGGTCTTGGGAACCAACACATCTTTTCCTTCATTTCCTTGTAGCACTTGAACATTAATGAAACCCTAATTTTAATAAAAGATCTATCAATGATTCATATAAAAATCTTAAAAATATAATAATTTTGTATGTGTAAGTAGATAACATGATACAGCCAATTGAAATTGAGGAGGTTACTGCAACTGTGTCCTGATAGAGGTTTTATCTGTCCTATCAGTTTTGCACAGTTCCCTCTTTGTTCAAGGTCTGCAGGTGAGAGGGAAATGCACAGATCCTTTCCACAGAAAGAAGCAAGATGAATTGGAGAGGGTTTAGTCACCTAGTGTACACCAACAGGCAGCATAGATGTGTGTGCAAAATACTGCCTTCCAGCACACTGTCAGCAGGTTATAGGCCCTCCTCAGACCATCAGTGTCCTGACCCTGACATCAACCCCCTCACACAATCATCACACAGTGGGACCAACACTTTTGCTGCTCACAAGTCTTTCAGACTTCAGCCATTTCTTCATCTGAGCTCAGAGCCCATCCTTTCACAGCAGGCATCCTCATGGCAATCTGCTACCATTACTTTCCCAGTTCTCAGACAGAGCATTGCCTTGGTTCCAAACACCCTCCTCTCATTTCTCATTCCAGACTCCTCGTTGAACCAATGGTTAGCACTGGGCTTGCCTCAAGCTGCTGTAAATTTGTTTTCCAAACAACATTTTCCAAAATCTAAATCATTGGGGAAGAGAAAATCTGTTCCATTTCTTGACATCTTCATTTTGTAACCCTCTAACTTCTCCATTGTTTCAAACTGTAACTTGTAAATCCTAGTCAGTGGCATGGTCCCTCTGATTGGGAAGCATAATTCACATCTTTACAAAAATCTGTCTAGCCTTGTTCAAGTCTCTCATGAATTCTCCTGCTGACCACATTAAAGAAAATAGAAAGCAGCAACACAGAAAAATTTAAACCTGGGCATGTTGTAGTTCACAAAGGGTTGTTAGCTCCCTTGATGCAGGGTGAAAACAGAATGTCAGACTCTCTTGACTTTGCAGTGATTTTCTACTGGCATCCAGCTTAAATCCAGGAGAGAGCTGGCTGATTTGAAAAATTAGAGTTGCTTGTAATGCTATTATGAAAATGAGGGAAATGAGTTAATGACACACATAGGACAGTGTGACTAGAAGATACAGTGGAGGGCAGGAGTGGGAATGGGGGTAAAGGAATCCACCAACCCAGAGTCTGAAGGAAGAGCTAACATAGAAGAATACTTTGGGAACAGAAAATTAAGACGTCAGGAGAAGACAAGGGAAAATGCATTTGGGTTTGCATGACAAGGTTTTGGTAGTCAGGGGCCTGCAGGGGTGACTTGGTAACACTTCTGTGACAGCATATTTAAGAAACAATAAAAAAAAAAGCTATGCAGCACCATGTGAGACAGAAGTGTGAAAACATGTGAGTGACATGGTCTGCAGACACCAGCATCAGCAAAGAAGGAGGGAGAGGACATGCTCATGTACCAGAGATTTCCCTGTAGTCCATGGTGAAGGCCATGATGAGGAAACTGTGCCCCTGCAGCACATGGAGATCAGCAGTGGAGCAGATCCACCTTGTGGCCCATAGAGAATCACCCACTGAAGCAGGTGGATGTGCCTTGAAGGAAGTTGTAGCCTGTGGAGAATCCATGCTGGAGCAAGTTTTCCCCACATTAAAATAGAGGAAGTGTGAGGAAGGCACAGCAAATATAAAATGTTATGAGTTGCCTGCAAGACTCATTCCCTATCCTTCTGCACCACTTGTGGGAGGCAGCTGAAAAGCCTCAGGGAGTACAGATAAGCCTGGCAAGAAGGGAGGGATAAGGGGAAGGTATTTTAAAGTCTGTTCCTATTTGTCATTACTCTGCTTTATCTATAAATAGGATTAACTTCCCCAAGTTAATTTTGGTTTGCCCATGATGGTAATTACTGAATGATCTCCCTATCCTTCTGTTGATCCACAAGCATTTAGTCATATTTTCTTTCTTCTCTCCAGCTGAGGAGAGGAGTGACACGGAGGCTTGGTGGGCACCTGGAAGCGAGCCAAGTTCAGGTCATCATAAATATTAATATATTCAAAATCAGGGAAGATTGTCAAATAAAGATAAACATAAAAGAGGAATACACATGAAAATATGACACCTTGTTAATTGGATTATTTAAGAACTATAAATGCATTAACTAATTAGAACAGAATTCTAATGAGTAGTCAGAGTAAATAAGAAAACATAAGCACCGAGTGAGCCAAAGCTGCTCTGAACAATTAGTGTCATTGTACATCTTGGATCTTAATTAAAACCACACAAAACATGTTGTTAATTCATAGAATCATTAAGTTTTGAAAGGAATTCTAAAATCGAGTCCACCCTTTGACTGAACATCACCATGCCAACAAAACCATGGCACTAAGGGCCATATCCTTGTCAGATTCTTGGACATTCAAGTAATTTCTTGAACACTTGCAGAGTTGGTGACTCCATCACTGCCCTGGGCAGCCCATTCCAATGTTTTTACCATCCTTTCAGTGAAGAAATTATTCCTGATGTCCAGCATGAGCCTTACCTCTTCAGAAATCAACTTTACAAAAGGTATTATATTTATATTATTACTGAAGAGTTTACTAGAAGAAATGTGAGCATATACATAGATGTAGTAGCTGCATAGAAGAGCTGGGAGTAAATTACAAAATAGGTAACAAAGTAATATTGTCTCGACTGCCTTAATTGCCTCCCAGATGGACTTCAGCTATCTATTATCAGCTTTTGCTGTCTCTACAACAAGTCAACATTAATTATGATTCATTATTAAGATAATTCTAATACCCATTAAAAATATTATGCTGGCACAGTCAGTTCTTGAAACAAAACCAAAACCTTTATAAAAGCTTAATGTCCTCACAGAATCACAGTAGGTCAGCTTGGGTGGTTCAGACTGGAAGGAAGAGCAGTGGATCATCTGGTCCCACCTCTCTCCTCAAGTAGGATCACCCTAGAGAACACAGGATTGTATCTAGGCAGATGGTTCTTGAGTATCTCCAGTGAGGGAGATCCCACAACCTCTCAAGTTAACCTGTTCCAGTGTGCAGTCACCCACACATTAAAGTTCTTAACATGTATTGAAATGAAACTTCCTGTGAATCACTTTCTGTGTCCCAGTCCATTCCCTATCCTAAAATGTTGAGGTTCTAATATGGGATCTCATATTTGATTACATTATTATAAATTGACTTTTTAAACAGCTATAGAAAGCAATGTCCTTCCCTGATTTACATAGCTCATGTAATCAATCACGTTAGAAAAAAAGTCGAATTCATTAACATAATGAGCATCATGCCACCAGAGTGCCTTTTGAGAATACTCTGCCTCATATACCAAATCATTTCTTCTCTTCTCTTCTCTTCTCTTCTCTTCTCTTCTCTTCTCTTCTCTTCTCTTCTCTTCTCTTCTCTTCTCTTCTCTTCTCTTCTCTTCTCTTCTCTTCTCTTCTCTTCTCTTCTCTTCTCTTCTCTTCTCTTCTCTTCTCTTCTCTTCTCTTCTCTTCTCTTCTCTTCTCTTCTCTTCTCTTCTCTTCTCTTCTCTTCTCTTCTCTTCTCTTCTCTTCTCTTCTCTTCTCTTCTCTTCTCTTCTCTTCTCTTCTCTTCTCTTCTCTTCTCTTCTCTTCTCTTCTCTTCTCTTCTCTTCTCTTCTCTTCTCTTCTCTTCTCTTCTCTTCTCTTCTCTTCTCTTCTCTTCTCTTCTCTTCTCTTCTCTTCTCTTCTCTTCTCTTCTCTTCTCTTCTCTTCTCTTCTCTTCTCTTCTCTTCTCTTCTCTTCTCTTCTCTTCTCTTCTCTTCTCTTCTCTTCTCTTCTCTTCTCTTCTCTTCTCTTCTCTTCTCTTCTCTTCTCTTCTCTTCTCTTCTCTTCTCTTCTCTTCTCTTCTCTTCTCTTCTCTTCTCTTCTCTTCTCTTCTCTTCTCTTCTCTTCTCTTCTCTTCTCTTCTCTTCTCTTCTCTTCTCTTCTCTTCTCTTCTCTTCTCTTCTCTTCTCTTCTCTTCTCTTCTCTTCTCTTCTCTTCTCTTCTCTTCTCTTCTCTTCTCTTCTCTTCTCCTCTCCTCGAGTCTCCTCTCCTCGAGTCTCCTCTCCTCGAGTCTCCTCAAGTCTCCTCGAGTCTCCTCTCCTCGAGTCTCCTCTCCTCAAGTCTCCTCGAGTCTCCTCTCCTCGAGTCTCCTCTCCTCGAGTCTCCTCTCCTCGAGTCTCCTCTCCTCGAGTCTCCTCTCCTCTCCTCGAGTCTCTTCTCCTCAAGTCTCCTCGAGTTTCCTCTCCTCTCCTCGCTGAAGATGTAAACAACTGATTCTGTGAACTTAGTTTCTACGCTGTACTACACTACATTTGATCATAGCCAAAAGGCTGAGAGGCAGCCTGTAAATTCCTACTGATTTCTTTTTGATGTTTGATTGCCTGTTCAAATTTAAAATTTCAATTTGGTTATATAACAGCTTTTGTTTCTTCTACTCTATCTAGTGATCTGAGTGTACATTTAAGTTTTTCCTTCAGATGATGGTCTCGGAGCAACTCTCCTTACTTGACCAATCTAGTGCCAAGAAATTTTTGTGATTTACTTCTTAGGTGTATTTATTTGAACTTATTCTGGACAATTAGGGAGTTTGACATAGACAAGTTCCAAGAATATGAAAAGATGAAAGCAAATTGGAAAAAAATTCAACCTGACTCCACTCTAGACTCCTACACTGGCTTATCTGTGATATTAACTTTAGAGGACTATCTATTCTTCTTAGACTTACTCTAGGAATGCTTTAAAATCATGCTCAGAAAGCTCACAGCAAGTAAGAAGAAATGGATGGAAGAGAAATAAGATGACAATGATGATAGAAGAAAGCAGGAAACTAGGGCATGCCAGAAAGGAGAAACACAGTAGAGTGAAGCACCGGGAGCAAGACAGGGATCTTGCAGGGCAGTAGCTGTCCCTAAACTGGTTGCAGTCTTCTTATTAAAGCTGCTGTGTTCCCTGAAGATTCCTCTGTGTTTTCTGAGGCCCTTTCTGAGCTCAGGGTGCAAATTATTATGCCACAAGTGAGCATAGAATTGTGGCCAGCAGCACTCACAACAGAGCATTTCTTCAGAAACAGCAGCGTTCATTATTTGGCCCCCAGAAATCTGAATAAGAGTTCAGATGCCTGGAAATGGAGCTTACATCACCTGAGCCTTGCACAACACTGGCACTTGTCATTAGCATTCTGCACCAAGGGACTTGTTCTGCCACATATTCTGATACAGCTGTGTAATAGATGGCAGAGATTATGTGTGTTTAATCTCCTCCCCTGGACAGACTTTACCAAAGGGTGAAACTAGTCACATCAATTCCAGTACTTCAGAGAAACCAGGTGACAACGCCACAGGCTGCTCTGCTCTGCCTTGTCCCAAGGAATGGACCCTGGGCTGTAAGCATTTGATTATTCAGCAGCTAGATAGCATGCAGCTGACAAGCTTGCTAATCAGTTATTAATAGTTATTCCCCTCATTTTTATTTAACACATGCCATATGACACCACTTTTACTAATCTTTCTGCTTATCTCCCAGAAATTCAAAATTAGTTGAAATCATGAGAATTGTATAGCTTTATAGCTATAATTTGTGGCTATTACAGACATAGTATGCTTTGTGTTTGGTTTGGAAATGACTCAGAAGAGGTCTCACTCAACAAAAGGTTTCACATATCTAAGGAAATAGTTCAGGTGGCCTTTGTAGCTGCTATTGTAGTGTCTTTGGCGATTTCTTTTCTTAAAATGTATAATTCATTGTACTAATGATAAACATCAGTTATGAGGCTCAACTTGTGTTTCTAGTTTGAGGCAGATTTATCTAAGATCTTTAGATCCAAGCATTCAGCAGTTTCAGCCCTAGAGTGTCTCAACCAAGTGGTGCAAATATTTACAAAATAGCAATTCTGGGTCTGCACTGTTACTCAGTGTAACAAGCACTGTGTAAATATCAGGCTCCTTGGCGGCCTTGAACCATGATCATATCACGGCTCCTCTGTTTCCTCACAGAGAAAAATTAAAATGGTCTTCCCAACTGTCTTTGTTGGGAGGGTATGGTGCTCCAAAGGTACCACAAATTGAAGTCCAGATCTACAGAGTAGAAGTTTGCACATGAGGAATTGTTTGGGCTCTCTTTGTAGTCAATGAAGAGAAATAGGAAACTGCAGGGCATGATTTATGTCGCTCTAAAATAGTAACTTTAACTAGGGCAAATGAATCCCATCTTGGAAGTGACTGTTTGGCTTCAATGACTATAAAAGGAGTCAAGGAAATTATCTCTCAAGTAAATGCCAACACTACAAACACATGAAGTTCACAGCAGGGACCTCAAGATCCTGTTATTAGCCTCTGACCTTTGCCTGCTCAAAGAGCTTTTAGTCTGAGAGGATCCTCCTACTCCTGCAAAAGGGCAATCAAGAGAGTGAAAGAAACTTGTAAACTGCTGTCAGTCTGCTCTCAACAGAGATGGAAAATCTCTATAATAACAGTACTATGAATCTCTAAAGCTCCAACTCTGCCTGTCTGGCTAAAAAATTTGTGCTCTGCCATGATGAAGACAAATACATGCCATACTTACTGCAAAAGTCCCTAGGGAAATGTGTTTTGGTCACAGCTCCACTGTACTAAGTGCTGTGCTTTTAAACTAGAGACAGTCTGCACCACAAACACCCTCACAAACTGCCTCACAGGCAAGACAATCAAAGTATTGTGGTCCATCCCTTAAAGACAGGAAATAGAGAGGGAGATTAAACAGTGACTTGCCCAAATTATATAGGAAATCTGTGGTGGGACCTTGTTTCTCCCAAAACATTATATATGGCCACATGTTTGCAATAATATTGCTAGTCTGGGGACAGAGAGACTCTTCTATCAGGGCTGTGCTTACAGATGCTATGTGATTTGCTTTTCTGTAATTTGGCCTACTTTCTTGTAAGTGAAACCTTTTGCAATATAGTGCATGACTGTACACTATCAAACCGCATAATTGAGTCAATACCCAGATCTTTGGTGAAGAGGGCATGCAATAAATCCCTTGAGTGATTTTCAAGAAGTTTCAAAAGACTCCTTTCCTCAGCTAAATAATGTGGAGACAATTGAGGCTGTAAAGATAGCTTGGAAAATAGCAGGTTGCTTGCTTATATTCTCAGCATGAAGCTAAATGTTTAAGGTTATATATATGTTGGACCAAGCATCAGCTGTTGCTAAAAACTGTTCAGATTCTAAGCACTGAAAATTTACTCAACACCTGTTTGCAAACTCATAAAATTTTGAAAATGGTGGGTTTGCATTTACAATTAAAATCCAATGTTACAAACAAGAATTTTTGATTTCTAATGGAAACCAGATGAGAAATACTTCTGAAAAGAGATGGAAGTTTTTCCTCTCTATAACACAAAAGAGGGAAACATCAGATTTGTCAAATACAAATGAACAAAAGTCCAAGAGTAAATTGGGAGGTTTTGAGAAATGCTTCATAATGGTATGATTCAATATCATTATGCCATTGTGATCACACTGAGTCACTAAAAATAAAAAAAACAACTCTATTTCCATTATAAAGGATTAACCTTACTCTTTGGATAGAAAATACATTAGCCAGATCCCTGGCTTTCATGCTTTTTAATTATGTTTTAAGATCATCAATGAAATCAGCTGTTAAAGCCTCAAAAGTGATTTCTAATGGCTCTCAGAATTCCCATGATTGCCGATTACTTCTGGAGCTTGCAGTTTCCAGTTCTGAATGCTCTTCATACACAGAAGTCTTGTATTTGTCATCAGAACTTACAGTAAAAGCATTATTTCAGGATAGATTTATACTGAGACCACACCATAGTTTTCTGCATCTTCCTTTCCCTTTCATTTAAGTATTTTTTAACATGGTCTTAAAAAAAATAAATGTCTTCTTTCTCACATAAATAATAGATTCAAATCTACATATAAGGATCTAATGTTATTTATAGAAACAATTTTATTTGAAATCTCGGAGATTATATCAAACAATGAATGGCAAAGTCAACATATTTTCAATTTCTTTTACCAGAAATGAAGAGGAAGGAATATGAAAGGCACTGATTTAAGGCTACCAAAAGGCAGTACTTGCATGTAATCTCTTTTATTCACTAAGCTAGTCTGTTTTGTTCAGTATCAAGAGGTTTATCTGAGGCAAAGAATTTAGCACAATCCAGATAGAAAAGTGACTTTTATTCAGAAAATTAGACCTTCAACAGTTAAACAATAATTTAAAATTGAAACAAAAGGTAGTGATTCCACTAAGAGGCCTAAATTTGATTTCCTCCTTGATAAGAAACTTTCAGCAGGTTATTTCCTAATTGCTTTTGGGAATTTGATTAAATCTGCATCACACACCAGCCTGCTCTTCTGATCCAGTACTAAAGTAAGATCTAGATGGGAATGCTTACATGAGGTAATACCTTATCCAAAAGTGATGGCATATCCAGCCAGATTGATTTATTTAGAAGAGCTTCTGTTGAAAAACAGCTGTTGAATCCCTGGGATGGGTCTGGGGAACCCCTGCCTGGATGCCAGAGCCTGACAATGACCGATCCGTGTTCAGTGGCAGGCCAGCAGCCTGCATCTGGCTTATCTTAAGAAAAAGGTGTCAAAAGTAGATACACTGGAAAATTTTAAAATAAAATATGCACACCTCCAAAGCAAACTATTTTTCCAAAACCTAAAGTTATAGTGGAATTTGGAATTATATGCTCTGAATTGCTCTTTGTTTTGTTTACTGTTTTTCATTTCCAGTGACTTTTATCAGTACTGTAAAACATTTGACTGAATAGCAGAGTAAAAAAAGTGCCAGGAGCAGAGAAGTTGTACCCTGTCTAGTCTCAGTTTACTGGGTCCATGAATTTTGACTGCTTCTCAATCTACACTATCTGTCCATCAGATAAATTCTTCAATTAATATAGAGTCAGTGGAGATCTTGTGTATTTTGCTACAGAAATATTTAACAGTCTCCCCTGTGGTTATTGAATAGAGTAAAATCACTTCAAGGGAACTTCATGCAGTTTCCATATATGAATTTAAGGAATTATCCTTTTCTCTTCCACTGCCTGCCGCAGTAACTGGTCTGAACTCCTTTTGTGATCAGACACAGGTGCCTTGGGTCTTCTGAGCTCTAGAAGCAAAAATCCATATTTTCCCTATGCCTGCTTTCTTCTCCTCACAGCAAATCTCTCTGAAGATGGCTTCATGCCCTGCCCCATGGCAGGCTCTTTGAAGATACAATGCTCCACACCCTTTTTCCCAGTCATTCTCTCTCCTTCACTAGAGACCTCCACCTCACAAAGCTGTTTCCCTTGTACTTGCAGATTTACCTCCCTGGAAAGACAAGGATGTAAGCTCTCTAATTATCAAATCTTTGCCCCTAGGAAGTCAGCCTACAGCATTCATGTACAGGTATTTTAGACAAGCATTTTCATGTCCTTCTCCTGTCCTCCCTTTCCCAATATTAAAAAGAAGCATCTACAGGGTTACCTCACTGTCCTTTTTTCTGAAACTAAAAGGCTAAATCCTTTGCAATTGAAAGCAGTGAAGTATTTCACATTTCACACAGAGCTAGAGAGTGTTATACTATATGATCCCATAGGTCAGAAACCACACACATACAAAAAAAAAAAACAAAACAGCCCACCCTGAAATCTTTGGAATATTATTAGAAGCTTCACATACAAAATCTAGCCCCTCCCAAAGGAACAGACCATTGAAAAGAGGGGGAAATGCAGTATCTGAGGTCCATGTCATAAGCAAGGGGTTTGTTTGATGAAAATAGAAGAGAGGAAGGCAATTTGCCCATAAAAATCCAAAAGGCAAATCCGTTAGTGGTTTTACAGAAAAAGGAGCACATATCCTGAAACATAATGTCTGGGTTTAGCCTTGAGGACATGATTAAAACACAAGTCAAAATGATCTTAAGGACTTCTCACTGGCCACTGACTTATGAAAGAAAAGTAAAATTTCATCTTTCTCAGAAGCAATATTTTTGCATTGTGTGGTGGAAAAGAGGAATTCTTCCTTGTTCCTGCATCCACCTGGCAGACACTTTGAAGCATAGAGCTAATTAAGTTCAATGTGATTGGAGTGCAAATAGACAGGATCATCAAACACCAATCAAGTTTTCATCCATCCTCTCTTGCAGATATCAGCAAGTTGAAGAGCCAGTTTCATATGCCAAGTTGTTGATCCTAAATCCAGGATCCTCCCTGTCACTTTCATCTCTTTCACAAGACTGGTTTTCCTATATATGTTTTGACTTTGCAAAAAATCTGATTACAAGTTACTTTGTATCCTCCTCTGTCTGATTTTATCTGTATGCTATCTGATTTTCCCTTCAGATTTTAAACTCCTTAGGACACAAAATACTCTTCTGTTTGCCTCTCTCAGCCTCACAGTGTGCTCTGAACTTTGAGTGAGGTTCCTAGGTAGCGTATTGCATCAATCCAAATTTTCATAACCAAATGCAGCAAATGTATCTGAAATCCCACTGGAAAATGAATAATGGCACTGTGAACATAATTTTCTTGATATTCCAAACATGTCCATTCATATTTTATGAAATATGAATTTTATTTTTCTTCTTTTTTTTATCCAACATAATGCCTGGAAAAGAGATTAGAAAAATTCACCAGGTTCTTACTTTCTCTATTATATACTGAACGCCCTGACATGCTTGCTTTTCTAAAGGAAAGAAGATGAGTAATATAGATGAAAGAATACAAGATAGGGAGGTGGTTGAGAACAGTAGAGAAAGCATCAGATAAAATATAATGCATTTTTGTTATTACACTGAGAGAGCCATTTGGGAGAGGTACTAGATATGGAAATGGAACAGGCAATAATCTGAAATGATATGTATATATTTCATGCCTCCCTTCCCAGGGAGTTAGTGATATTCATCATTCTCAACACAGGGACCATATTGCATCATTCCTAAGGTCTGCTTCCCCCTTCAGACTTTTGACACTCATGTATTGGATTGACTCCTGGCTGGCATAGCTATGCTGACAGAAATTCCTAATCTTCAGACAGTTATGCCATCAAACTGTCCTTTTTTTAGGAAAGGGTGTGTTTCTATGGCAGAACAATGCCAGACTAACTGCACCCACATGAGGAATGCTTTACCTATCCATTGGCTTACAAGCAAAGCAATCCAAGAATAAACTTGGCTTTAGTTACCACACCCTTGGGGTGAGGTGTGTATTATTAAAATGAATATACACTTAAGGTAGCAATAAGTATTGAAAATTTTGTCTACATGCCTTATCTGAAGCTCATTAAACCTGATAAATTTGTACCAACCTGGTTGTGCACAGAGCTCTTTAAGGGAATCTAAGTTACATCAACCACTACATTTGCATTTTCTCTCAAGCATTTTCCCTGCACCAAATGGTGGAAAAACCCTGAAGTTTTAATGAGAAGTGTTCTCTGTTTTTACTTTGTTGCAAGAGATGAAAATTGCAGAATGTGGAGGCATTTGCACATACAAAAAAAAAAAAAATCTTGCACCTTTATCATGTGCTTTTCCTTTGCCTTTTCCAGAAAGAAGGGAAGTAATTGCTTTAAGTGCCTTTTCATGTAACCTGAAAAGGAATATACTTTTGAAGTGCACTTAAACTCTGTCTTAGAACATCTAAACACTTTGATGAAGAAAATTCCAAACAATAAAGATGTACAATAAAATGAAAATATTTGGTTTCTTTCAGTTTTTTAAAACATCTATCCTTGAGCAAACTCTCTGTAGTTATATGACAACTCAGTAATTACATGCTCCATGACTTATGGGGTGAAAATTATATCCAAATCCTTCAAACAGTTCAAAGAATGATTACCATCCAACTTATAATTCTTAGATCATAAGAATGCAATTTCAAAGCTGAAGCATTCCATTAATTATCCCATTGTTTTTGGTCAGCAGATTAACTAGTTTTGCATCATTGTAGGATCTTTGATGCTTCAAAGGAAACTGGTTAAAAACTATGCTGTGAGACTATTATTTGTTTCCCAAGATGGCAAAACAACCCTCCATCTCAGTTCCTTTTTGATTACATACAGAACTTACTTGCTGCTTTGGGATAGATTCATGCCCAAATAGAAGAAGTAGACAGATGAAAAACCTCTAAATTCTTACATAATTATGGTGTGTATCATAGTGCACATATAGTCTTACCATAAAAGAGGGAAAAGACAAGAATGGGTTTGTGCTACGTATGAAGTGGTGTTTCCCTCAAGCTCTGAGATGCTATGATTATCTTCATGAATTTTTACTTGTATTACTGGCATTTGCAAAGTCTTGTGCTCTTTACTGCCTCAGTGATATTTGGCACAGGGATGTAGCATCCATTGCAGTGTTCAAGAAAAGGGATAATTGAAAAATAAGAAAGTAAACATAAAGTAAGTAAGTATTTGTTAAGTATAAGTGAAGCAGCTACAAATATTAAAAAGTCAGTCCTGCATGATATAACTCTGTCTGCAAAAAATCTGGTAAACTATGGTTACTATTACAACAAGAATCTTTTGGCTAATATAAATAATTCTCTTTGAGGATGCCAACAAAAGGACTCCTTCAGGCCAACAGAATGCCTCATCTAAGGACAGTGTTTGGCACAGTTTATTGTACTACAGTTTTCCCAAAAAACTCTTCTCAAGTATAAAGAAATCTCCAAACAGCTTCCTGTAGCCAAGCTATCAGGATATCAGGGGATAGCAGGATGCAAACTTCCTAAGTATAATAGCTAACATAGATTAAATATGGACAGAAAACTTTCTGTCTATATACAGATATGTTCAGCCTCTCTACCATAACTTGCTTGACAGCTGAAATACCTGTGAAACAACTTCTGAACCATCACAGCTACAGCAAAAACAGCACTAATTTTGAACTCCATTTATATGGCAGAGTATAAACTAGTAGAAAACTAAACATTATAACCAAGGAACTAGTACTGTTTCTGTTATTTTCATGAGCCAGTATTTTGAGGATACAGATTTTGACTCTTGCTAGTATAACCAATAGACATCTTACATCTTACTCATGATGTAAGATCTCATTAAAATGTACTTATCCAGAATTAGAATTCTTTGCTGGTGAAACCAACAATACCAAACTCATTTAGTGAAAAAACTAGCCATGGCATTAGCTCATGCAATACCAGAGGAAATCTGATTAAAGTGAGAATGAGCTGATTTTTGAGCCATTCACCCATTTCTACTGTATTTTTTTAACTCTAAGAGTAATGTTAGTTAATTTTTAAGTAAGAGTAAGTGTCTTATTTTCAGTAGATTGAATAGTTTCCAAAAACTAGACCTTAACATGAGCAAAATAATTTTCAGTTTCAATTTCTGTTTAGCTTTCAACTAGTTGTTTTATGTTTCCTGGACCAAAATGTAAATTGTAAAATGCTCAAAATTTAGAAACAGAAAGACTGTAGCTTTCCTGGTACTGGGTAACTTTTTAAAATTCACTTTGATTAAATTTTGAAGTTGTTTGAATGCTTTTGGAAATGTTGCCCACTGATAATAAAAATGCATTCATGTTTCCATCTTCAGAGGGCTTCCCTCACTTTTTTATTACTTTTAGAGTATATTCTCTTTACTTCCCTTTACAGAGCTGCAGAATTATCTAGGCCTGGCCAGGGCTGGTTTTGTCAAGTGCCCATCCATTGATAAGATGAAGAAATGAACTATTGTTCCAGTGCTGATGATACAGTATTTCCAAACTAAAGCAGAAATAGACTGGAAAGCTTGTTTTTCAGCCCAGTTTTGAAAATTCAAATCATTTAAGTATTTTGGTGCTCGTCTGACCCTAGACCACCTCCTCAAGCCAAGCTTTTGATATATGCCACAAAGTAGTTAAATGGGAAACTATTCAAAATATATTATGTATTCAGACTTCATTTCATAACAGTAATGTTCAGAAAGTAGACCTGTCAGTGAGAAGTATGAAGTAATTTTCAAGATTTTTATTTTTAACCCTGAATTCAGTATAGAGTGTGCGTGGATGTGATACCAAAATGACACGAAGATATTAAAAACATGAATCTGTAAAAGATTAGTGAAGCTAAATTAATGAAAGAAGTTGAAGATAAAAACAAACAAATGAGAGTAGAACAAAGTTCTCCTTCACAAGAGCAGAAAGTGCAATTACTTACCCACTTCTGGACTATGAAAAATTGGTCACTGTGCCCTTTTGAAGAAAGTATGAAACAAACACACAAAGTTGTGATATATCTCTAACATATCCATCAGTCCTGTCTCCATTGAGCCTGACAGGCAGCCTCAAAGAACTGCTGAATTTAAAGACAAAAGAATTCAACTGAATCTTTTGATTTCTTTTACTTTAAGATTAACATGTCTCAGTAAAATGTTTTCTGCATTTGTAGTGCCTTCAGGTATGACTTTCAGCTGGAAAGTCCTGCTGGAGGTAGGGAAGGTCTTTGCTCTACCACAGAGAGAAGCAGAAAGCTGACAGGCCTTAAGAAGGATCAGTGCTTCCTGAGATAAAAAAGCCTTGAAAATTCCTGATCTCCAGTATTATGTTCTCTGCTGCTGGAAACCACTTTAGCGGTTTTAGTGGTCAATAAGCAGTAAACATTAAATGGACCCAAATTCCTCTTTATGCATATCATAAATCCGATCTGATAGCAGAGATCAGGACGTAATGGGCCTCTGGAGAAGTCTACACTGCAGCATCCATACACCCTGCTAAATTACAGTGAGCTTAGCCAGCCTGGAATGGTAAGAGTTTCTGCTCAAGCATGAAAAAAATAAAAAACCCTGCAAAAAAACCCAAACCAACTCTGCTAAACAGCATTTACATTCTGAATTAACTCTGTAAATGTTCTGAAAATTCAGTTTTAATTCCATCTTCTCTTTGTCTACAGTGCTTGGGGCAGGCAACGGGCTACAGTGTTCGGAAGTTGCATAGTAAACACTTTCAAAAATATTAAAGAGTTGGCAGCTGAATTTAAAATTTTATACTAACTTTTCTTTTACCTGCTTTTCAGAGGAAGGAAAGGGAAATATTTAGATCAGCTGGGATTATATTTGTAGTTGTTGTAACTGTAAATTCCAAGCATCATACAAATTATGCTGAACAGGCTTTCTATGTGGACTTGCTGCTCTGCCTTAATCTCCTTGTGGATCTCCTCCTGCTGATCTTGTGACTTTAATATGATTTATTTGTATTTGGCTTGGAAGTGACTTAAGTCAAATTGAATGAAGGACATCTTAATTACCATATCAAGTGTCCACACAGTCATGTAATATGGCTTGAATTCATATATTTAACTTGCTTATGTTAGTTTTTCCAAATGTCCTTTAATAGAGGGTCTGTACCATAATTTGTAATTATCAAGAATTTTTGTAGAAGTTTCAACAATAAGTATGCCATAAGCAATGAAAAAACCCCATGAAAATTGGAATGGTCAATAAGGCATACTGCAACACAACAGAGGACTTAAGCAGGCCATCTGTATCTTTAATCAACCTCTCTTCTGCTTTGAAAAAATGTCACAGCTATGTTACTGCTCTATGTGTAGTTACATAATTAGTTGAATCAAAACAAGATTAAAACATTATGCTACCAAGAATCCAAAGACCAAAGCTACACAGTTATTTTCACATAAAACCACAAAAACACGTTTACACTCGTGGAGGTCGAGAGAGTCATGGTTTGGGTCACTTTTAGCCATTCCTCATTGTATTCAGCTTTTCCTGTTCATCTCAAGCCTGGTAAGAGTTCCATCAGTAAACATCTAAAGCCATTTCCATGTTCACAGCTGAGACACAGATTTCTCTTTTGGCCAAACTAATTTCTGACATTCTGCTTGCCAGGGGGAATTAGATCTTAAGTTTGTCTTCTCTTAATGTTTTGCAAAACACTGTATTAAAATTATATTTTTATAAATACCATCTCTAGCTTAAAAAATAAATTTATTATACTGTGACACTTCTTATTTAGGAACATTCAAGAACATCCCATCATCAGAGTTGGTCAAAACTTTTCATAAAATATAGACATTCAGTGGAGAGCAATTAACCAGTAAAATATAAAAAAATAAAAGAATTTATCCTAACTCTGAAATAAAAAAAAATATATAATTTGTGTGTCAGTGCTGTAGATAATTTGCTACCTTCTTGGTTTTCAACAAGAAAAGCAAACATATGGGCCAAATTACAAAATTGTTCAAGGACATATGGTATTGCACTGAAATGGTAAAATAAGTGACATCGGGAAATCCATGATCCAATGTGTCGAAATGTTTCAGAAATCCTGGTGCTCCACAGTCAACTTTTTGTTTTAAGCATGGCAGAATGTTTTGAGTTACATAAATGACTGGATTTATTGGCATCAGTTTTATAGTGGCTTGATTAACTCCCCGAGAGATACATTGTCCTGACTATACAGATCTCTGTGCCACCATGAAGGCAAAGAGAAATATAGATCAAAAGATTTTGTCCTGAAATTTTTATTACTAAAATTTATTTGTTTCAAAATGGAATTAAAGGGATCAGGGAAATCTATTGCTTGATAGGGAGATTCCACATTTTAAAAAACTTCATAAGTTTGATCCTATTTATAATCACAATGTACAAATTCAATGGAATTGCCATCATCCATCCATGGCAATGTTATCATGCCTCTGCCATTGTTTCTGCTTGCATATACACCACCTGAAAGAACAAGACAGGTCCTTATTTGTTTAGGTTTATACTTCAAAGATGGTACAAGCTATGCAAGCTTTCTTTTCTTCCCACCAGATGGGAACACTAATGCTCCTATCTAAGAATAAAAGATCTTGACTCTAAAGTAGTTTGGTAAAAGCTTCCTAATTTAGAATCTTCCTCTTTTACAGATGAATGGTAAAGGATATCAATTGGTTTCGGTCCCTGGAGAACAATTTCATCAAATATTATGTATTGAATATCAGCAAAATTTTTATAAGGTAGAGGACTAAAACAATACCCCTGAATATTTCATAGACCAAAAATATTTACAAATAAATTCTCAGGTCTACTGCTTCAGTCATCTCTTTATTTATAGAGATAGTCATTGCACTGCACTCTAAGATTTTCTTCTCATACAGATAATTAGATAATAATGCAATCACAGAAACATAGCGTTCAGGTTAGAAGGAATATTAAAGATTATCTAGTTTCAAGGCCCATACCATGAGCAGGGGAATCTTCCACTAGAGCAGATTTCACAAAGCCTCGTCAAACCTGGCCTTGAACACTCCCAGGGATGGGGTATCCACAACTTCTCTGGGCAACCTGTTCCATTGCCTCACCACACTTGCAGGAAAGAATGTCTTCCTTACATCTATTCTAAACCTGCTTTCAGTTTGGAGTAATTAAACAGAACCCTTGCCCCATCTCTACATGCTCTTATAAGAAGTTCCTCTCCAATTCTCTTGCAGGCCCCCTTTACACTCTGGCAGGCTGCTACAAGATCTCCCTGGAATCTTCACTTCTCTAGACTGAACTCCAACGCTCCAGCAAGTCCACATCCTTCTTGTGCTAGGTGCCCCAGGTCAGGATGGAGCACTGGTGGGAGTCTCATGAGAGTGGAGTGGGAGAATCACCTCCCTCAATCTGCTGGCCACATTTCAAGGAAGAGCTACTCCATGGTTTTGCCAGGCACTGAGATCAGACTGACCTGCCCATCGTTTTCTGGGTCTTCCTTATTTCCCTTTTCAAAAATGGAGGTTGTTTTCTCTTTTCAGTGGAACTTCACTGGACTGACATAAGTTTTCAAACATGATAGATAGTGGCTTAGCCACTTCATTTACCAGATCCTTCAGAACTCACAGATGCATCTCATCAGGTCCCACGGACTTGTGTATATTCAGGTTCTCTATATGTTCCTGAACCTGATTTTCTCCTACTGTGGATAGTTCATTCTCCCAGTCCTGGTCTTTTTTGCTCTGACTTGGGCAGTGTGACTGAAGCACATGCTGGGGAAAACTGAAGAAAAATATTATTGAACACTTCAGAATTCTCCAAATCCTGGATATCCAGGTCTCCTGTTTCCTTTCAGAGTTCGTGTTTTGCAATGTGTGAGCTGAAAATGCCTTTTAAATTAGATTAATCCTGGTTAAGGCCTGCAACAATACAGACTGCTCTTGTCATTGATGGAGACACTTCTAGAAATCAATTTGCTTCACCTAAAATTAACCTTTAGAAATGTTTCTCATGCTTCACTATATAGAGGGAGCAAGCACTGAACTGAAGGCCCAATAAAAAATGCCTGTTAGGTACAGGGAATAACAACCCTTTGGGCGTGTAGTCTGACACAGTGTTTAACTGTGTACTTATGTATGAATCATTTTGAAGTGTGCCATTATTCTACTAATATAAAACACTATAATGTTACAATGATAATGCATTCTCTAAAATCGATTATTTCATCCACAGAGGTTGTGCCGCCAGTACAAGGAGAAAGACAAAAAAAGCAGAAGAGAGAATTCTGTGCCCAGCATCTGTACACACCATTTGCCAAGTGGCTTGGCATGATTAAGAAAAAAGCATTGCTGGAACCTTAATCCAAAAGCAGATCCAGTTCAGCAGCAGATACTAGCTTAGTCTAAAGCCGCTGGATTAGAATTTGGATGGAAACTTAAACATATACCTTCATCTGAAAAAAGAGATGATTTAGTAGCTTACTGGAAACAGACACCGGCTGCTTTAAAGTTCTTTTTGTCTACACTTTTCTTAAAGTCTCTCATGTCTCAGGTATGCCATTATTATAACAACTATATTGCCAGATGAAATAGCAACCTTTTGCCTAAATGGTTACTTTTACAAATGCTTAGTTTTAAGCAATAGATTATCACAGCACAAAGACTACAGGGCACTTCAGTGATGTACAATGATTTTCATGTGAGTACATTGTCTGTGCAGGGTATTAAAAGTTTCGATATTTCTCTCAATTTTTTAAGCTCATAAAGGCCTCTTACAAGCAGAAGCTTTTATTTAAAAAGTTAACCCCCTTCTGTGATATTTTTCCTAAGAACTAATTCCAAGAAAAAGTAGAGAAGAAAGGCATCTTTTTTAGCTGTCTAGAAAAATAGGTGTTTTCAAACTAAATCTTTTCATGTATTAGAAAGTTTTGATGAAAAAATACTCAGAGCCAACAAAGAATTCAACGTTTCCCCATTCAGCATCTATGTTGGCTGGATGGGAACAAGAAAGCATGACAAAAGATCACTGAAGCAATGAAGAAATTATTGCTTGTTGCTGAACAGAAGCATTATATGAAAGGGTGGGAGGTTGTTAACAGGGTTTTTTTTCCCTCCTCTCCTCAGAATAGAAATAAACTACATGTCTAACAAGATTGGAGAAGTCGGGCTTCTCCAAACATTAGGCTGGTTCTTTCTTTATGTAGTACAAGAAAACATTGTGAATCACCATAATTGAGTCAGCCTGGCATTAGACACCTGACATTAAATTTAGGCCTGGTATGAATCTGCTCAATACCACTGGTCCTTTTCATAGCTTGGTCACCTCCAGAATGTTTTAGACATCTATTGTCAAATTGCTTTAATTCCCTGAAGCAAGAACTGCCCTTTTCTTATTTACAGCTAGAATGACAAGATGCACAAGGCCCAGAACTGTAATTCTTGATGGTCTAAATGTGTATTTAGCTCTCTGTGGCTTGCAAAGCTCAGTATAAGCATAAATGAAGAGCAGTGATATAATTACCTTTTGTGTGTGTGCTTTATAATGACCTACTGGGAAAAGGCAGCTTAAGGTTAATTATACCAAACAAGGAGAATGAAAACATAGGACATGCCCTGTTCTCTGGTCAGGCTTGGAGAGACTATCACACTCATTGTGTTCACAGCTCTTGCAGCTATTTCTGTAGACAGTGTATGTACCTTGAGATGGGAATGTTGCCTTGCCTAGATAAAAATTATTTGGAGGGATGCCTCTTACCCAACTTCTGCTACCAGAAAGTTACAGTCATCATCTAAGCTGGTCATCTAGACTCCTCAATAGTCAACAGGAAGAGATGACTGCCTACAGAAAATGATTCACTGCAGACACAGGCCAGGACAAACCATTCTCTGGACACGGTCATATCCCTCCAGCAACTGTTAACTAGTTCAACTTGCTGCCTAACTATTAAATAGCTAAAATTAGGTGAGATGAGTCTCACACAATGATGTTGTCAAGACTAGATTAAATTTCCTTAGCACAAGTCTGAACAACAAAATGCCTTTGTTTTCTCATGCCTGGCAACTCTGTTATGGAGCAAAACCAACCAAAACTAAACTCCCAGAGATAATGATAGCAATGAAGACATCCTAGGCTAGATGTGAGCACTGGCTGCAGATGATGTGTGGTAACTTTGGTGCCCAGACGGCTCATGCTCTAGTTACTGCTGCAATCACGTCTTTGTTTTGCTGTGTAAACAAAGAGTAAGGTAAGTCTAGGTGTACAAAACAACTGCAAGTTAGTCTTTCTGCACTGAGCCAATCAAAACCTGTGGAGCATCAAAACAGAATTAAGGTGCTAAACTTTCAATGCTTAGCCCTGTGTTTACTTGTGCTCCCATGCAAGTCAGGGATCAGCTTATTCTAACATTTTTGCTGTTTTCTAATGCTATGCTAATACCATGCCCACCTCTTCTTCAGTCACCTCTCATGTAGGAATTACTGAACTGCAATGAATTTTAGCCTGGAAAACTGAACTCCATTATTGTTTTGTTGTGACAAATTGCATCATACCTTGTTTTCCTGGGAAGCTGAGATCATGGATGACAGAATAGAGAGAATAGTGGCAGGAAAAACTCGATGCCAAATTAAGCCTGTTTCTGCTTCTGGATGAGAATTCTTAATGGAGAAGATGAAAAAAAAAAAAAAAAGGCTTCCTGTGGAGCCATGCCCCATGTGTAATTGCAAAACATTTTTTGGAATACAGTTTCACAGTAATTCATAGAGCTTGGAAAGGTTAGGTTACGCTTAGAACTGGTTTCATTCAGCCACCAGAAATTCATCAGATGTGTTTTAGGAAGGATTTCCTGCTTCTCCTGTTCAACACAAGCAGGACCCTGATGTGAACTTTTGTGTCACACTAGCAAGTACTGTTGCTATTCACACAGGTCTGGTACTTTGCTGAATTCTCCTTTTTATAAGTCAAAACAAACAAAAAACACAGAAGTTTACTTCAAGCTAAAAAATCCTTTATTCAAGGAATTTCTGAAAAGTAAATGCCATTTAACTGACTAGGCAGATAGCACTCTCTTTCTGCAGTGGATGAGGAGTGCTTCTTGAGAGAAATATAGTATTTCAAAGTCTGAAGAATTTTATACACTGTAGCAATTTAAGATGGATAAAGCCTCTAGCTGTTTGCTCTGCCACTCTACCAGAATTTATCATTCTACTGTCAAATATGAAGTGGAGTCAACCAGTTCCACTAAAAAATGAAGCATCTTAATACTTTTTGGCACAAACATGAGGTGGAGGCAGAAATACTACAAAAATCTTCAAGAGGAAGGTTACCTAAGCTGATCTGTTAGCTTCTTAAGTGAAGGGCTTTCAAAACATATTTCTTCTAAGTGTTTTGAGCACAGTAATGGGAAAAGGCTTCATTTGAGGTGCCTGCCATTAGGCTTCGTGATGATAATTTGGAGCTTTGAGTTCATCCTTAAATAAAAGAAGAAAAAAACCTGAGTAAAGCAGAGATTGCACAGGAAACTTTTTGCCCTTCTATAGGCTATGAATGCTGTACTCAGAAATGTTTAAATAAAATTATTATTTACAGCAAGAAATAAACCTTTTCAGTGAGAGATCACCTCAATATTGCTCGGAGTCCTACTGGTAACATTACTGTGACCATAGTCAATACCACCAAATAAGATGCCAGATTTTATCTATTTTATGCTGAAGACATGGTAAAGAAGATTGCATGTTATGGTATTTACCAAAGGGTATAAAATTGCCAACTCATAGACAAATTTTTTGGAGACTCTTCAGATAGAATTTGGAGCTACTTTTTCTTGAACAAGCAGATAGGCCTTTGGCTCTGAAGCCAAACAGTGGTTACAGAGCAAAATTAAAGAACTAAAAGAAACCCAGAATTTCTAGAATGTATGCCAAGTCCACAAAGTTGACTGGGGCCAAGACTCTTAAAAGAACTTTCTTTCTAATGGCTATTTAATAAAGCTTTCTTGGCAGTAATGTCACATCACTACAGTTCCTAAAGATTTTCGAGAAAATATTCCATTTAGTCCTTCTTATTTTTTTATTTTTTAAGCCACTTGAGTGTGGGTCATGTGGCAACCAGCCTGAGTTAGAAAAGTAAGACGATGTCCATGGACAAGCTCAAACACTCCTTAATTTCAGACCAGTTGCTATTGGTGTTTCCAGGCTGCTGAAACCCACTTGCAATTTGAGTTTGTTTGTTCCAGCATATTCTTCAGCTGAAAAGTCAACTGAAAGGTAAGGTAGTAAAAGAGAAAAAACAGGAAAGGCACATCAGATCTGGCCACAGATCTGGCACTAAACTCTGGAAATGAAAACAAAAATATCAAGACAATCTATACTGAATGCAAGACTAAGATGATGAATGGAGAGATATAAATGTGTAGACTGATATCAGCTGAGAACCTGGCCCTCTGCAATGTTTGTACACATAGAAGGTTATGAGTAGGCTGTCAAATTGTCATATAATCTTCTATTAGCTATGGACCTGCTGTGCCTGGGCAAACCAGCTGCTGCCATTCACTTCACACATTTTCAAAAGACCCATTCAGAAAACCGGCTTGTTCACTTTCTTGGGACACAACTCACCCAAACTTACATGTGCCAGGGAAGCTGGACCACCAAGTCACAAGAGAAACTCTTCTACCAGTCTTCCTTCCCAGGGAGAAATGCCCTCAGGAGCTGGGATTTGAGAAATTTTGCAGATGCTCCTCTTTAGGTGACGTAATTCTACCCTGCCCCTCATTTGGGGCTATGTTGTTAAAGCAATAACTCATCCTTAATTGTGTTGGGTGAACTTGTCAACACCAGACTTTTTTTGCTTCTTGTGTGCTTAGCAGATGCTCCACCTCATCTGTAACAGCATGAACTTATTACCAGGAGGAACATGCACAGACATATGCTCAGAAGTTACCTCAATAGTTCCTTATATTTTTCAATCATCTCAGGCTTTTGAACTTTTATTTGTGCAGTCAGTTATGCTGAATTCCTAGAAAAAAATTCATATATATTACAAAGAGTTCTTTAATACCAAGACCTACTTTTCCTTGGCCAATTGTTTTTGTCACAAATGGCAGCATGAGTAGCTTTTGGTAAAATCACAATCCTTTTAATTATTGAATCATCTATATCCTTCCAACTGCATTCCTAATTGTCATCCTCTTTTTCAGAGACAAGAACCATTTTCTGAAGAGCAGAGATATTTATTGTTGCCTTTTTTTTTTTTCACAGCACTGTATTTCCTCTCTCCAAACTGTTTGAAAAATACTTAAGCCAGGGAGTAAGAATATATATTTTTAGATTAACTACTTCCTAAGGAAAAAATTTATCTAAGTTGGTGCAGCAGGTTTAATTTCTGCAGAAGAGTGGTTTTAATGACAATTCCCCAAATAATTCCATCTAAGACCTTAAAGAGGTCTTAATTTTTATGAGCCTCAATTAATTGGCCAGTGTTGTACCAGGCTACAAAGTAAAAATTAAGGACAGAAATTCCTCTAAGCACTCCCATAAGCCTTATGGTCACAGGCAATAAGGTCTCAGAAACAGCCCCTGATACTTGTAATGTTTCAAGCATTCACTACAGACAGCTGTTAATTAACATTTAAGGGTATTTTAATTATATACCAATGCATGGGCTAAACAAGCCAAAAAAGGTTATGGAAAATTAACAGCTGAAAAACAATTAGTGACCAGAATTAATTTGTCACTTTTTAGTATTGCCAGTCTGTTGGATCCTGAGGAATACAAGATCCATTCTAAAATCAGATATTTTAAATATCTGAAATATCTTACTATGTTTATCTTTCTGTTGAACTCTAAACATTTTCTAATACCTATAGGAAATAATGAAGTGAGAATGTTTTTTTGGTTTAGTTTGGTTTTGTCTTTATAAGTATTATCTTACTCTTTTAGCAAATTACAATATTTTTCAGCTGGCTTTGATATGGTTTTCCCTTTCAGAGTGTTGCTGAAAGGGACACATAAAAACCTCTCACTTTTTTGCTACCAGCACTGTCCCAACACCCACCAGAGAGCTAAGACAATGAGTTAGGCACAAACTTAGCAAGATCATTTTTTCCATCTGGGATATGTCCGTTATACTGATTCATTAGCAGGAGATAAAGCTATAGTGACTTACAGGACAAGACAATTGTATTTCTTTCATATCCCCACTAAGCATAGAGCTTGGTACTGAACTATCTAAATCCATAGCCAGAGACATGGAAATACAGATGGAAAAAATGGTATCTTTCTGTCCATGGTCAAATATGTCAGTTTTAGCTTACCTAAATCTTAAGGGCATGGATATATGTTTGGATATGTCTTCCTTTCATCCCATTCTTGATATTTTGTTCCAATTTTTACTTTTCATCTTCTATTAAAACACAACATAGGAAATTAAATTAAGGGAGGGGAAATTATATTACACAAAAGAAAATTAAATTAAGCAAAATTGTTGCAAGACTGTGAAAGGTTTTGACTGAAACCAGCCTTCCGAAATTAATGTCTTCAGATATCTCCTGGCACAGGGATAGATCTCAAGCAGCCACCATGATGTTCAGGAAAGGCTATTCTTTCTCTGGTAGCTCTTGGATACTGATTTGCATTTCTGTCATGGCTCTCTGATTCAAACTCAATGCAAGTAAAATATTGGATGTCACCATGTCTTGACTCTTCCTAATCTTCATGTATTTGGTCATTCTAACCATGGTGTCACAGTCAGGTGAGTGTTTCATTGTGCCTGACAACTTCCCTCTGTCATGAGACTCAAGTCAAGAAAGGAATAAAACATCAAGGATATTACAAAAGCAAGTAGAGATTGTGAGGAACATCCCAATCTAAGAGTGGTTGGTGTGGGGCAAAGTTGTGGAGTGAAAGTTGTGGGGCAAACCCTGCTTTACACTCAGCTAATTTTTCAGAATCTTCCCCTAAGCATCCACCATTGGCCTTTCATTCCATCAGGTATTTTGAGGAAAAGGAGGGACATTAGAAACCCTCTACATCCTTAAGGGTGGAAAAAGAACACAGATATAGGAATCCAAATGAATGATGGCATGACAATACCTTTATAGATGTTGCCAGCTGAAGGGCTTAGAGGAAAGAGGACACAATGAAGAGAATTCAGGGCTGATGGTCACTGAAGGTCACTCTCCTCCTCTCACTTCTCCACAAGTTTCCACAGCATATTTTCCCAGCCACTAATGAAATCTAATTTTAAATCCCATGCAGATGGAAAAGACTAGTTATTTATCCACTGTTTGTAATCAGGACTTTTAAAAGAAAGGAAAAAANAAAAGAAAGAAAAAAAAAAAAAAAAAAAAAAAAAGAAAAAAAAAAAAAAAAAAGAAGCCCAGCAGGGTTGGGAAACCCAACAAGATACCATCTGTCAGAAATCTTAGGACTGAAAAACATTAATGACATGAAATCTACTTCCTGCCTAACAGAACTGGTACAAATTCATAGAATGCCATCCATAAAATTAACTCATTCTCACAATTGGGTTGGAACATTTTTTTTTTTTTTTCCTGAAACACATCCAGTTTAATTTAAACACTCATGTGCACAAGAATAGCATTTTAACTTCTGTGGTATGTAGAAATGGTCACAAAAGAATTGAGGCATTTTGGAGAGATTCAAAGTACTACTCTTCCCCAATCTGTAGAAAAGAGAGAACTGATGTTGCTAAGGATATCACATTTACATCTTACTTAATTTGTTATAATGGGTGAATGGAAGAAGGGGGGGAGGGAGGAAAAGGAAGGAAAAGAAAGAGTAAGGAAGAAAAATTCGTCAAAAAGGGAAAAAAAAAAGTCCAATGTCCAGTGAAAATAGAGGGTTTTTCAGCATTTTCTGAGTACAAAAATCAGTGTGTGACAGGAGCTTACAAGGTTCAAAAAAGGCACAATGAACATGCAAATTCCATCCAGGCATGGCATTGTTTTTTGTCCTTTTCATCCTTTAAGTCATGAAGGGCCATAATTTGTGCAGCTGTGTATAATGTAGACCTATGACTTATAAAAAGAAATTTATGATTAGCATATTTTACTTTCCATAACACTAGAGTTAAAGAGTTTGATAAAACTTCAGTGAAAAACATGATTATTCTTTTAAAAACTATCTTGAAAATGGATATGTCTGGATTTCCATAAATCAGATGCTCAGAAGCTTCACATTGCAAACGAATGTTAAACCATGAAACATTGCACTGCATCTCCTGGTCTGATATCAACCTGCTCTATTTACCTACAAGCTGGGTTGTGGGGGGTTTTGTTTCATTTTAGTAGTTGAAATAATTACTGTGATCAGATAGCCTAACACATAAAAAAATCATGTAATGGGATCATTAGTTTCACATACCATGAAAAATATGGTACCAATCAGAAAGATTTTCTGAACCTTACCTTTGTGATTTCAGTTAAAGGAAAGAAAAAACACAAAACAAAAATAGAAATCAGTTGAATAATACAAATTTTCTCCAAATGATTTTTCCATATTTGCTGCCAAAATAAACACATGGTACATGTTAGTCTGTCGGGTCCATATTAATTTGTCAGCTGTAGGAACTGCTGTGATCCATTTGCCAAAACCTGCTGCACTAAATCCCACTGTTTTTAAATTGTAACTCCAAACATCCTTTTAGGCTTGCAAAGGATTTTAAGTGCAACTTACATATATAGCATTTCTAAAATTATTTTCCACGCATCTTGAAAGCCTTGGCAAGGAGCAATATAACCAGCCTGGTAAGAAATTGGTTTCCAGTTTCTTTTCTATCTAATTGCACAAATTTTAAAATTGTGTCACTGTCATCTGTGACATGGAAGGCAAGGATGTTCTAAACTGGTTTGATTCACTTCTTCCAAACTATGCAAGTAGTCCAAAGACCAGCTGTGACTTGACACAATAAAGCTTGTGGGATCCTGAGATTTCACTTCTTTCTATGGAAAAAGAGACCTCATCATGATCTCTTTACATGCAAGTGGACTTTTTGACTTTTTTTAAACATATGTAATTTTTTTTTAAGGATCCTTGATGGTGTCATCCAGCTCATAGTTCCTTTATTAGGTTATGTTATGATGGGAATTCTCAGCATGTTGCTCTAAAGCAATCCACAGGAAATTAAAGAGGAACTCATAGGCTGCCCACCAATGCAAAAAATTCAGTCTTTGCACATGTGTATTGCAAGAACAACTTACATCAAATTCCTGGGTTACAAAATGATTCCTTCTTTACCATTGAATCAGAAGAGTCCTCAATGTCTTCCCACATATCTAACAAATCTTTAGGAGATATACTAAACATAAAAGTCTTAGCATGATCATTACTAAACATTTTCTGTGGCACATAAAGATTGCACAGTCATAACTGGGTAGTTTGTTGGGCCAGGATGAGCAAGAAGAAGTAAAACAAAACCAGAATAGGAAAAGTAGACACAAGACCCTGAGACCAGCTGGAGAAGAACAGAATAAAGACGTGAGAGAGGGAAATCAATAAAAAAGCAGCAGATGTGGAGATGGGGGGGTTTGGTGGTGTGAGAGGAGAAGAAAAAGAGGAGACCATAGTCACACTTCTATGCCTCCTGCATTCCACTGTCTCCCAGTTAGAAGCAGCTGCCTGCACACTGGTACCAATATTGCACTCTGGCACCCCTCCTCATGCACACTGACACCATGACCCACCACAGTTTTTCCTCACTAGCCATTTCNAAAAAAAAGAGGGAATAAAGAGTGAGAATCCCTGCAGAGACTAGTGACGAGTCTGAAGGGTTTTTGGAAAAGGGAAACTGGTACATATAACCTAATTGTAGCAGGACAAGTCATTTACCTCACTAAATTAGTGATTATAATTTAAAATTCTCAAGTGTACCACAATTTTTCAAAACAAATGTTTCTTTCTTTTTATCTAAAGCAAAAGAGGAATTGATTAATATTTTTGGGAGTATGTGGCTTGATCTATAGTCTAACGGTAACTTTCTTCAGGATAGTTTAAACAATGCTTCAAATTCCAGGATCCAAAAATTGCAATAGGATAGGAAGTGCTTAAGGGACCCCATTGACACCATCAGCTTAAGTCTTTGCAGCAAGTAGGATCAATAAGAAGAAAATAAGGAACCTAAGGAGGATTATTCTCATTCAGGATATTCATCCAACACATTTCAGCATTTTCTCTCACCTTCACTCTGAAAATTAATTTCCAGTTAGGACTCTTCTAAATATGCATATAAAGAGCACTGAGACACATTTCATTACTTTCTTTCAAATATTATTTTACCTCTGCATAATATTGACAAACATTTCTAAACAATTTCTGCATTTAATTAACTTACTCAGATTCTTGGTGAATTACAGGTTGTATTAACTCACTATATTTTCACCTGAGAGACTTTGATCTCACATTATTAAAAACAAAAGTAAGAAAACCTTGACAGCTGAGAAGACTTAAACTCTTGGACAGTCTATTACCTGTCACAATTTTTCTATAGTTTTTGAGACAGAGGTGACCTAAATAATTTTACATATCTCCTAACTCATGAAAGTAGCCTGCAATAGACTGCATTTTTCCTTGAAATTTGTGCAAGAGAAAGGCATTCAACATCTCTTGTGTCCAATCAAATAAACAATAAGAAATAAACAGTCCTTGCCTCCTTGCACATTCTAGTTTCAACACAGATCAATGAGATGTGTGCAGCAGCAGACATGTTCTCAGGCATTTCTGCATAATGTGCTTCAGATGCTGCCTCCGGCAAGAGTGTGGGTAGGTCTTTGCCCTCCATCCTTTTGTATGTGGCCAGGTGCCATATATTCATGTACGTGTTTTTGATATAAATGCTTGTTCTTGAAAAATGACTGCAGCTTTCTGGAGAGTAAGATCAGACTTTAGTCACCTGAGCTGTTGGCACCTTGAAAACAACTCTGATCATTGAAAAATTCTGTGTGTCTTGGGGAAGCTCCATTCCCTTAACCAAAGCAATTATTTCTCATAGAATTATAGAATCGTTAAGGTTGGAAAGGACTTAAAGATCATCTAGTTCCAAGCCCCTGCCAAAGGCAGGGACTCCTTCCACTAGACCAGGTTGCTCAGGGTCCCATCCAGCTTGGCCTTGAATACTGCCAGGAATAAGGCATCCACAGCCTCTGGACAACCTGTTCCAGTGCCTCACCACTCTCAAAGTAGAGAATTTATTCTGTATATCAAACCTAAATTTACCACGTTTCAGTTTGAAACCATTACTCCTTGTCATACCACTACAATTCCTGACAAAGACTCACTCTCCAGATTTGGATTATAGGTGTTACACTTGATATTTGCCCCTGAAGAATCATAGAGATCTCTCTAATGACTTATAATAATTTACAACAAATGAACGAGAAAAATCAAAACCCCAGTTTCTCATTGGCTCCTCAAAGAGACCTACCATGAGGGAGAAAGAAATAGCTTTTTTCTCTACTTTTTTGCTTCTCTTTTTAGCTGTCTTTCCCCAGGAAATAATAACCTGATTTCTGCATTCCAGTCCAAATCACATACATATCTTTCACTTACAGCAGGAGTTTGAGGCTCTCTACCTGATGAATAAGGTGTCCCATCTAGACTTCTGTTTTCATTCATATTGGGTGGTCATCTCAGAATGAGTGATTTTCAGATGAACCACAACAAAAAATTAAAATATCCATCAACAGAACATTTCTCCTCAATTTCCCAAAATATTTTTTTATCCTGTTTGTAATTCTCATATTAATTTACAAAATGCTTTCCAGAAATGGATAGAATATGAAAACACAAATACATATATAGATGATACAGGTACAGACACAAAGTGATGCAATTTTATGACATTTTAAAAGCCATAGAAAAATGCAGATGAGAAATATGTGCTGAGAATGGAGCAGGACAAAGTCTTTGCAGGGAAATCTGGGCAATAAACTGGAGAGAGTCTTCAGAGTATCTCCATTTTGGGAGGCATACAGTCATGGAGGGTAAGATCCTGGCCAGATCTCAGCCGTAGGACGGCTCCCATCAGGGTCAGTGCAGTCGTGACTTGATCCACAATGCATGAAAGAGACTGCTAGCTCTTCTGTGCTCCTGGGAAGAAGACACAGCCTGCACCACCTTATACGCACCCTAAGTGACACTCAGCTCTCACACACAAGGTCGTTCCAACCTTTGAGACTCTCCTCAGGACAACTGCATTTGGTTTTGATTCATGTGGAAATCCGTGCTATTTTACAGTTTCCAAAGCCTGTATGTGTCGCTGGCTAACCACGGAAGAAGTGGATTCCAGCATTTCCTGTGACATTTAGGAGGAAAGTCAGGCCAGCTCTGCATGGTTTTCAAAATCACATAAAAGTTGTTTTGGGGGAAGGAGAGGAACACTTGAGTGCCGCAGGCACAACCAGTTTCTCAAGAAGTGGTTCTGCTCCCTGCAGTTGGCCAGGACAGAAAACTTCTAAATTATTATCTTCACCACAGGCACACATAAACTTCACTAGTTCAGAGGAAATAGCAAACCATGCCTGTGTTTCAGAGATTAAGCCAAACTTTTTGTTCTGTCTCTAAACAGAACATGATTTTATTTCTTAGCCCCTTTTTTTACACTTTTATGTTTTCCACCTGGAACTTGTGCTTCCCTGTGAATTGAGCAGTCAGCTCCCATGTAAGGCCGTGTGCTTTATGACTCACAGTCTGTCTTCAGTGTTGGCAAAATTTACCCTATTTCATATTCATCTTTGAGACAATAAAATTTGATTCAGGGTCCAGAGGTTTTTCTGAGATCTTAAGAGATCAGTAATGTTCAAGGAAATCTCAGAGCAAAGAGATCATCTAGCTTCGGGGACAAAAGAATAAGATCTTGTCCTGGGTAGCCCAGTGATGTTTGCAGAATATGGGGCAATAAGGATGGTATCTGGACCCCTTGGCAACACACTTAGAAGGAGCTTAATGATATATTCCCCTGAGTAACACAGGGACAAAGGTTTCGGTGGTGTTGCACACAGGTGAGGCTGTTTCAAATGCAGAGGCTAATCTCCAAACTTGGGTGGGTGAATTTGCAGAAACACATTTTAACAACACCTGACAGATAATTCTTTCACAGATCCACAGGTTTTTCTCCTGTTTAGACAGTGCTTTCTAATTCAAAATGCCTAAAAATCATACTGCAAACTTGTATACCTGCAAGTCAGATACAACCCAACATTGGATGCCTTGCTCAGCTCCAGCAAGGCCTGCCACTGCAATGTCTTTCAGCTGATGCTAAACATTTACTACCTACCAGATTCTGCAATACTCGTGTAACATTCTGCTTGTAAGTGGGCACTCACTTATTCATGTAGCATTTGGAATATGCTGTGGCTCAATTTAATGCTATTTGATAAGGCTTAAGAGGGTCACGGAAATACAGTACCTGCATGCCACAAATTCTGCATACAGTTACAGCAAAGAAACTAAGAAAAGTATCTTTGAGAAATAGGTCATGTGCTTTGGTAGAACATTAAACCATGATTAATCAAGTATAACATTTTTTTTTAGCTGATATGGGGTGAAAAAACCACTTTCTTTAAGAAATCTGATCCAGGACTGTTCTGTCAGCTACTATTTAGCTGTCCCAATGGCTGCTTTCCAGTTAGTCACAACTTCTGATTCAAGATTTCTTGAATATAAAAAATCATATTTTTGCATTCCCCAGGTGAGGACTGAAGGCTGCCTACTCTTGCACTTTGAAAGAAGAGAAGAAACAAACATGGATGTGTAGCTGGAAATATAGTCTGAAAGACAGATATTGGTGCCATTTCTGCCATACATAGTGGGAAGGATAGAGGAGACTACTGGTTTGAGAGGTTTGTTCTGTATTTGTCTATTGTGTACGAGAAATAGAAATCTCCACAGCTGGCATCCCTCCGGAGTCCCACCAGTGCTCTCCATCATTCCAAGGGCTGGCATAAGGATGGAGCCACAGCTCAACACACATTCAGAGCTGGGAAGAGCTGTCCCTTACAGCTCTGCCCTAATCCCAGCTGTCACCCATTCCCAGCTGGGAAGTGGTTTGTGAGGAAAGAAGCACAGGGAGGACAGCAAGTGAGCAAAGTGAAAGTTAAAGACCCAGGCAGGGGTCAAGGGGAACACAAGGGAAAATAAAGCACCACACTCTGAACTCCATCCATTTCTACCAGAAGAGAACTGGAGACAAAAGAAGGGATATATGACTGTGGGATCCCTGTCAGTGGTGAGTACAATTCTATCCATCATTTTCTTCATGTTTCTCACTTGGAAACATAGAAGTAGCCAAAGAAATGCCTCAGGACACAAGAAAAATGGCATGGATCCTTTGAGAAGAAAAAAAAAAAAAAAAAGGAAAGCTGATAGAGTAAATTTCTTTTCTTTAAAAACAACAAAATAACAGTCAAGATCCTTGCTTTGATCGAAAAATGAAAAGGTGCATCATCAGTTAGTTATTATAAACAAAAAGAGATTGTATTTACTTTGTATAGGTTTAATATCTGTGACCCTTCAAACTCAGCTGTTTAGCATAGTGCACTTGGCCTATAACTCTTAGAAGACTTTTAAGGACAGTATCAAGGAATAAATGCACAATATCATACAGCGTGTTGAAGGATTTACCACTTCTTTCATTGTGCCCTTCTCAAATGAAAATTGTCTTGTTCAAAATATATAGGCAGGTTATTGATTGAACCATAAGAACAGGTACTGGTTTGGGTTAACACACATTTGGTAACAGTACAATTCCATTCATTTCTATAAACTAAATCTGGCTGGAGCAGTGTACTAATATGAGGTGATAGCATATATATTGATTTAATAAATGTAGATGTTTGAAAAATTTTCACAGATGTATGTTGTTTTATATATGTCTGAGGAAGATGAAAATGGGCAAGATCCGACTCAGCAAGATACTTGACCAAACTAAATTACCTAGAACCAAACTTGTTGCATTTGGAATTATTATTGGCATAAATTCAGTACATTATCCTGAGGAGAAAACATGTTTCACAGTTCAAACAGATCCAGTCTGTAAATCAAAATTCATCAGAGTTCATTGCCTTACCAGTTACTTAAGAACTTCTTCCAGACAGATTCAGTTCCATTATAATCTGTGTCATGTTTATAATTTCTTCTTATTAGTTCAAATAAGATTGATATTAATCAGCTATCCCAACTTTGATTAATCAATTATCTGTTTTGTAGTTCTATTAATGTCTTATCTTTCTGTATTAGTCTGATTTGTAAATACTGAGGTGACTCACCTCCATCCAAAATGTGTACTATTAAATTCAGGATCATATATCATGTGCTTCTGTTTCTCATTTTTTATCAGCAACACTTTTGATAACAAAAGGGCTGTGGATAAACTGGAGCTAACTATTAAGATTTGCATTAATCAGTAATGAATATTTTCAAATTTGTCAAATGTTCCACTGAACATGGTTGTTACAAACTGACACTGATGTAGGAGAATAATTAAATGAGCATATTCAAGCATCATTTTTCTTCATTCCTTGACTCTAATTTTTTTTTTTTTTTGTAAAAGATGCCAGGTCTTTAACTTACTTTCAAAGACAGCACTTATTCCTTAACAAGCAACTGAGTTGAAAACATCAGCTCATTTCATATACTAAACCAAAACCAAATAACCCTTCATTTTGCTCACAGCTCTATAAATTCTTTTTTTTTTATAAAGAGCAATGATTAATCTATTGAAATTAGTCAGAATGAACACAAGTAAATCATACTGTATTTTATTAAATATTTATCTCAGAAATATGCAGCTAGTAGACCAATTGCTTCTCTGAACCAAACAGGAAATTTTATCTGCTTCCTGGTTTTGTTTTTCTTTCCTCCGAATTTTCCTACCACAAACATTCAGTGTGTGAAATGAAGTATCTTTGAAAAAATTTGGGAGTTTATTGCTTAGATCAACTATGAATTTCTGTCTTGCTTCTTGACAGAGGCAGAACAGTGTTCTTTTCTGCATGACAGGAATTTTACTGCCTTGAACTGCCAGAACTTCTCATCCAGAATAATAGATAAATTCCTTGTTAATTTTTCAAAAACATATATTTAGCTATCAGGCAAAGTAATTTCACCAAGCAATCACACTTTGTTACCAGAAGTGTATAAATGATTGTAGATCAAGTTCAGTGAATGTCTATTTTACATGTACAGCTAAAATATATATTACGTGAGCATATATAGGAAGGAAATATTTCACTTTTTTCAAAGAAGGTATTTATTTACCAGGGCTGTGCCTCTGCAGAGCTCAGCAGAGCCCCTTAGTGCCCTTGGCTTGGGACTGACATGACAATATGCTTCATATGAAACCTGCACCTATAAGAAAATAGTCCTTCTCCATGGAGTGTGCTTATCAAGACTATGAGATTATGGGCAAACTCTCCCTGCCAGGGATTGATGCAATACTGAAAAATGAAGGGCAATAATTCTTGAGGGGAAGCTGTATGTGAAGGGGTTGAGGCCACTTGGTCTGTTCAGCCTTGGGAGGGCTGAGGGGAAACCTCATTGCAGTTACAATTCCTCATGAGGGGAAGTGGAAGGGCAGACTCTGATCTTTTCTCTGTGGTGACAGTGACAGGACCAGAGGGAATGGCCTCAAGTTGTGTCAGGAAAGGTTTAGCTTGGATGTTAGAAAAACCCAGGGGAGTGGTCACAGCAGCAAGACTGACAGAGATGAAGAAGCATTTGGCAATGCTCTCAGGCACATGGTGAGACTCTTGGGAATGGTGCAGCACAGGCCAGGAGCTGGACTCAATGATCCTGTGGGTGCTTTCCAAATCTGCTTATTCTGTGATTTCATACTATGCTGTGATTACACATATGACCTATTGCAAGGCTGCTGTGCTTTCACTCTTTATCTGAGTGCAGTTTCCATCTCCAAAGAGAGGAGTCAACAGAAACAACTAGCCCAGTGACCTGTTGGAAGTCACCAAATACCACCACTGAAGGTTTTCAAGATAGTTTTCAGTTCTGTCTGAGATGCAGTCCTACCTCAAGAAGATCTTTAATCTCCAACACATCCCTGCTGGTGAGGAACAACCTGCTGCGTCCATGTGCAGTGATAAGTAAGATCATAAGACCTGCGCTTTATTTTAAATAAATTAAGCCTCATATTACTTGTCATTCTTTGATACATTTTTTGCTGCCACCTATGTTCTCAGAACCCCATTTGCAGGGCCCTCTGCTTCAACATTCAGGTATCTACATCTCGCTGCCTTCAAATGTATTGTCTAAATTAAGCTTACAAGCTACAGAAAAAAACCTATATCAGAAAATACATCATTCTGCTTTTTTAAAACATCAGAAGGATTTGCAGGGGAGGGGAGTGATGGGCACGATTGGGGGGCATTATTGCTGTTTAATGTTATTCTTACCATCCTCTCAGCTTTTACTGGAAGGTTCCTAGCACATTTTTTGCGGCGGGCATGCTATCCAGTCTATAGCTGTGCAGAAGACAGAAGGTGATCTTTTGTCATGTTGGCACAAAAGCCTTAACTATGACAGCTATGACACCTTAAAAGCAGGCATTTTGCTTGACCATTTAGCTAAGCTAAGGCCTGCCTTTTATAAGGCTTTTTCATCTGCTTAAAAGATCAGTCAGGTTGCAAATGAAGTGTTTATAACTCAAATCAGGTCCAAGGCTGGACTTGATTTAAATGAATACTGACCTGAAATGAAAACCATTCAGAGTTCTGATTTCAGCTGATAAAAATTGGGCATTGACTTTTAATTGTCATCTTAAATACTGAGATGCAAATGTGGATTCAGGATGATTCTTACAACTGCTCTCAAATATCCCTTTAGAAAGTCAACTCCCCAAAAGAAAGGTCCCAGCATACTAAGGAGGAATTGCTCAAGACTTTCAGAACCATGGAAACAATAAACATGCCCAAATTCATTCCATGTCCTGAACTCCTGGGGTCTCAGAGCAGACAAAAATTAGCATAACATTTCTGAGGTGAGACCTCTGTTAAATGCTTCCCAGACATTTCTCCACTGGAAAATTTCTCCAGTGAGCAGAAGCAAATGGAGAAAAGCAAACAGAATTTGAGCATCCAAGTCCTTTGGGCATCTTTGAGTATCCTAACCGTGATGAAAACATTTTTTACAACAAACAAGTTCTAGGGAAAAAAAATACAATATATGTTTGTATTTGTAAAATGCAATGAAGAAGACCAATGTTAATTACATTACTTCCCTTTTCCTGATTGGATTTTTATTCTGGTTAAAGGAAACACAGATTAGTTGTACCATGTACCATTAACCTTCAACTCAGTAAAATGCACCAAAGTAAAATATAATAATTTGGTTTTGTGAGTATCAAGTAAATAAAAATATAATAGTTTGTTTACGTGACTGTAATGGTCTCCTAAATAAAATGTTTAACAGATAGTTATAATTTTAGAAAAAGAGACACCAAGAAATATTTGATAACGATACGAGTGTCAACTTCCAAAATCACCTTTAGAGAAAAATTTTAAGAAAGGCTCCTGTAGTACAAGCAGCAGTTGCAGAACTTAAATATTTTGTGTATGACTGTAACAATTATCTTCCATATCATCAAGTTATATAAAATGTCTCTCAATATCCAGAAATGGTAACTCAGATCTTCCAAACTTTCTGATCTTTATTTTGTTTGACTACCCATAAAACGTGAAGATTTTGATCTTTAAGGCAGTAAGTGAAACCAGACAATTATTTATTAACAACATCCAGCTGGGAAGCACTTCCATGGCAGAAAGCAAACCTTTTTCAATATACTCATGGCCAGATTCTTTTCACATTAATTGAGATTGACTGGTCTTCTCTAAGGCTCCCCCAGTGCACGTAGTAAAACACACTTTTCACTTAAGAGCTCGACATGCCAACATGTCTTGAAGCACCCTTCCACAAATTCACAACACACTGGGCAGCTCTCATCTAAGTCACCCAACTCCCACTCAACCCGAAAATTACAACTCTTTGTTGTTGGGGTGTGCAAAAAGTGAAACAGGAGCAGGAATCTATTCCTCCATGAATCTGTATTGCTGGGGATGCCCAGAAACTCCAAATGCTCTCTGCTGCTGGGTTTTGTGAGTTGTCAGACAATTGTTCATTCTCCAAAGTTCTAGGGGCCTGTTGAGCATGTATTTGCAACTTGATTAAAATGATTGAATCCATAGTGACAAGATTCCATATTTTACTGATAAATGTACTGTGGGAATCCTTACTAAACTGTGAAAGATGATTAAATACTTGCAAATAGATCCTGGGTTTTATATCAAGATGAATTCTGCCACCAGCATGCAGACATCATTCTGCTCAGAATGAGAACTAGTTTGTCCTCAATGGGAAGGTAATTTTTTTTTTTTTTTTTTTTTTTTGGAGTATATTGCTGTGTTGACACTAGTGAATTAAATGTTCCTTCGACCTTCCTTTGGCATCTGGGCCAACCAGCACAGCAGACCTCTCATCCATATGAACAAACCTAACAAACCCTCCTATGCCAAAAGCAGAACTAATTTCAATAAATAGAAATACTCCTTGATACCGTGCAAATTACTAGCAAAAACATATTTCATGGGAGGTGGATTTAACCCCTCCATTGAATGTGCATTGTAAGAAACCTTAGTGACACCCATGATAGCAGTCAGGACAGAACTTATTCAGTTTCAGCTATGAACATAGTTGGCTTCCTATGAGAGGGCTGAAAGATTTGATTGCAACTGCTTTGCAGACCTGCAGACTGGTAATTGAATACTCAGGGCAATTGCAAATGTGAAAGACACCTTCACTCAGCTTGCACAGAGCTACCAAGTTCAGATAGAGAGAGAAATGTGCCTTTGGATTCACTAACAGCTCTCTGACTCCATTATTGCTGACTTCATCGCATTTGGAGCTTAAAACACATTTACACGGTGCTGAGCTTAGAGAAATGTTTTTACTTCATCTGTACAACACCAAGGCACCCCATTGCACAGATGTTTTCCAGTCACTGCATTTTTCAACATAAGTGTGCATATATCAGCCCACAGTCCCAGTTCCTCAGCCTTCCTGCCCTACAGACCTTTGTGTCCTTGCCAAGACATTGGACATCCCCTAGGAGAACACAGACCCTATTCAACTAAATAAAAAACAACCTCAACACATTTAAATCAGCCACGAATGTTCAGGATAGAAAAACAAGCCAAAATGTGCTTTTCCATTTTCTGTACTTAAAAATAATTCACTGAACATTTGTAGTCCATTTGTGATATTATGACTTCCTTTATTGTATAGTTTTAATTTGTTTGTCTTATTCTTTACCATTGTTGGCTGTTGTCTCCTGCTTTTATCCAGATTCAGAGCAGACCTTGAAGTCTGTTTCACTGTTTTAGGAGAGAATTTATTATGATAGCTGCCATGGATATTCTCTGCTAGATGTTGATCTGTTTTAAGAAGAGATCAAGATTATGCAAAATAAATGAGATAATGCCTGTCTTTGTTTAAAGGGATCTAACCCTCAAAGCACATTCCTGTTACAAGTACACACATTTACACATTTTTGTTCCCAGCCTCGGTGTAATTGTGTGGAGGAGTGCAGCCTTTTGGTCAGATAATGAATGGAACACATGATAAAGCACTGTAGTACAATGTTTTTGCTGGCATGAGCTTAGGATAACTGCAGTCATTAAGGGTGAAGCCATATTATTAAAGGACACACTCCCAGATTAAGCAGAAGAAATCAAAATAAGCAATCTACTTCATAAGTGTAGTGATACTGAAGTTAACTTAAAGGTTAGCAATTGCATATATATAAATGAATATTCTTTGCATATTAAAACAACACCTAGGATATACATATGATGCACATATATGTATGTATATATATATAGGATATTTGCTTTATAGGGCTGTAATACTTTCAGCACCACTGACTAAAATCCAGTGCAAATGTTGCTGACTGTAGAACTTCATCCTAATGATGGATGATGAAAACTGCAGCAGTCATTGGTAAAAGTAATAACTGAAGGGGTCAGGAATGAGGACAGCAAACTGAAATGTGTGTGAGCTCTCAGTGGTGTGGCACATGAACGAAGAGATGCCAGAAAATAATCAAAGAATGTGTTGGCTCCATCTTAAAAATCTTTCTGCATCTTGTTTGCCATCAGGAGAACATTTGTCCTACATCTGGCCACCCTGGATGACATCTCAGACCATAGGAAGGACCCTGGGACTTAATCTCCCAGCCTAAGAATCAGACTGGCCAAGGTAACTGCCAGACGTTGCATAACAACATCTGGGGATGTTTGTCAGAAGAATTGTGGACGTGAAGGTTTGGGTGTGCAACAACCTCTATAAAAATTCAGCTTCTAGCGTACAAGGTTTGTCCAATATTGGTGCCCAAAACAAATGGGGCTCAATTGCAGACCGGAACCCACACTCCAAGACAAAATAGGTAGATTTTTAGGGGGCAGGGGATATAGAGTCATTGGCATTACTCTTAAGAATCTGTTGTCAGATGAGTAAAGCCAATGGGGGCTTTTCTCACAGCAAGCTGCATCCCATGTTGCTTACCTCATGTGGAATGGTCTACTAACCTCAAAAGCAAGCTTCTGTCAAGTACAGACAGCCATAAAAGATTAATTTAGTTAAATTATACTAGTAATTTAGTAACAGATTGAAAACATCAATGTTTGCATTGTGCTTAGATAAGGACTATATTGATTTTCACCTGTCTTGGTCCCAATGGTCATCAGTTTCCTCACAGAGAAGCCTACTTTCCATTAAATGCATAAGCTTTTAATTCATGTTTATATGCATGTAGCTGTAGACACCCCTATGGTATGCACTCCTTATGCAGTAGTTGATATTTCTGCAGAAGTGCAGAAATATTGATTTCATCAAGGCTCCTCAGAAAGTACAATAGTCATCCCACAGGAATCTGATTAGTAGCTCTGCCCTTCTTCCTGCAGAGCCCTTCACTACCTTTACAAATGAAAAATATTTGCTGCAAACCAGCATAAGTTATGTCCCTGTGGGTGGAGGGAGGAACAGTTTAACCATTTCTCAGTGAAATAAAACCCAAAATTTATTTTAAAGCTGAGCAAACAAGCTTTTCTCAAGCATCTATTTCCTATGCAATTATTTCTACTGGGAAGGAATTTCTCTCTCTTTCCTAGGTTGAGAGAAGGTCTAAAGGGGAGTTTAAAAGCAATTCCTATTTTGAAAATACTAACAGTAACTTTATTTTCCTGTGATGATAGTAGAGATATTTCTCTTTTGTCTTTCCAAGATATTCTGTGACAGGTTAAGAAATGGAAATCTTATCTCTGATTCCGGTCCTGGTCAATAAATAAATATTGGTCCAGTATCACAAAAGTACTAAGTGAGTTAATGTTCTGAAACTTGATTTCCAGAACCCAGGGTCCTGAATACCCTTATTCCTGAAAAGAAACATAGAGTCCACCGTCAGACAGCTTTTTTAACATAGATTATTTTCTTTCATACACTTCATTATATACATCTTTTAGCTATAAGTACCAAGCAGGTTTTTGTATCAGTTTTTGGTTAATGACTATTCTATTTGTTTTACAAGGAGCTGGAGGTACATGAAGGCCACCAAAGCAGGTGAACAGACTTCCTAAGGAGATGGGAAGNAAAAAATAAAGTTTTTCCAACTTTTCAAAATTTAACTATAAAGTATAGAAAATTCAAAACTGTGGATGTTGGGAGTGTGGAAACACAACACAATGATTTTGCCTTCTAACAGACACATTCCAAAGTTTTTTACTGCCTAATTGAGCATTTTTGGGGAAGTCCTGAGCTCCCTTTCCTCCTAGTGCAATGAGAACATGATTAAAGTAAATTTCTAGAGCACTTGGCATTGGTCCTGAGTGACTCAGATCTACTCATGGTAATGGCTGACCCATAAAACCTGTCAGTTCCTTTAATGAACAGCAGCTCTTCTCTGTTTTACTTCTAAATTTGGGAAATTGAAAAAAATCTCTTTAATGTTACCACAAACTTCTTATTTCTTTGTACTTTCTCATTGCTGAAGATCAGGAAAGCATTTCTGCTTTTAAAATGTCAGTGAGACCTCTCACTGCTTTTGACATCCCTGTTAACCATAGTAACATCACCAAAGACATTCACCAGACTCACCAGACTCCCTCTTTTTAATCTGGAAATAACATATAGCAGCATGTTATAGCCTTTCATTCATTCCTGAATTTAAGTCATTCTACAATCACATGCCAATAAAAAAACCTAAAGGTTGTGCTTACTGAAAATTTTACCCAGAAGCAAGAGTTTGCAGGAAAACATTGTGCTCAATCTCCCATATCTGATGAAGAAATCCAAGGAGACACTGTAAGCACTTCATGTGCTTTGTTTTTCCAGGTTGTCCCTACTGTGTGACTGTGGTATCTGAAGACAATGAATCTAGAACCTTTGCAGATTTGATTCCAGAAATCACTGATAAAAAAATTAAAAAACAGAATTGCAGAATCATAGGGCATCAGAAGTGAGGTCTGGAGATCATCTGGTTTAACATTACACACAAAGTAGGGCCAGCTTCAAAGCTACAGAAGGTTGCTCAATGCCATCTCTGCTCAAGTTTTCAACATCTGCAAAGGTGGAGGAGACTCCACAGTTTCTGTGGGGGACCTGTCACCATGTTCCAGCAATCTTTTGCTGGAACAAGTTCCCCTAGGAACTTAGTTTTAATTTCAGTGCAGATTTTTTGAGATTTCTGAAAATATGAAGGAAATTTCTAACATAAGAACCTATGGAAAGCTCTTGCTCAGAAATGAGGAATGAATGAATGGCAAAACTTTATCTATTTGCAACTAGATGGGAATTTTTTGAATTTTTTAGATGGGAATTATTGAATTCCATTTGCCAGTCAGTCTAAATTTTAGTCTAAACATGCCACTTAATCCTCATTTTCCTCCAAATCATGAGATATGAAAAAAACTAAAAGAGTTTAAAAATTAATTCATACTAGACCTCCAAAATTTCATGACACAGGAAATAATAATCATTCCTCTGTACTAGATGAGCCTGGAACCTGGTCCAACAATTATCTGTTTTGATATGGCAACTCCATGAGTTTCAGTTTCTTTAGAGATTTATATCTCCCTGTCACCATTACAGCTCAGAAGAGTTAGTCCAGTAATAGGAGTAGAAAGGCAGAAATAATCTACTTTAAAAACTTAAAAAGAGCAGGCATTGTGGATACAGGTTGCAAAGACCTACATACCCAAAAATCTGCATGTCAAGTATGGTAAGTACAGCGGCTAATTTGTAATTTCTTTTATAGGGAAGCAAAGCATGTGGAACAAAACAGATAAAAATATAGACATCTGTTACTAGTGGTGCAATTTAGCTGGAAATTGAAGCCAAACATACATTTAAAAGAAAAACAATAAACTCGAATGCTTCACCAAGTTAACAGTTGGATCTCTGTCTCTTGAAAGCAGTTTGACTAAAACAAAAATTATTTCAGAAAGTTCTGTGGGCAGTATTAGGACAAAAATATGATTAGAAGACCACAATGGTCATTTGTGCTCATTTCCAATTGTGAAAAACACAGAATCACAATCAGAATAAAATAGTCTTGTTAAACTGGGAAATAGTCTCCCCGGGTATATACAAGAATCCTTTTCATTTGACTATTCAAAACAGAGCTGAATTATCTAGATGTACTAAAGATATATCCTGTCTTTGTCATGTTTTGGTGGGTGGAGTAAATCCTTTCCAGTTCTAACGTCAAGGTACAAAGCTATTAGGGCTGTCTTCCAGTAATGGGGACAGGGAGGGAGGAGGAAGGCTGGACATTCCTTATCTCTAAAACCTGTGTCCTGGATAAAGCTTGAACATCATACGATGCTTCTGAGCTCCACAGGCAAAATATTTGCATTGCTTACAGAGTTGTTAAAAACCAGCACCCACGGAATAAAGCAATGGGAGACAGGAGGAAAACAAAACTGTAATTTTGTTTCCATTCCAGAGTTTTTAGTGTTGCAACCATGATCTACGGCTCCGAACAATATTCTGGACAGTAGCTGTTAAATAATGCTGCATAAATCTATTTATACCCTTGGCAGATCAAGTATTCCCAAGAGGCTCCTGTTCTGTGTGTTTCTTCTTTCCAGGACAGGAGAGAGTTTTAAGAATGTTATTTCCAGGGCCTTTAAAATCACAAATCTGAAAGTTAAATAAATATTTGTTTTGCAACTAAACCTTGATCTCTGCAGAAAAGAGACACCTTCCAGTTCTAATGTTTTTCTTCCAATCAGAAACTGACTGTAGGCAACTGATCCAGATCCAAGACGCAGTGATGGAGCCTCTGTGACCTGCAGAGTATTTCCTTGAAACTTCTTTAAACCCCAAATCATTTAATACTAATTGCTGCTTCCAAAAGGAACAGGTTCCTGGAAGAGTGGTGTGTGGCCTGTTGTCCACCAAATGAGACAAGGAAATCATCACTTTCTGCTTTGACTGGGGTCACACAGTGGTTTCTCAGGAGCAGCGTGATGTCCATCAGCTGACCTCCCACTTGGATGGAATATAACTATTTATTCAGATTGCTTTATAAGTGCTACTCACTTAGGAACAATGTTTGAGCGCTGGCACCTGGAGCTGGAGTCAGTCAGACATTACATCACACTCCAGCCCCCTCGAAATCCCTCACTTTCCACAGGAACTCTGCCCAAGGACAGATGGATGCTGCATAGCCCTGGGGCCATGACAACAGCTGTGCTTCCAGAACATGGATTATTGAACACTGGTGACTCTTAACAGGACACCTGAAGTGCTATTAATCCTCAACACCTATTCTCTTATTCTTCTAGACTGAATTTTACAATTACATCTCATGAATGGTAATTAAAAACAAAACAAAACAAAACAAAACAAAACAAACCAGCAGAACAAAATTATACTAAATTGTCTAAATAAGCATAGAAAGGAGATATGTCTTAGAAATGTTACTTGTCTCTATCCAGTCAAATTGAATTTTGAATGTTGTGATATATAAAATCTGCTGCTGAGCTTTTTGCCAGATTGGTACTTTATAATGCCTACAGAAATACAAATAAAGTTCACAATGTTATTCTGATCTGTAGGCAAATGTCATGCTGAAAGGACAGCAATCTTTCTAAGATGACCCCAAATAGATTTCTTTCTTCAGTAGGTAAAGCAAGAGGAGATATAGTCCAGATATGGGCAACATCGGTTTGGTTTTATTTTCAAAGGAATTTTTATTTTGCCTTTCCCCTGAAATATAAACTTTAAAGTATTTCAAGAATTTCTTGATTATATTTAAATATGACTGGATGAGCCAGATGCCTGAAGTAAAATGCTAAGTATTTAAATCTGGTTTATATCCCCTGCTTTGAAACATTACTTTGTCTCCTGCAAGGTACACTAAAAGGAAAAAATAACTGACAATAGTAAGTAACACATTCAGAAACTTTCAAAGGCTGAACATCAGAGTCTTCAAATCATAAAAAGCCTATTTCTAAGCATAATCAGTTTTCTTAGCCTATAAAAAGAAATAAAGTTGTTTCATAGAAATTAAATATAATTTACAAGCAAAATAAGACAAATGTCATTTAATGAACATCATTGTCTTCCAAAATAAGGTTACTTTTTTCATTATGAAGAGAAGAAATTATATGTAGCAGTGGTCTCATACCTGTCATTTTAAGGCAAAAAGCACTATAAAGTTTGTAGGGAAAGAAAATATAGGAAAGCTTTCGGGCATCTGAGAGCTGAAGAGGAGCATGTGAACACCAAAGATTTTCTGTTTCTTCCAGCTCCATCTCTTGTGTTGGCTATTACTACCCCCTTCAAATATTGTGATTTTGACATTAAGTCTACTTTTAACTGTTATAAAATAGAAAGTACACTTTTGTCTGCACAGAAAGTTAATCTGTACTGGAGTAAGACATGTAAAGTGTATGTAATAGCTACCACATTCAAAATAGACACTTATTTCCTATAAGAGCACCTACACAGGAAACCAATTGAAAACAATCAGAAGTAGTTATCTGAGAATAAATTTCCATGTGTACAAATTCTGCAGGATAATCTTAGTGCTGACAGAAATTTTCCTAGTAGTTTAGTGCAATGAAATACAACCAGAAATTGATTATACGCAGTGCAAAACTTCAATTTTGAACAAACAAATTAAAAAAAAAAAGTCCTTAATTCAAGCTTTTCCCCTTTGGTGAAACTCACCATCTTCCTACTTGGAACACTGCGACTACAACTTGAAAAGTTAGTTTAATATGTTAATATTTACATGGTCTTAGTTCAAATATTTTGACATTTCAGTGATGAAGATGTTATATCTGCTGTTTTAGAATGGAGTTATTATTTTCTTGACACAAGTTCCCTGGATATACTAAGTTTGATGTTTGATGTTTGATGTTCATGGCAACTCTGCTTGTGCTGCAAGAAGCTGATTAATATGACTACCCACATATCTATGTCTGATTTTGATCCCCAAGACAATTTTGATTAGAAATTGGAACACCAGTTGTTTGCAATGTTGTCCCTGTTTCATTAAAGACAAAGATATTTTGCAGAAAAATGTAGTCTGCACCATTTCTGATGAAAAGCTTTTCCTGAGCTCTTGGTAGAACATGAGGTTTACCTATTAACAGTTCCATGTAGCTGGCCATTAGAAGGCATCTACTGCTGCAAAGACCTGTCAAACAAGGTGATTTATTCTTGGAATACTGTTGCCAGGCTTTTGGACATATTTTTTTCTAGAAAGAAGATAAGAAAAGAAGTGCAGAGCTGCATTTATTCGTTCTTTTCTAAAAGCACATTGTAAAACAAACGGGAGAAGCAAGCCACGCATAAATAGGCAATCAGGCAAGGAAAAACTCTAGAAAGCTCCATTACCTCTGGAAAGAAGAAGCAGATTAAAATCAATAAATACTCATATGATGACAGAGAGAAACACAGCACACTGGAGGAAAATCCACTTTCAACCTCAACCACATGTCAGAATGAAGATCAGTTTCAACTTAATCCACATCTGCATCACAGAACTTTTTGAAATGCATGTAGTAAAATATTGTTTGTTTACTCTCCCTTTCTTTTTTCCACCTCTTCCCTCTTTTCTGACCACATTTACTGCATCCTTTGAGAAGATGTTAAATAATGTTTTCTGTTCTACAACTGAGATGGCAAGTCCAAAGTCAGGCAATGTCCAGAAGAAAGAAATCAACTTTGCTGAACTAGAATGGCATAACTAATTTTTATTGTAGTATCAGAAATCAGATTGTTAATAAAACAACACAGGAACCATGGTTTCCAGTTTTGTTCGTTAAATCAAAATGAACTATATGGCAGAGCTCTTCCCAAAAACCAGGAGGTTTCTCACTTTCACTCACCTGACCTGGATGTTCTTCATCGAGATGAACGATTGCTGCAGCAGCTGCCAAGATGTTGTGTGTGACGCTTCTCTCAAGAAATATTGCAGTGTATGAGGTCATACTGCATGGAATTTCTTGGTAAAATATGTCTTTTTACTATCAGAAGTATTTATTGTTGTAAAACAATAGTGGAAGTTGTTATATCCTTAACGTGGAGTGTGCCAAATCTCCAGCTTGAACATTTCTATAATAAACACTAAGGAACAGAAATGAATTGTTGTATGTCTGTACAATTTCCAGTCCTTCCTTATTACCTCAAAGCATCTGTGGCTTTGCAAGCAGGCACACCCACCCTCCTGGCATCACTTCCTAGTGTGGGCTCTGTCTCCATTCCAGCTACTGATTTGGACATTGGAGCCTGAAAAAACTCCATATGTCAGCCATAAAACATATAAGGAATAAATGCTTTTTAAATTAAAAAAATTACCTTCAGCTATGAAGCCTTTTTCACAACTGTTGCACAACTATTGTTAAACTCATGCATTTCCCTGCATTCAGTTTTGTGTGAGTTTGACCTGGTTCTAAAATGAAATGAGAATGGACAACAGCCTCGTGTGGCTCTCAATGGAACTTTGCTGTGAGGTAACCAACAGTAGTGAAACAATATTTTTACTACCTACTCATCAGTGCTGTGAGTTTTGTAGCTCAAACTTCAAATGTTGAGATGCAGACCATTAAAACCAGCGAAGTTATGATTTCTAGGTCAGAAGCTCAACCCAAGAAGTTAATAATGAAGTAAAGGAACTAGGAGGTGAGTGGTACCTGTGATAAGCAAAAATGTTAGTCTAAACAGATGTCCAAATTCTAACCTGATGTAATTCAATTTTCCTGCCTAAATTTCTCAGCAGTTTCAACATGGTATTCTTCTGTACCTCCATCCAAAAATGGGTTTAATTTTACTCTGAATTTCAATGAGGATCAAGTTCAATAGGACATAACTAAAAGAAAGGTGCTTCTGACATCACAATTTATTAGAGTACTATCTTCTTTATCTTGGTATTACTTGTCATGTCTTTGGGGGAAAAAAAAATTAGTAAATTCTTACTATATGCATTATTTAAGTTAACTTAGGACTCTTTGACACCAAAAGAATTTGCTTTTGAATTGAACATGCACCTTGGATCACTTACAGAAAGGGAAATCTCTGGTTTAAAGCTAAGTAAAATACTAAAGCTCTTAAACCAATATTACCCTACTAAAAAAAAATTGGAGCACTTACTTTTTGAAAGTCCCCATGCCCCAGGGGATCTAAGAAACCCAGTCACTGCTTCATCTGTCTCTTGAGCTCTGTTCTTCCACACAGCTTGATCCCCCACAGCAAAACTCACCCATCTGAAAAGGCCACAAAAATGTGGGACAGATACAACTTTGCAATGAATCTGACAGCTAATCAATAAAAGGGACAGGAAAAGCTTAGAGATTGTGTCCCGTGAAAAAGCAGAAAAAGCAGCACTTTAGAGTCAGGTCACTTAAAGATGACAAGCAAGCAACAAAATTGTTATTTTTATTCTTGAAAGGAAGGAATAAAAGTCAAATGATGGATGGGACTTGTACATCTTCTCAAAGGCATACTGAAGTTTTAACTATTTTTAAGGGATCCAAGACTTCAGCATCCACTGTACTTAATGCATGGATCAGATTAGATGTCTGATCTTCAGTAGTACCAGATATGAAAAACAACAAAGTTGTACTTTGTTTACCTTCTAGGACAAGTTGTTAGTAGCAGGTTTCATTTTTAAAGATTTAGCAGCTTGAAATTCTTAAACAAACTAATAAAATTATTTGTTCTTGAGAGGGGGGCCAATATCATAATAGGAACAAAGAGCTACATGCTGTCTCAGACTAAATTCTTGAGACTTCAATCCCTTTATATTGTTTAGATATGACAAAATCCTCACAATCTTTTACTTAACTTTATTTCCATTAGCTTGTGGTCCAAAACAAATTTAGCATAGGAATCGTGAGTTTACAGCTGCAGTTTTAAATGCTTCAGGAAATTTGAGGAGATGAGTCTGACACCAACAGTTAAAATTCTTCAATATAATTTTTTTCATTTAAGCATAGGGAGTACAAATACAACTGAAAACATTTAACGTAGAGCAAACATATACCATATAAAACACATCATGTTTTTCAAAAGATTTTCTCTGTATGTGTTAATCTTTGTGTATGTGTTTATATGCAAAATATTTTCACATATCTAAAAATATACAGAGCTGCACACAATTTTATTACATGGAAATAACCATTAATAGCAGTTCTCCTTGCAGGCCTAAATACAGACATAGCACATGTAATTCATTTCAACAAATAAGATGAATATTTATTGCATTTAAGATGTTTTATTAAGTCCCAATTCCAGATATGATGGTTCTTTCTATTTTTCCACTGGCCTTATGAGGCAGCAGCTATGTTTTTGCTTTGATTTAAATATTTATGCTTTCTCAAATTCAAGGCAAATACCTTTTTTGGTCAGTGTTGTTAGTGATGTTTGATGGCATTGAGGGTGTCTACTGAACAAGCACATGCTGCTCTTAAAACAATGGTTTGTCCTAGAAACCATCTGAATCATCAACAATCTCTGCAAACATTTCTTCACTTTAAGACATAATTTAACCATTATCATGCCAGAAGAAGAAACAAGAACTTGCTTTCGTGCGGTACAAAAATAATATGAAAACTAATCATGAAGGTCACTGCATGTTTGATTCCCTGAAGGTTCAAACCTCAGCAACAGAATTCTGAAAGACAGCAGCCAGTCCTGATGCAGAAAAATGTGCCCTTGGGAGTCTCTTGCAGGAAGAGATCAAGCCTAGCTGTTGTGTCAGACCTGTGCTGTGCTGCTGTTAAGCTGAAGCAGAGAACCCAACCAGGCACACCTGAGTGGCCCTGTTGGCTCTGAGCAACCACGGACTGATGCAACCTGCTGACCCATTCCTTTGGAAGCCTTTCCACATAGGAGTGTAGGATTTTACCCTTAGAAAGTCAAGCTAAGCAGAGCCTGTCAAGTAAACAAATCTGCCTGCAGCCTCCCGGTGCCAGCGCTGCATTAAACATTAGACATAACAACATTCTTTCCCTAGACAGCAAAATTCCCAAAGCCTCACCAGCACTGGGCAGAGCTGGCCTGGTTCTCTGCACCATTGTCCCAGGGCTGGAGCTGTGAGAAGCATGGAGCCAAGCGAGGAGGCAGGTGGCCACCCAGGTGAGCAGTGGCCTTAGAAGCTTCCACCCCTTCAGCCATTCCTTGGGTCCCACCCCAGGAAAATGAACTGAGCAGAAAAACTCTTGCTGGTTTCAGTGGGCTGCAGCACTGCTTTGAGCTGCAGTAATTTGATACTGTGCAGTGAAGCCTGCAATCCTCTCATCTTTCCAAATGCTTTGCATCGAGCAACAATAATGTTTGAGACCGTAAACTCCAGAATAATCTGTATATTCCTCCCTTTCTGGGCACCACTGATCTCCCTGCCTGTATTTAGCACATAATACATTGTTTTAAAGTACTTAGCAATGATTAGTAGGATAATAATTTCTAGGAATAGGCATACTGTCCACACTGTACTCTGCCAAAAGGATTTCAGTGTTAGAAAAATTGNAAAAAAAAAAAAAAAGTATAATAGAAATTTTCAAGTTCGGCTTTTTCTAGAGTAATATCTGTAAGGAAGGACACGTTAGCCAAATTCCACCCACTTTGTCTGGAATACATGTCACCTTTATGGAGTGGGAGACTGAGCCAATAGTGCTGACTCAGCACCTTCACCCCTTCCCCCACACTCCCCTCACAAAAGACCCCAGGGTGTCCCCCCTCCCTTCCTCTCCAACAGTGACCACGCCAGCTCAGTTCCCCTCTCACAAATCTGAACAAGCTAATGAGCATTTTGTTGGCTTGAAAAGCCAGCCCTGCTTCAGCAGCACTCAGAGACTCCACTCGAATTCCAGCTGCACAGTCAGAGGCACACTGGAATTTATTCAGCTGCTTTTGGGAAAGGGAGATGTCTCCAAAACCACCAGTCCTTCTGCTCCCTCCAACGCCCCAGCTGACCTTCTTTGCTCCTCTTTTGCCCCAGGTTATTGTTTTAAATTCAGGAATGACAAGCTGGACAGTCAGACCCTATTTCTTCATTGCTTTGTGTTTTCTTTGTATTTTGAGCACTGCACAAAATGCTGGAGGAACCTGCTGTGTTCACACACTTTGTGTATTTTCTGTACTTTTCTTCTTCCACTCTTTGAAATAAGCCTCTTGGCACGCTGAAGGAGAAGATGAAGTAAAAGCTTGTATTCTTCAAGAAAATAAGCACCTATTTAATGAACTATTTTTCTTTTTTGCCATTCTTGCTCAAATCAGAGTTACCACAATTTCTAAGCAAAGGTTATTTTTCTGGCCAAAAACTATGTCACGCAGAGATAACCATACCAACGAACCAGCCTCTTTCAGAAATAATACAGACATGTTAGGGCAGTGCTGCTAGCCCTATTCTGTGCTAAGTTGTTCAGAGTTTCACAGATTTAGTGTTTGATTGCTTTCATTCAAACTGATAGTCAATAACAGTTGGTAGATCAAATCTCAATGTTGCTATTTTGAAATGGTGTAAGATGGGGTAATGGTAAGAAAATGATTTGATGGATAGTAAATTTGTGTTTTTACTTTTTTTTCCTAGAATTAGCTAGTTTTATCCACATTTTACTGCAAACTTGTCTGTGAATCTATACCCTGTTTTCAGTGTCTGCCACCTCAGGCGCAATAAAATTCATAAAAATCATTAGATATGTACAATCTAGCAAGGCAAGCTTAGTTGAAACCAATGGAAAAAATAGTTCAGAACTGTGACACACATTTTTCCAGAAGAAAAAAAACAACCGAAGTTTGGCACACTTGCTCCAAGAGAACAGGATTTTTTTATAGGTTAATATGATGGGTTTGGATCAACTTGGCTTGTATTTTCAATATCTCTGACAAGGTTTAACAACTTTCTCCATGTTACTGTTCACTGAGGTCAACAGGAAATACCACTGGACCATCTCAGATTTTTGTTTCCTCCCTCACTTTTCCTTTTAAATACCTTTTTCTGCTCACCTTGCCAAACGCTTAGTGTGCCTTCAACAACTTTTCCCTCAAACTGGGCATACAGGTGGAAAAACAGGGTCCAAGCAGTCTGTGCTCCCAGCCTCAATGTTTTACCCACTGGGTTTTGCTTGAGCAGTAGCTATGGCACTTCCCTTGGCTGCATCCTGAGCCTGAACAGGACTTTGTGATCAGAGTGACACAGACATAATCTCTTCGTTGACCTTTTATTAAATGGTCAAAAGAACACACACACACACATCTACCAAACATACTAGGTTCGTATGAAATTTGAAATTTCATATTGCCAGAGAATTAGTATCTTCACAGACATATGTTTTAGCTGGGTACATTTTTGCCAAATTCTCATTTTGCCAGGGGTTATTTATGGAAACCCAGCAGTCTCTCTTTTGGGCAGCACCTTACCATCTTGTCTTAATTTGTCCACACGGAGCTTAATTACAAAACAGGCCTGTGAAACTTAATTTAGTTAGGCTTTTTGGACATAGCAGATAACCTTTTTCGATGTTACATGACAGCACCCCAGATCACAACAGATAGTTCTGCAGTGTGATTTCATGCTTGTCTTTAAAATGTAAAGCCATCCAGGTATTAGAAACAATCACTTTGGGAAATAAACAATCTTTTGTCAGAGAGGATTTATTTACATGCAATTTAAGTCCCAGGCATCTTAAATGTTCTCCAGAGTTTCAGCTACCTGCATTCTGTTTTACTTCAGGGGAAGGGTGCTTGTTTTCAACAAGTCAGTGTATAGCTGTTACGTCTACAAAGAAAGCCTCAAAACTGCAGCCTACAACTGTCTGAATTTTTAGGGAACAAGAAATGACAAGTCCAAGTGTGAAAGGGTTTTATTTCTTATACTAGAACTGATGGCAACAAGGACACTTTAAATGTCAACAGTTCCACTGCTCATCAAAGCATGGAAGAAATCCAGTAATAGCTCATACAAAAATAGGTACTTACTGCATCTGAATGATTATCCCTTGTAGCAGATCTTCAATCACAGACTAATTAAGTGGCTGCCAAGTAGTACTGCAAAAGGGATACATTTTTTTTTCGAACAAGGATTCAAGAATAAAATAATTGACTACTAAGTTTTCATGTTATGCCTAATCTTTCTCCAGTTAGGTAAACATTTGAGAAATAAGCACAAGATTGCAGTTTGAAGTGAGTTTGTTTCAGCACACTTTTAAAGATTTGACATTTCTCTGACTTCAGTTTTGTTTTAAGAAAATTTGCCTGACAATTCATTTCTGCAGAAGCATTTTTCCCATGCTATTTTTCACCATTACATCATATATTGGGTTGATTAAGGCCACTGAAAATTTATTATTAGTTTCTGCACATAGAGTCTTGCCAAAATAAGTGCTTGTAAAAGCTTTTTAAAATTACCTACATTATTGAACCTTAAGCACAATTTGGTACTACTGGAAACTTTTAAAATGAAAACATCTGATGATGTGCAATTGAGCTATGAATTCAATATGCAATTCAACTCTAAGTCCTGTACTTTGTATTCCTCTTGCTCCACACAGAGTTTGAGATTACTGAAGTGTGTAAGAAAGAGATGGAAATATCGAGAATCTCTCTGCTGTGCTACATAATGACAGTTCTGCTGAAACATGGGGAACCAGTACGACAGTGTTGACAAGGACAGGAGGAGACCTCTCAGCAGCCATTAAGCACCACAGGAAAAATTCAACATTGCACCTCTGGAGGTTGCCAAACAGTGCAGAAGTACTCAGGTAATGCATCTGGAAGGGAAACAGCATATCTTTAAGTCAAGCTATACAAAACTGCCAAAAGTTCGAGCCAGCAGGAGCCTTGGAACAAGGAATGTGATTGTGCTTTAGTTATGACCAATCACATGTGGCATACATAGAAATTAATCTATTGTGGGTATGAAGTTTGGCCAGTCCAATTCACCACTCCATGAAATAGCAAGAGCTAAATAGGTGCCCCATCAATAAAGAGAGAAACATTCCTCTCCAGCAGGTTACAGAGTGTCTTTAGATGGCTGCAGTTGATTTGTTGTGCCCAATTAGAGCAAATGTGATACCCCACAGACTGCCTTTCTGGAAAAAGGTGGGAAGTCTGCTGAACATTTTTAATATATTATTATTAAAGTTAACTTTGCAGACCTAGTGTTTTATATGCTAATGGCTGCATGCCAGATAAGTGATTACTGTAAATGTGTCAGTTAAATAGTCCAGTGACAGGCCCACATGTGCTCTATAAAGAAACTAGTTAAGCTGACCCTGATCAAAACCAGAATGATTGACTCAAAACTTCAGGAGCTCAGAAATACAAAGGCATGTTAGAGATCTGAAACAGGTCTGATCATATTTCTATACCTGCTGTGATTCCACTCTCTGCCTCTGGACCATATCTAAACATACGACTTCCAAACACATACAATATCTGTCCCCAGAAGCAAAAGCTCATATTTGTTTTGTAGACCACAAGTGCATTTGGAGATGCTGCTGGTACTGCAGTTGCCACCGGTGCAGCAATGGTCAGAGACCCTTCTGTATGCTTAGTGAAAAGTCAGGCACCTCCACAGAGGTGATGCTGCTGTCACCAGCTGCTCCAGGGAGATGCCAAAGGGGCCTGCCCCGGAGTCACATTGCTTCCTCAAAGAGCAGCACAGCACAGGAGAAGGGCAACCCTCAAAGCAATGTCCCATACACACAATAAAGGCATCAGTCAGACAGCCAAAACCCCTGCAAAATTCTCAAATAGCAAACTCTGATGGCAAGTAGCTCAGACTGAGAGTGCCCATATTTTAAGTCCATTGTGTTTCCTCCAACAGAAATGAGAAATTCTACTAAGATGACCTTGCTGTATATTCTGAGTCAGCTTGGGATTCAGTCTTTGAAGTGTAGTAGGAGATAATATTAACTGAAAATAGTTGGGTATTGTTTCCAGAGGTAATTATTTTACCTCATATCATCAGCTTCAAGAGCTTCAATATGTTACTAGTTTTCAGCCACAGAGCATGGCCATTTTAAGCAGTCAGATGATGAAAGAGCCTCTGCATGTTGCTTTTGTTGAACAACAGACCTGACTTTGATATACTTGAAGCCATTTTTACAGCAGCATTTATTTTCACAATTTTCAGACTCTGCTTTTCAAATTACAGTGATCACTTTAAGGTTAAAATAATCACATCCTGAATACTGATGATTTTTGTTTCATCTCAGCATAGAAATGAACAGACTGAATTTATAACATTTAGCATTACTATGCATACAAAAGTTGCAACAATGTCTGCAAAGCATTACTACAAGACAGAGACATTTGACTGACCAATTCAAGTTTCTGCAGACACTGAAGTTCTACCCTGGCCAGTCACCATCAACTGGTGAGAGACACTTTCACTGTTAGCATCTTAGCAGGCAGCCTCCATCAGCCTTTTAGAGGCTATTTGTATTAGCCTGATGAGCTCTTTTAAGAATAAGTCTTCAACTTTCTTACCCTTTTAAGGAGAATAGACAGTTAACATAGAGTAAAGGAACAGAAGTCAGGAAAGAGCCATGGTAGAAGTGTTATTAGGGCATCTTTAAGGGTTTAAATATTTCAGTGCAAGAGTGGAAAGGGTGAGTTAGAAGCTGACCTTAGTGCTGGTCTCAGTTGCTACCACAGACGTATGAAAAATACCTTCTATTCACTTGAGTAGTTCCCTAATCAAAAAAGTGAAGAACTAATTAAAATTCTATGTGTCCCCAACTGATAGGAAAATGTAAATGAGAAACTTTCTCCTGTCATAGTAGGATATACTGAAACAATGTCCTGAATAAGCACACAGCAGGTAGGTATGGTTCTTTGCTGGCCTGTAGTCTGTTTGAATTAAAGTTTTTTGAACCATTATGCATCCTGAATTAGCTGAAGCAGTCAATTAAAAAGTGTAATTGTGATTCACTTCATTAGTAAAATAACATTATGCAGCAGGAATTACAAAGCACATTCTGCCAGTGTGTTCAGAATGCCCATAGCCTAAGCAGCTAGGTCATTTCTCCCTTGTACCATTTCACAGTGAGTAAAGTATTGGTCTTTAAAAAAAAAAAAATATTAGAGTAGATACACTCTTGACTTTTGTACTTTGTTGGCATATGTTCAAGGGACATGTCGTTTGCGGCTGTGAAATTAGCAGCTCCTACAACTATAGACTTGTGGCTTGGCTTATTAAGATTTCATGGAACTGCAAAGTTTTTCCAGAAATGTCTCTCTTTGTGTTCATTGATTATGGTTTCCTTTGAGGTACCTCCACATTTTTATGTCCATTCCTTTAGTGTCTAGTCTTTTTTTCCATGTATTTACTTAGCTGTGGTCTCTGACCTTTTTTCCTTATTCTGAAAACTGTCTTCTCACCCTCACTAAGCAGCATTGTTATGTGTTTTAAAGTAAGTTCAGGTGGTGTTTAAGTTCCAGAACGTATAAATTGTGGAGTTCTTTCTTTTGCTTTCTGAATTCTAGCAAAGACCAGTCTTCTTTTTCTGACACTGTTGAAAAAACAACAGCAAAGACCTGTGTTACTCCTTCCATGTTTGCTTCCTAAACTATTTGGGGTTTTGTATAGTGCCACAGTAGTACTGAAGGGCCTCAACAAAAAGGTGGTTCCTGAATTAAAGAGCACATAAGTGATTGTGTCAGAAGTCTATTTAATGTCAAAGCATGTAACAGAAGCTGTAAGATGACAGTACCATGAAAATTAATGTAAAGGCAGTGGCTGAAAACTCCATTCTGTTAGGAGTACATCATCCCTGGCTACAATGAAGGCTGCAGTTCCCTTTTAAGGAGAACAGCATCACTGAAGCAATGTGCTCGTAAAAATGCTAACGTGGTCCCTAAAATTATTCTAAACAGATACTTTTAGATAAGATATGGAAGCATTAAGGCTGTTGTGCATAACAGTGGTGAGGCTTTATCCTGAGTACTGATACAGTTCTGTTTACGAGAAAAGAACTAAATTATTTTAGCTTGTTTAGGTGAGCAGAGACAACCTTTAGAAAGACTGTGTGTGCTGCCTGAAATGTGCATTCTTATGAGGACAGACATAAAGGAGAAGATAACTATTCAACCAGACAGCAGTAGATTATGGGTGAATGTAAAAACAGGACAAGCTGCAGGCCAGCAGAGATTCTCCAGCCAGCATAGCAGGAAGATTCTGCAACCACGTTGGCAGGACCAAATCCAGAGTACTGCTAGGATGAAGCTGGGTAAGTTTATGAGGGTCATTGTAAAACATAGTGCTGCAGCAGCAGATGGAACTGCAGCCCTGATTTAGAAAATGAGACGATAGGATGTCTTCCAAAAGCTTTTCTTTTTTTGGTCTATATGTAGATTTTGCTCTTAGGAGCTCCAAATACAATGTTGCTGCACGTCCCTTCTAGTCTTGTTCCCACTCTGTGCAGAAATCCTCCAGTGCTTGAGGGGTGGTGAGAAAAAGCCCAAAAGTATTTGAGGAAAAAAATTTCCGCTAATAAGCAACAAAGAATAGTATCAACAATTCCTAAATGGAGGAGTGAAACAAAAGTCAGTTTTTCCTAATTCTGTAAGCCAGTGGGAAACAAGGGTACTCAGTATATCACCTAACTTTTCAGTGTTTTAAAGATTTAACATTTCCTAAATAAATTGATTCTTTCTGTGGCTTAGAGTTCAGTGCAGGTCTGCTGACATGAAAGACAATGTTTTCATGGATGTCAGCAACACAGGAACAGGATAGTTTTCTAAGTGAATTAGGTACCTAATGAATCGAGTGGTTTGTCCCCATCATTCATTACGATTTTAAGCCAGATGCAATGTTTCATGCAAAAATATGATTTCTTCTCCTGTGATAAATGCTTCACATCTAAACCCTGAACTTTTTCATGGAAAGCTTTGTAGCTTTGCTTTTTATCTTCAAGGGTTTAATGGAGAACAAAAATCTTGAATTCCCTCTTTGGTTTTCCCTATCATTTTCTCTTTGACACTGAACATATTGCAAGAAATTGACTCAGGATCATTCCTCACAAAACTAAAGCTGCCCCTCATTCCCATTTTTCTCTTATATCTATTTACATGAAATAAGTTATGTTTTACAGAGTGCATTAGAGTTCTGCAAAACAACATGTACTTTTCCTGTCCCCGGCTTTTGTATAAATGGTATGTCACTGTCATCATTCTTCAAGTGAGTTTGCAGAGCTCCACTGATGTGAGATACAGAAATCTCCTCATATAACCTTAGAAAATTAAAAGTAAGACACCCTTTAAAAATGTCCTAAAGATTGGCAAAAGCAATTTTTGGACAACACAGCCCAACACAAATTGGTTTGCAGACTTTGAATATGAGTACAGATGCCCTAGGCTTCCTCAAAAGACCCCAGAATACTTATGCAATTCTACTGCAGAAAACATTTTCTGGGATTTCTTAAGACTTAAAAAAAGGTTTTGTCAGGTACACCTACATACTTAATTCGCTTCTCTTGATTTTGAAATGCTCACTGTGAACGGTGATACTATGAAGGACACCCTCTCAGACTCTCAATCACCTAAACACTCATTACCTCAAGAAAAAGCAAATCAATTGTCAATGAGTAAAAAAGAGAGAGAGTCATTGGCATGGACATACATATATTTTATTAAATTGTAAAATTAAGCCTTCAGTTACTTCTACCTGGACCACTGCATGCTGATAATAAGGAAATTTATCAACTCTACGAAGGCCTAGACTTTAAAAACCTGGTACAGTGAAGTATCCTTAAAACTAAGAAATTGTGCTTGGACATTTTGTTCAGGCCCATCTCTGCTAGTTACTAAGGATCCTGGTGGCCAGTATCCATCAGGAATAGGCCATTGCAGAAGCAGGAGCAGAAAAGCTGGGACACTGCTGCCATAGCTGTACCATTCTGAAATGGTTTCCTTTCTCATCCCAAAAGAAAAAGATCCTCCCAGAAGAGTGCATGATCAAAGACACTAGCCAAGAACTACAGAGGATATTTCTGGCCTGTTTGCCTCCTGCCAGAGAGCACTGGCTCCTATTAGAATATTTGTTTCAAGCAGCACCAACATTTCAAACTTCTACTCATCTAATGATTAATAAGGTTATACCAAGCACCCTGGAGGCAGCATCTGCATTTTGAAAAATGGTAAACATTTACAATATTGGTAATAGCCTAAAGGCTGCAAGTAGGGCAGTAAAGTTCTATATACACATTCAAAGGAATAAAGACTATGTTCACATAACAGTAATAAATAAGGGCCAAGATGGAAGGAATATCTGAAAACTGTAGGAAATAGCTTTTAGAAGCTATGAAATATATAAATTGTTAAATTCTTTTGAAGAGGTAGAACAGTGTTTTTCAAACCAGTGTTTTTCAGAAGTTTCCATTACTGATGGATTAATGTCCTTTTTTAACTGGAATGATCTGTATTTTGTACTTGGGAATTTTACAAGACTGACAGCACTTCCCATATGAATAGACAGAAGGACAGAACACCATTTTTGTGATCAGCATGGTGATCTCAGCTAAGGACATTATTGACTTAGTTCTCTAAACTACAGGTTTAGAGAAGCCTTACAGCACAGAAGCTATGCTACCATAAAACAATATTTCCCCAGCATGGTGGGAAGCCTGATCAAGACATAGAAAACATAGGACACCTCACATCTGAGGCAGTAAAGTTTTTCTTAGGAAACAATAAGGTTCTAGTCTCCTCTTTCTGTATCCATGCTACTTCTCTTCAGAGTTAGTGTAATTCAAGAGCAATCCTGGTTTTCTTGGAACCTTAAGCTTCCTTCAGAAGTTGTTAGGTGCTCAAAACCACTCTCCTGCATCTCTTTCACCTCTAAAATATGTTGCAGCCTAAACAGCCCCATACTCCTCCATCTTTCCTGGGGTTTCTTCAGCCTCCTTACACTACCCTTCACCATGTTCACCTTCGGATTTCCATATCTCCAGGGTGTAGGCCTCTCATGCACCCAGGATTTTAACAAGCTTATGCTTATTTTCCTGATGTTTCTTTACAGATGTTCCTAATTCAAACTTACATAGCACTTCTTGGTCTTGGGCTCCATCTGGATATTAAAACAACCCTACAGAATTATCTTCAATAGAGTTGTATCCCTCACAAAAAGTAAAAGAGCAGACAGAAGTTATGCCTTACAAGCCCAGAAGATATCATTATACCACCCGCATAACCCAAGCCTTACCAGATTTGCTCACTAAGTCATGAAATTACCACTAATTACTAGCTAAGCAAGAGTGTAGCTTCTGGAAGGCTTGTGGTTGCCTTTTGTAACTGCACTTTCCCTCTCCCACAGAGAATTTAATTCTAATCAGCACAGAGCCATAAATAAAATCAATTCATACCGAGTCCCATGAAGAACAGTACATCAAAGTGAAATATGTGAAATTCCATTTCTATGAGGAAAGGAAAAAACCCATTTTTTTCTTGTCTGTGATAATTCTAGACTTATCACTTTGACTTTGGTTAGACCTACCTCCCGCTTTATTCTGAAGAGACAATTCATGACAGCAATCAATCCGAGTATTCATAAGCACAGTAGAGTCCTTTAGGTTGAAAGACATTTCTATAGATGTAAAACACACACAACACTAACAAGAAAAACTAAGTGTATATAGCCAGCTAGGAGCAGAGAGATTTAGATGCAAAACAAACAATTTCTATTAAACTCAGTAAGGTCCTATAAGTTAAAAATTAACTACTTTCTCTCCTAAATATAAATTGGTGTTTTCAGTAAAAGGCAGACTATTTCCTGAAATTTTTAAGAAGAGCACTTTTCTAAGGAAGAAGTCAACCTGGCTCACATTGATTTCATCTGAGTAAACTGCTGTCTTCTGAAATTTCCCCTTTTTTCTTCTCCAGGAAGGCAAGGAGTTTGGTTCTAGGCTGGTAAGACTAAGTCCTTGACAGTACACAGGTGAAATATTTGCTTATGCCAAGGGTTACCCGCTCACCAAAGCTGGACACAAGGTTGGAGGCAGCACTGGAAAAAAGCACTGGAGATGGACAGTTTCCAGAAAACAGCTTGGAAAAATTACTCCTCCTAAGAACATACTGGTTTATCATACTGAATATGGGTGCCTGACTGCATTCTTGTTATTTAAAATGCTTAAAAGCAGCTGTGAAGATGAATGACAATAAGCTTATGGGTTAACTAGAAAATTATATCATTAATTAGAAGAACAGAAATTTAAACTGTTGTGACTGCCATAATCTGTGATTGCAGTAGACAAAGCCTTGTGCCTCACTGTCAAATCACAGCCTAGCAGCTATATTATTAAGATAAAAATTATGACAGAAACTATTTATAAAGCATGTCCATACAAAACATAGTTCAGAGACATTATAAGCTATCAGAAATATAATTAGAAGGTTTAAGTACGCGTACATGGTTTAAAAATTAAGTAAAATAACCTTAGAAATCCTTCACACTGTTAAAGAATTTAACTTGATGAGCTGCAGAATTGTTTTCCTCCTAAATGAAAGAATGTAATTGACATTAAAATAGATAAAGTTGTGAGCTAATTGAGAGTAACAGCTTTACCAAAAATCAAAATGTGAGTGAGGAAAAGAAGTTGAAGGGGTTCAGCAAAGGAAAGTAAGATAAACCTCTCTGGAAAAGCTATTGAGAAGGGATAAGAGAAAAAAAAACTGTTACTTCTCTTCATTTTTTCCGATTATCCATCAGTGAACTCCAGAACAGCCATCACTCCTCCAAAGGGTTGGTGACATGTGAGAAGCAATGCTTACATTAATACGTTTTAACAAAAAGTTGGAATTATAAATTGTTTCCTTGAAATTGCATTTATTGCTATTCCTCTATTCTCTACAGTATCTGGGTCAAGCATGGTCCTTCTTCTGACGGGGATTTTATGACCCCTGAGAGGAAATAATGGTGAGGAACCCACTAGATTCATATATATCTTACTGGCGATTTAAAAAGAAGCAGATAAAAATGACAAGAAACTAAGGATGAAAACCAGAATAGAGAAGGAATTTTTCTATTTTAGGCTCAGCTCAATCCCCAGAAAAAAATATAATCAAAAAAATTCACCACAGGAACTTCACATTTCTATTTCCTACAAGTCTTGCATGGGAGCAATTAGTTTGAAGCATGTGACTCTGTACGGAACAATTTAAACAGCACAAAACACTGAAGCTGAGAGCTAACTTGCCATTCAGAAAACATATGCCAAAACCTCATAGTTAATTTCTTGACATTCCTTTTCTTGTCTGAAGATAAGGTGAGCTGCATGAAGAATTGTATTTATATGTTGCATTATTATTAAAGTAGGTTTGCAAACCCACCGAGAATAGAAGTAGCAAGGAGTGCACTTTCAGTAATAAACCAGACACATCCAGGATACAGTGTTATACTAAAAGACAATCTGTAAATGAAATTTTATTCACATTAATTCAGGAAAAGGTAATGCAGGACTGTGCTGTTTCAAATGAAAATTAGTGATCTCTCAAGTAGAGAAATATTCTACAAATCCTACGTCATACATTTTTCAGACATCTGGAGATTCTTTGTTCTTTGCAATTCCCACTTCTCTCTTAAAAACATTATTAAAGTGTCAAATAAAAATTGCTGGCAAGCCCTAAGTATTTCATAACAGATTGTGTTATCGTATATGATAATATCTTGCTAGGGTGTGAGAAGATGAAAAACAATATATGGAAAAATTCAAATCAGAAAAGTCAATACAAAGGGAAATAAAAATTGGAAAATTACTCTCTTTGCACGTTTGCAGCATCCAGGCAAGTTGACATTGCCCAAAGGAAATGGCAGGAGCCTCCTTGTGCTGAACAAAACACCAAAGAATATCATCAGTGGAAGAAACAATCCTGAATGGAAAGGAAGATAAACAGATGCCCAAGGGAAAAAAAGTCCAGACCTGAGTTTTTGTTAACTTTTATGACAACTCTCAAAATATGACCATCCATGACTTGGAATAAAAAAATAAAGTAATTAAATTTAAAAAAAAAAAGGAAAAAGTGAAGCTGCCAATCAATTTCCCAGATTTCGTAAGGTTTTTAAATAGTTTATATGTTTTTGCTGCTATGTTTCACTCACTGGTCCTTTAAATCATTTCAACACCAGCATGACTCTATTGAAACCAGCAGAGTTACAACATAACAGAGCAGAGAATTAGGCCCACTAGTGTGATTTCTGGTTGTTAGGCTGAAGGAAAAACAACTTTGAGCTTCACATAAGTTCTTTTAATCACTACATGGACCGAAGTAATCCAAAAGATGTTAGGCAATTGCCGTACTTGGAGGACATCAAGTGAAATGGATTTCTTTTTTTTTTTTCCAGCCTGGGACATTACTGAACTAGCACAACAAATAGTCTAGGCATTGTAAATCTCTGAAGACTCTTGTAAGCCCGCAGACGTTATTAGCAAATTAGCAGAATGAGAAGTCAGTGGGTCATCTCACCTCCTCTTTCACCAACAAATTTCAACCATCCTTTGAGACCAGTAAGTTGTGTGTGATTAAAACACAAGTTATTGGTCTCAAAGAATGCCCTGTATTTCAGTTTGAGCATATTTTCCCAAATGATGAACAGATCTGAAAGCTTTGATAAAAATTCACTATTTTCGCAGTGGTTAATTTCATGTTTTAAGTAATTATTTTATAAAAAATTATATAAAAATAAAGGCTTTCCAATAACATCAGTATGCAGAGCAAAGATATATCCGGAAAATATGTCACACCACAGATGATTGTTGCATCTGCCATTTATAGGAATTCGAGCCAGTAACATCTAGAAAACTTAACAAATGGCTTTTACCCTTAGCAAGCAATGTTCTGATGGAGGTGGGTCTCAAGATGTCTTCTCAGGACAGCACCAGGAGGCTTCCAGAACTGCAATAGCAAAAAAATCTCTTTTCTACTACATTCTCTGAAGAAACACCTCACTTTCCAGCAAAGTAACTCTCTGCAGCTGCTTGAGCTTCACTAAACAGCAACCTGCAGCTCCCAGAAGTAAGTCCTTTGCTACAGCTGCTAACAGCCATTTGCAGGAATAGCCTGAGAGATCCCCAGCTGTTAAATGTGTACATAGACGTTGAATCATTATGTTGCTTGACTCAATTGTTCCTAAAAATGAGAATGTATTCTTCTATTTAACCCACTGTCTATCTAAAGACACTAAGTCCCAATTACAATAGACTTTTGTGCTTTTTTCTTTTTTCCAGGTACTCTGTCTCCAGATTTCAGGAAGTACAGATGAAGATACTGACATTATTCAACTAGTAGTGCATTTCCAGTGCCCTGCAAGTTATTTGAAGAGGCTGGGATATCTCTTTTTCTCCAGATAGAGACTTTAAAGTGTTTACCTGTTTGACAAAACTGTTTACATTTTATAACCTCCATTATGGGGAAGTTGGACCCCTAACAAAGACTATGTGATAGAATGATAGGAGGCGGCTGCTCTTCACAATTGAACACTCACTGAACAAAGACATGTTTCTCTTCTTCAGTTTGTACCTCATTATTGTGTAAAGCAATATCACAATACCCTTTGTATTAGCCTAGAACTTGCTGGAGACTTCTACAAGCAGATGGAGGATTTATGGCTATGGGGATGGTGAAAAGTTACTGAATGGGACTCATATATCTAAACTTCTTAGCAAATCCCACTCCTCAAATTCTGGTAATAGTCATAATGCCACTGTGCTCAGTTTTGACTAAGCAATGTCTATGAGGCTATATAAAAGACAGTCTGAGGTTTTACCAGGATTAAAGCAAACATTCTGAAAAAGATTTTAAGTAACCAACTCACATGGCCTTTTGTAGGGACTACGTTCATTTAAAGTCCCACAAGAGAAATTCAGCCTCAAATTTTCCATATCTACTTTGTTGAATAATGTGTTTTATTCATGCACAGGACTCAAAAAAGGAATAAATTTTTGTGCTCTAATAGAATTCCAGGGGTACTTCCACTGTCATTTTCTGCTTCAGATAATTGCAAAGCTATGATATACGTAAAATAGTACTTGGATATAAGCAAAGAAATCGATATAAACAATATTGGCAGACAAATGTATAGAAACACATTGATTGCTCCCAGATGGACAGTAACTTTATTGTGGCAAACCATAGGGCTGCACACTGTCAAATGCATTGAAGGTCTAGAGAAGGTTTAGGAAGGTCTAGAGAAAAAATTACCATCAAAAACCAGCTTAGATAATATTGGTATTTCACAAGTCATTGCAGTGCAAGTGTATGTGTCCACATTTGGTACTTCAGATCAAGAAATGTGAGAAGACAGATCTCCTACAGAATCAGATTTAAAAGCTGGGCCCTGGCTTGTTACATTCTGAGAAAAATCCCACACAGACAGCCGCTGTCAGCTGTCTGTCACCTCCTGTGAGTCAAGGATGGACCCAGCAGTGCCTGCCAATACAAGACACTTTTATATTTGATAGATCTGGAACTCAATAAGGTCTTTAGGATCTTTTCCTGCTCTCTCCCAGACATTCAGCCATGGAAATAGCTGTAATTGTGACAGAGAGGCTCTGTTTCCTGGAAGATGGCTAATCATAATGTTTTTTGGAAGCTGATTATGAAGGAACTGATGACATTATAAAACTATGGTGAGGGTGCTTTCATATTTTTGAAAGATGAGTATGGCTTGGGTGAGGTTTGTTGGGGCAGAAAATGGGCAGTAGTAGACGTTTGCTGGATTTGCAGCAGCAAGAGGTGGCAGCTGTCACCTGGGAAGGAAGCAAGGCCAGCTCAGCCCCTGCCTGCAGAGCAGAGACCAAATGCCTTACTGACTTTCTGACACAGCTCAGCTCCCAATGCCATTTATAGTCCAAATTCTGGATCTGGATCATAGAACCACAGAATGGCTGAGGTTGGAAAAGACCTTTGGGAGCCATTTAGTCCGAAGCACTAACTTAGACAGCTGAATGCCCAAAACCATGTCCAGGTGACTTCTAGGGATGAAGATTCCACAGCCTCTCTGGGAAACTGGTGTGAGTGCTTGGTCAACCTCTCAATGGAAAAGTGTTTCTTGATATTCAGAGGGAATTCTGAGTTTTCATATGTACCATTGCCTCTGGTCCTGTCACCAGGCATCTCTGAAAAGAGCCTGTCTCCATGCTTTTTATATCCTCCTTCAAGTATTTATTAATAAGCATTTATGCAATCCCACTGAGCCTTCTCTTCTCTGGGCTGAATCCCAGTTCCCAGCCTCTCCTCATATGACAAGTGCATCACTCCCTCATCATCTCCTTGGGCCTTTTCTGGAGTCTCTGCATGACATCCCTTTTCCTCCCCAGTGGGGGAGCCCAGAATCGGACCCAGCACTTCAGATGGTCTCAGCAGCACTGAGCAGAGGGGAAGGATCCCCTCCCTTGACCTGTTGGTGACACTCTTCCTAATGAAGGGTAAGGGAGGAAATGCCAAGGGGCCTTATCTTCACACACAGAGAAAAACTGATGTGCACATCATTGTTCAAAATTCCTCCAGATTCTTCCTGCAAATTTCAGTACATGTTTCATCAAAATATCTAACAAAAGATTGCAGTCAAGAGCCTAAACTTCACAAAGCTGGGGCATCTTTTGTTTCAAAAGACAATTCTCTGCAAAATTAGCAACTTGAATTTACTGGTAGCTAAGTGACTCATATGGCTGATAGTATCACTGCCTCAATAATGCCAACCTACAGCTCAGTTTGAATTTGGAGTGTTTTTGTTTCATTCCTTTTTAAAAAATTCTGAAGAAAAGAAAAAGATTGGAAGTTATGTGACAAAAATTAATGATAATTATGGAAACAATTCTCCTCACTGAAGTTTTAAAGAGTCTTTGTTCTTTGTTGGACAGTGACCCAGTCCATGAATTGGAAAAGTTGCATAATTTTTCTTTTTTTCAAGAGTTCTGGAAAAGAAATTACATTTAAGCACACTTCTAAAATTCAGGATTATATTGCAAACATTTACCTGCTAATATCATTGTATACCATCTGAGGATGATAGCCAGACTTATTTTTACTAAGGACCCTGTACAAAATCATCATAATGTAATCCACAGAACTAACTAAAGGATGATTTTATCTTTACCCCTTAAATAACAGTAGAAGATTAGTGACTAATCTAATTTGAGTGAAATCAATACTCATTCACTTACAAAAGAGTCTCTGAGGGTTTTGTGGGTTTTCAGCCAATGAAGACCTTGAAATGGAAAAATGTGAGCATCTGATAAAGAGAGGGGCCTCAGGTCCTTGATACCAGCATCGCAGAAAAGGCCCCTGTGATAACCATTACAAAAGTAAAGAAAATCGGGAAGAAGAAGTGAAAGATATTTTAAAACTTTAATACTTTTGGAAATTAGGTACTTAGCTTTGAAAGGATCAACAAGCCTAAAGTTTCTGGATGTAGAAATTCCAAGTCTTTAGAGATCAGCATCTTATATCAGTTTTCTAAGTAAAAATGAGTTCAGATTGCAATCTCAAAAAGAAACAAATTTCTAGAAGGCTGCTAGCCAGGTGAATGTGTTTGTACTGGTTCCTGTGATATATGTTTCCTTTTTTCCCAAAGATTAGAAAGAAACCACAGACAGATTGTGGCATGTGTAGTATCAGTTCACAGCAGGACCTAAAGATGAAAATCTCTAGAGTCAGAGTTCATGACGAGCTCTAAGAATCCTTCCAGGTGTTTTCATGGAAATTGATATAATAGAGCACAGAGATGAAAGAGCAAATATATATTATTTTAAATCACACCTCAGGGCTTAAAGCTAAGCTCTGCAGGTACTAGGAGACCCAGCATGGATTTCAAAGCAAATGTACATCTAAAGAAAACAATTTTTCATTGGAGTAATATTTTATACTTAATTCACTTTTTTCTTTCTTTTTGCTCACAATTTTCTCTTCCTATGCTATTGAAAAAATATTCTTCTGCTACTTCTTGTTAAAAAAAATCAAAAAAAGAGAAATGTGGTTTTGCTTGTGTTTGTGGCCTTTTCACTTACTGTTTCCTGACTATATGCAGAATTCAGCCACAATTCAAAGTACAACTAGGTAAACCAACAGCTCACACTTGCCATTTACAGAGTGGTTAAACCATCAAAAAATGGTTATGCAACAGCAAAAATAAATGTAAAATTTCCTATGACAGATGCATGGTACGAAAAAGAGAGTGAAGAGACAACTCCCTTTTACGTCTAAAACCTGTTTCACCAGACAAAACAGCATTGTGAATTGCACCAGTTCAGTAAAGACAAAAGGACAAGACTTCTTTCATATTCTGATAGCCATATATATAAAAATAATGCATTCATCTGGATTTTTGTGAGTATACGTAATTAATCTTTTACAAAATGGCCTGCTCCTTACTATTTTAAAAAAGCAAGCAGGATCAGTGAGTCACATGCACCATTTCTCACACTTCTACACACAAAACCAAATATATTTGTACAAAATTCTCCAGAAGCAAATTACATTTACATTGTCAGAGGGGTGGCCGTCATGTTTGGGTGTTTAAACTCTTGTTTGTGTATGCAGGCAAAGATTTTACAGACAAGTATCTGGGAAAAAGTAATTATTGTTCAATTTGATTTCAGAGAGCACTTTATTAATATTTTTGGAAAACCCACTCCTGATGTTTTAGATCACTGTAAAGACTTCCAAGATACTTGATGGGTTTCACATGGATGGATAGTATCTATATGTATCTATATGATATTATCTGTTTGTCTTACAGACCTTTGTTTTACACAGAGGAGACATACAGTCTCTAGTACTGTTTACAAATAAATATACAAAGTGGATTTAAAAAAAAAAATAGCTCTTTCTTCTTTAAAAAGGGAACAAATAATATTAATTTCACCTGAATAGCTTAGCACAGTCCAGTCCTTTGTTCAGTTATGAGAAAAACCACTTTACAACAGTTCCCTGGAATTTATAGATTTTTCCATTCACAAGTAAACTGTTTTAAAGTTGTTAAAAAAAATGTTAAATAATTAAGAATTTAATTGATAAGAAAGAAACATCTTTAAAACACATTGAGGACCGAAACCATGATTTTATCTGACTCTTCCCTGGTTTTCTGCTACCCTGGATGCCAGAACTACAGCCACAGAAAGACTAATATCAGGAAACCTCAGCTTTGCACTAGGGAACACAGAGCAATTTTTTCCAATTCCAGTTTTATATGAGCAGAGCACTGAAAGAGGGAAGTTTTATTCATGCACAGGACTCAAAAAAGGAATAAATTTTTGTGCTCTAATAGAATTCCAGGGGTACTTCCACTGTCATTTTCTGCTTCAGATAATTGCAAAGCTATGATATACGTAAAATAGTACTTGGATATAAGCAAAGAAATCGATATAAACAATATTGGCAGACAAATGTATAGAAACACATTGATTGCTCCCAGATGGACAGTAACTTTATTGTGGCAAACCATAGGGCTGCACACTGTTTGTCAAATGCATTGAACTACCAGGTAAACTCCATATAGGAATATGTGAGAAATTGTAGAATAAAAGAAGAATGCATGCTATACTTCTAAGAGCGATAGAGATAGTGGCATTTTGGATGATAGGGAATGAGAAAGAGCTTGAGGAGAAAATAAAAGAGGGGAAAATATGGAAGTGGTTTAGTTTAGGTTCAGAAAGAAGCCAAGAAATCAAAAACAAATATGAAGGCATGAACTAGATATTATTCCATACTGCAATGGTACATTTTTCTTAAAATCTTCCAGACAAAGATTCTAAAATGTTAATGCTCTTTCAGCAACCAATGGAGGTGAACAATAAGGCCAGTGGACAGAAAATTGAGTTGCATAGCCATTGTGGGACTTACCAAAGGTCAGGCACTGGTGACATGTGGAAATTAAAGCATGAAGTTTCCATTCCAGCACCCTCATCTCACTACTGTTCTTCATATAAAAGTTTCTCTGCTTCTTGTGGACATGCTGGCAGAAGCTGAGGAACGTAATAGTGCAAAGCAGGACAATCTGTTGAGGGATTTTAAGTCATATTTGCCTGTCTCACCATTTTTTAGGAAGATTGAGTAAATTTGCCTATACAAATATTCTTGCTTCAATGTCAGATGGACAGCTACAACTACAGATCCTTTAGATGTGCAATCAATATCACTAAGCAAAGTAGAACCTACCAAAATCTGAGGTATCCAAAAAAAAAAGACCAAACTTTCATTCCCCTTGTAGAACTGATTTCAGTATATATACACATAAACTTAGATACATATTTAGATACAAATAGATCTAGTTTTAAATTCAACATTAGTTAAATTATTATCTGTCTCCACTAAGCATGCCTCATTGGGCATTCTCCCACAGATGATCTCTATTGTTCTGAGCTAAATATGAAAAACAAGAACAAGTTAGTCACACAAACCAAGGCTGCCAGTGGTTCCATGTAACAGGAGCACCACTGCAGCCACACTTAACACAACAAACAAGCTCTGCTCAAATGTAGTGCTGAGCAATGCAACCACATTAACCATTTCTGCTGACTGCTGCTGGCTGGGAGCACTGGACCACAGAGCTATCCCATGAGTCTGTGAGCAAGAGAAGCTGCATTCACACTCTGAGAACAGTGGATTGCTGTAGCTAGCAGGGAGTTGGTGGTAAGGGTCAGGAATGAAAACCTCAAAATGTGCCATATATCTTGGAGATTTACAGAATCATCAAAACTTTTTTCATTCTTAAGTGAGCCAGATCGGTCCCGTGATTGCCTGTGGTTTGTCTGTCATTTATTTCATATGATTACTTTGTAAAATGTTGCCCATCTGAAAAGCTAAGCCCTTTATTTGGGGGCAAGCTGATATGACATACTATAAAAGCACAGGAAACAAACAGAATCAGTTTTCATCCTTCCAATGAAAAACCTAAATGGCCTTCCCCTCTTGAACTGTTCACGTGAAACAGCGGGCACAAGGGAATGTATGTTGCCAGGGAAATCTCCAGAAATTTCTTCCAGATTATCAAAAACCTTTGTTTCCTCTGCTAACTCATATTTAGTTTATATTAAAAAAAAATTTAAAAGTTTAATTATCACCAAGACTAATACACTGTGTTTCATTTAAACACTCAATGCCTGCTGGATCCCCATTAGAAGATATGTCACAATTGTGACAGATAATATTGACTACAATTTGCACACTCAGGCCTGAGGCTAAATCTAATTTTCTGTGTGCTTTTACAGCAATAAGCTGTCAAATTTTAGTGAGACTTATTGGCACATCCATCAGGTGTATCATGAGCAGTCTTGCATTCAGCCACCAGTAGTATGTGTTATTATACTTCATATTCTCAATTTACTGCAGCCTATTGCTATTTAAATAGCTCTTGTATGGGTAGTTATAATGCTTAACTGCCTTCATAAAGTGTTTGAAGGTCTACAGGAGGAAAAGCTGTATGTCTCCAGGATTGCTCTGCACAAGCAAGAGGCCCACTGCGTGGTCATCTGTGATTGCAAGGGATAATTTCTGTGACTCAAAGCATTCCTGGGACTTCCTCACACTTGAAAAAATATAATCTTTTCTAGTAGTTTCAACAGGTTATCTGTGGATCCTGTTACTAAAAGGCAGTGCAAAGTCAGCATGGATAGCTTAGCCACAGTCCTGGATTTTTAGAATAAGAAGCTAAAGTTGTAAAACTGAGCTTCAGAAACCAGCAATGGATAGTCAGACAAATTCTGAGCTCCCTGATATTCCAAGTAACTTCACTGAAGTAATGAATTTATATTTGTCCCCGCAAATGAGATCAGCAATAGGCCCTCTCTCCACAGAGCAGACCCCAGATGGTGTCATTGTCACAGCAATCAGTATAGTTTATGTTCTGACTGTAGCTCGAGTTACAATGATAGTGTGCTGAAAATTCTTTACCACCCAAGAAATTTAGATGATCAAGACCAACCATTGATCCGCTCATACTCATCTTTATTATTTCTGAAGGTGCATTCCTAATTCAGAATGGTCAGTGGGCATCAGTGGCATATTCCTATCAATGATATTGCCACTGATGTCACTGATAGGAATACATGTGCTGTGCCACAAATTTTTAGCTCAGCAAAGAACTACTTCTTATAAACACTCCCTTCTCTCAGCTGGATTTTCGAGTTGCAAAGATGGAGCTTCACACAATCAGGAATATTTACTGTGGTTTGTCATCCCTGTGAGCTTACAGACAAGGTGTTCTGCTTCAAAAAAAATATTTATTTTGGTTACTTGGATTGCTGCCTGGACAGGAAATGATAAAGCAGATGTCAGGGAGCCAGATGAGTAATAGAATAATTTCGAAGAGTGATCTGAGCTGCTAAGAAGATGACACTTGAGAGGTCAGATGCACAAAACATTCTCCATTTTTTCTCCTTCTTCACTCAGAGCTTGAAGCATAAACTCTATGTACTTCAGCCTTGTTGAGCTGGCATGAACAGCGCAATCATTGTTTAGATATATTCAACCATTGTTTAGATATATTCAACCATTATGAAGGTCTTCAACTTTTTAATTTTGATGAGAGAGGAATAGATTTTTTTTTAAGATCAGAAAATCAAAAGAAGGAAGATGTATTGCAGCTAGAAAAACTTTTTCGTTTACTCTTGGGCTGTTACAGACACAGAATTACCAGAGTGGTTGAGAAACCATCAGCTACCTACCTTCTCCCACAAGCAGAGCCTGCACCACACAGCTGTGCAAACTTCCCCTCCCTCCTCCCTGCCTCCCACTTAGTGGAAAGCTGCAGTCAGGGCTGTACTGGTGCTAAGTGGATGTTGAATCATTATTTATGCTCCAGTGATAATGACAGCCCTTCTCTGTCTGGATGGGGAACCTTGCTCCTGTCCCAGTGCTAGCCTCTGGCCTAATGCCTGGAAGACGCTTCCTGTCCCCAGAGTCTCCAGCCTAAGACTGCAGGACAGAAAAAAGGTGTGAGTGACCTTGCTGCTATCTCACCTCCAAAGTGGCCAGGTGGGGCACCCAGACCTGAAGGAAGAGGCCTGAATTCACAAGGGAAGTTTATGACAGGGGTGGGAGCCTGCGCTCAGTGCCCAGTGATGATGCCAAAACCATCTTCAAACAGAAGTTTGCAAAATTGATAGCTCTTTACCCAAGTATAACTGGCCTAGGTTGCCTTGTGCAGGGCAATGGGGGCATATAGAGACCCCCACACTGAGCAGCCAAAACCCAAAGAGCTTTGGAGGCTATGGTGCAGCTGGAAGTAGACCCCAAAAGAGCATCCCACTGCCAGGGTTTGTCACAACAGGAATGCTGTAACACTGCCAGGGACGAGTGACAGCTGCAGTCAGACTGCTTCTGTAACAGTATGGCCACAGCATTAAAATGCAAATAGCAAAGTATTCAGTGGCTCTGCTTTTACTATCACACATTGCAAGTTATCTGTAGACAACAAGTAGTAGTCTTTCTGGGGACACTGTATCTCACTCTGAAAGCTTTTTTCTTCAGAAAGCAAGCACAGAATATGTCTTAATTTGCTTAGCTAAAAAGCATGTCTGATGTAGAGAAACTACACAGTATCAGGATCAAGCCACTGCGCAACCAAGACTAAAACTTTCTATGAAAGTAAGATGCTGCCACCTTCGGACAAAACAGAGCATTAGCAGAACTCTCATAAAGGTAAAACTGAGAAACGGACAAGCAAGAAAAAGGCAAGAAACAATGAAGGTGTTGATGACATGCTAATAATACTTATTTACATTCAGCATTCACCTTTGAATAGTAAGGAAAAGAGCAGAATAAATGGTGACCATGCTTCCTTGAGAGCTTAATATCTACTAGTATTTATTATCCCATAAAATGTTCTTGTAAATAAAGGCTTAGAAAATGCTTTAGAAAAAGCACATGTGGGTTCTGTGTATTGGTGTTTTCTGTTCGAGTAAAAGAAAATAGAAAAGAGCAGGAGAATTGCAGAAAACTAAAAATTAGTTGATCAGATTTGAGCTAGCACATAATGCTCAACATGTTTTATTGTTCATTATGGAGACAGCATGGATTTCTTAATAGATATAAGTTATGTGAGTATGATCAAGGAGAATAAAAACATAAAGAGAATTTTCTCCCAAATAAACCATGGGAAAAGCTGTTTTATTTCTATTCATCCTCACCTCAGAGAAACTCCCTGAAATTCCCTGAAATATTGTTTTTAGGGATCTGGCAGAAACTTGAAACTACTCTGAGAATGCCTTTTTTCTTAGCTTTGAGATTTGACTGCCCTTCTCTTCCAGTTCCGTGGCAACGTGATTGCATTGGAGTCAGGAACCCAGCAGCTTACAGGACCATTTCTAAGCTGAGGTTCTGAAAAGTAGAGAGGGCATACAGCAAACTTAAGGAAGCCTCTGACTGTATTTACTTTGCCAAGCATTTGCACAGAGGTGGGATTTCTGCATGCACTCTGGATGCATTAGCCCAGTCTCTCTTGTGGTTGAGGGCAGCAGAAAGCATGGCTGTCAACCTGTGCACACCAGGCAAAAGTGAAGTAATCAGTGGTGTAGGTGAGCTCAGCTGATGCCACAGGTGGTCAGAAACTCAGAGTCCACAAGATGGTACTCACAGCACTGTCCAAAAAGGACCTGCTACCTCAGTCCCAAGCACTGCTTCCCATCAGGGTCAGAGCACGGTGCTTAGCTGTTAAGATCAAAGCATGCTGCTCTGTGGCTCAGCACAGACCCTGCCTCCCAAAGAAACACAGCCAAGTTCCAATACTGGGTTTTCTTCTGAAAATCTGAAATATATCTGCAGCTTCACGAGCAAGGGTTTGCAAAAATAACATTTTTATGTGGACACAAATAAATTTATAAAAGGCGGTATTTCTTGTTAGCAGGGTTTCTTAATGATGGCTTTAAACTTGTTCTCAGACTTCAGTTTTGCTTAAAAAAGTTAGCATAGCAAAGATCAGGCTGCATGGAAATCTGCACCAGCCTTTTTATGTGCAGGAACACATCAAAGGGCTTCAAGGGGTTTAATAATGGAACTATGACAGCCTGAAGAATAAACAGAATTTGAGTGGACAGATGCACAGGACTTAGAGCTTAATCTAGAAGTCTGTAACTTGCTGAAAGGAACCAATGTTAAAGTAATTATGCACTTAAAACAATTACTATTTATTCTTCAAAGAGTCATAGTCAAGTGAAGTAACCCTTTTTAAATTATTTCTGGTAATTGCATTGCATCCCCAAATTATATGCCTGCATACTCTTTGAACTAGGCTTTCAAAAAANAAAAAAAAAAAAAAAACAACGAATCTGCCCCTGTATTTTTGCTTAAAGATTATACCACATCTTGAATAATTCCACTGTAGCTTACCATTTCCTGCAGGCATAATATAAGGTGTTAAACCTGAGTAAATCTGAGTAATTTTAGTTTCTATATCTAGGCCATAAGTCAGTTTAACAGTGAACAATTGCAAATGCCTAAATTGTTCACTTGCCATTAACTTTTGATAATCTGGGAAATTCTACAAAAGTATCGAGGCATTTCATTTAAAACTGTGGTAGCTCACCAGCACATAATTGTACCTAGCAAAATGACTGAACAGAAAATTAGGAAGGATCACTGTTCTGCTTTAGATAGCATAAAATACCTTTCCATTCAGCAACCTCAACATGTAAAATCTGATTTAAAATAGTTCCCAAGGCACTCACAATTTCTTCTAAGATGTAATCACATTATTCTTGTGTAATAGAATCTAGGAAACAAATTCCATCATCTAAACCTTCTACTCACTTGCTGGGACAGTGGTGGGAATTTTACTTCTAAGTACACTTACAATAGTTTATGATCAGTCTGTGGGGAGATTTCCACTTAAGAATATGTCCTGCCTATATTTATGGACAGAGGCCAATTTTGAACTTGCTTGCTGCAACACTGCTGACAATGTATTTTCAGCAGAGAAGGCTAACTACAAAACACGGGAATGACCACTAAATATTTACTGGATCATCTTAGAAGCAACTTCTTCATTAGTTCTAGGTCTTTTACAGAATTTAATTAATATGGGCATAAAGCTTAAATAGCTGATTGCAGCTAGTCATCTTTTGGATCTGGTATATCCTTATTAGGACTTATTTTCTTAAGTAATTTCCTAATTTAAAGTCCTTCAAATCGAACTATTTCCAAATGTATAAGCAGATGTAGACTGAAATAACTTCATAAATATCGACTGGAAATTTGCAGACAAGACTATAAGGGTGGGTAATGTACAAAAAGTTCTTTGTGAAAATTAAAACTTCCATCTCTACTGTAAATAAATGGACCGAGGCCCTTTTTGCCACAAATAATATTGTATTGCAATGATTTCCAAAAAATGAAGCCATATAATGCCGGATGTGCAGTTTAAGAACAATTCCTTCCTATATCTTTGATTTTGGACATGAAATAATTGCTTTCTCCTAATGCAAATATGTGCAGTGATGTAGGGCTCTAGAGCACGTGTTTATAATTGATTAATATAATTGGTGCACTCTGACTGCATGCACTTAGTAAGAATATTGTGCTTTTATTACCACAATTTCAGCTCTGCTATTTAGTCATTTATTAAGCATCCTTTGGGCTCATTTCCATAATTGCATAACAAGAAGAAATCTGTGTGAGTATGAATCCCCTCTCAAGTGAAGATAAAAGTATTTGTAGACTATACCAATATCCTTTGCACACAATCAGGAAATCTGCATTTTGCTGTCAGCTGAAAGAAAGAGGATGGCTTCTGCAGCTTTCCCTCCTCTCCCTGCCTGAGGAAAAACAAGGCAAAAAATCTGAGTCCTGAGATGCTCAGTTCAGCATTTCTGCTAATATCTTGAGCTGTTTCAACTAAATGTGTGCATTAGGATTCAACCAAGCTTATTTAGTACGTAAAGTGAGGTTCAGAACAACCCATGAGCAAAAAAGACCCCTTTACTCCAAGGGCAGTAACTGATGCACCTCAGTTGTTATCATTACCTCTAAAGTATTTTAGAGAAGGCAGGCAAATATCCTTGCTCTGTGAGCCACATAACAAAACCTGAGAGCCACAAGACACCCTTTAAAGTGGAGAAGAGAAGGAACTCCTGAAAGAGCTCACAAATGGGACAGGGTAATGGTTCCAAAGGGTACTCCTGTCAGATTAGGTTGGGAGGCTGGGAATGCCACTACATCCCCATAATGCCCACACAGTCTTTGCTGAATAGCACTTGACTCATTTCTTCCATTTGTAAAAATAAAGATGTCTTGGAAGAGCAGCTGAACTATGTACGAAGCATGCTGATGTTCAGAGTCATGCAAGTGGACAACCTCTGTTTTAAAACAAGAGAAAGACTTGGGTTTAGGGTCAACTTTTTCAGTGCTTAGAAAATTCTTTTAGAAGTCTTAATATAAACAACTTGAAACACATATATTCCTTTTTTATTTTTAACAAAAATAAAAGTATAATTTTTGAAATTTAGTCTAAACTCTCATTTAAAAATTATTTTTCTGCATATAAAGTTATACATATAGAGGTTATATTTCTGAAATAAAAAAATATTTTAATGGACACATACTAACAGACAAAAACTTACATTCTAGTCACTTTATAGTCAGCTTTCAGATACAGCAATGTTTATGTCTTTACCCACACAGATTTTTGAAATTAATGCATTGTGATGACTGCAGGTGGAATACAGACAGATTGGTTATAAAAAATGCATTTTGAAAAGAGCTTTATCATAAGGTTAGTTCTTGATGTTGCCCCTACCCAGTGAACTTCTTTTGCCTGCATTTATAAGGCAGATATGTAAGAATTATTTATGAACAGAATCTTTCATTTTTTTCTGCTCTTATATGATATACTCTCATGCTTGTGTCATATCCAACTTGAGAAGCCAAACATCATCCCGAGCCAGAGTTATCTTTTCAGAATTTCTTATCAAAAACTGAACCTCATCAGCTGAAACTAAGTTGCTTGTAATAGTGCCTTCAGCCTTGGTAAGTGAGAGGTGAGACAGGTTTGTCAGGGAACTCCAGGAAAACGAGTTTGTGATCCTATTGTTCCTGGCTAAAGAATAATAAATGTTACTGCAAGTCACTGCCTTCTACACATTCTGACAGATTGTCTGACACCAGCAAACTTGATCTTACTTCTCTCTAACACAGATAAACTGAATTAGGGATCCAGAGCCCTTTTGTCAAGAGCTTGCAGTCATAGGTGATTGACTGCTTTGCCTCCATCCAGAACTGGCCTTGCCTCTCACTGATATTGGAAGTAGAAAAAGAGCTCCATTCCCTGAAAGCCAAGCTGTGTTCTCTGTCCCTTATCCATTCTTACAGTAAAAATAAAACAAAACAAAACATTGCCTGTCTTTTTATAGGAAATTTCCTACAGTAAGCAATAATAAAAGCCCATCAGTTTTCAGATTCTGAGTTTGTTGTCATATATTCTGATACATTTTGCCACCATATTGCCACAGCATATATACACCAAACTTATTTATTGGCAAATACTCTTTTTGGGGATCAACACATTTTTAGAGTAAGAAAAAAAGATCCAGTCCATTAATTTGAGTATAGGAATATTTATTATTCTTATACAGGTTTCAAAATCACTCCAAACTGGTTGTCTCAATGCAGATATTAGAAACAGCATGTGCCATACCAGACAGGGTAGAGGTATCTTCACTCAGCTTGGAGATATCATTTTCTACTTTGCTTGTAGAAATACTCTAAATATTAAAAGAGAAGCTGTCAATTACAGCACCTTTCTCTGGGCCACAGCTCATGAAGATGTTGACAGTAAAAAAGCACAAAGAAGATTCTACGTGCAGTAGTTAATGCAAGCTTATTCCAGTCTCCCGTTGGTAACAGTGCTTCCATGGCCACCATGAGCAGAGGTGACGCTGAGAATTTGAATAGATTATAGATGTGTAATTAAATGCAGTGTGAAGAAAATTGACCTTCAGCCACATAGCCAGCTGCATCCATTCACACACTCAAGCATACTGAAATCACAACTTCCCAAAGTCCCAAATGCATGGCTTTGGAAGGAGATTGTAGCTGCATTCTGCCACATGTGTAATGAAACAACCAAACAATAGAAATAACCAAACTTCCATATGAAACATTAACAAATTTAAGTCCTTCAACATTACCCAGTCATTCTATAAAATTTTTTAACTACTGTATTATCTAAAGAGCATAATTTAGGGAACAGTTTAAATTTTTCCTTGCTGTTCGCTTTCTGAGAGAATACCTCAACATAAGATTTACAAAATTACTCATGAAATTTCAGAGCAAAGAATGAATACTAACACTGTCAGGAACAGGATTTACTTTTTATCTAAGTCAGTGTATTAATTACAGATTGATATTCTGTTATCTTAGCTGAACAGAACAGAGTTCAGCCCATGAGCATATGTCTACCAACATGGTAAATATACACAGTTACTGAAAGCATGTTCTAGATCAATGACATTGATCAACAAACCATAAACTGAGTAATTAAATTGTTATTTACCTGGAGCTGCAGTCATACAGCAGTCTGAGAGAGCAGTCTCATCCCTGGGAGAAGCATCAGCAAGGAAACAGATACAGATGATAACTCTGGATATCTCTTTATACCTGGATCAAAACACTCCAGTCAGAGGCACTGTTTTCACCTGAATTTATCTCATACTCTCAGAGCTGGAGCTATACACACAGCAATTAGAATCCAAGTCCTTCACATGATTGCTTTAACAAATTATTTTTTTTAACAATTAAATGCCTTGACTTTATAAGTGGATTCTCACTTTTATTTCAGTTTCTTATAACAACTTAATTAAATCACTGACAAGTTAACAGATCTTTTTACTCCTTATTGTGCTTTATTTGAATTAATGAGTTTTAATTGCTCTTACTAAGCAAAAGATACCTTTTTATTTTTATTCCATCCAGGAAAACTAACCTCCATTTTTTTCGTTTCTTTATAGTCACTTTAAAAAGTGAAGTAGGTGGGCCTGATGCCTTCTTCCAAACAGTATTAGGAGTGCCACACACTGTGGTTGTAGGAATGCTGGATGAATGCTCTTTGAAAGCTTTTCTCTGAATCTGTAACAAGGCACAGCAATGGCTCCTTTCCAGCAACTCCCTATCGTATTCTATCCAGACAGCCATTTTCCAGCTATATCTACAGCTAGGATCTAACATGAGGGAACAAGAATAAAAAGGATGCTAGAAGATTAATGATCTTTGGCACTACATCACCACGATCCCAGCGTCAGTCACCATAAACAGAAACACATGAACAAAATCAATATATCATGTTGGCCCAGTCACTGAATATGCTTTCTATAAACTTCAGAAGAATAGCATAAGGCTAACTTGGGCCTCTAAGAACCACCCTGAAAATCAGCTACAGCATAATCAAGAATCTTCTTAGTGCCCCTTATGATGAAGAACTTCCTCCCTGATGATCTGCTCCCACAAGGAGTAGTAAATGCTCTTCACTTGAACAAAGAACCACTGCAGATGTTTTCTAGCAGAGCTCACGTGTCTGAGGAATGCTTGTTCCATTTTGCATACAGTCTGCTCTCACAAAGAAGCTGTGGGTGTGCAGTACCTGATAATGCTCCATCCCTGGAGCTCCTCTGAGTAGCCAAAAATCAACCTCACAGATGTCTACACAGACTTCAACCTCTGCACTTCTGAGATGCACAAAAGTAACCAAGATTAAGTCTGGACACACACCGGGTGACTCTGCAATTTTAGTTAAAGCAAAGGCTTTTCTCCAAATTTCTGGTTTTTTTGGGGTCAGAGATATAAATGGTGCCAGGATTGAAACCCATTTATCAACACCCAACACTAAAATACTTGAAAACAGTAATGGTTACATACAAATATACCTCTGTGCTGTGTAGCTGCTCAAACCCAGGCTAAAGACCCTTTGTTAGCAAATGGGATAAAATTGCACCGCTGGAATGAACACACTAGGAAATTCCAAAGTATGCCTTAGCAATCACAGATTTTTTTTTCTTGCATCAAAGGTCTTAGACCATAAAAGGCTTCTGACGTACAAGAAAAAAAGAAAATCTAATTAAATTGTATGGGAAGTCAGAATGATATGTGGCCTAATTATTCCCAATTAACCCTGCCCAGGAACTCACACACAAGGTGAACATATACAAACAAATCAGTGTTGTGGACAGCTTATTCTACTTAAGACAGAGGCAAACACTTCAGTTGAATTAGTGGCACTCTCATCCTGCTAGAAATTAAAAAATAAGAAATTACATATTCTGGTCATTCCCCTAACACACTTCTTCCTGTGATTAACCTTCTATGTTAAGTACTAAAACAAGCTTTTTCCCATAGCTTCAGAGTTGCTAGACCTGTCCTATAAGATTTCCTCCTTCCAGGTACCCATTCATCAGCAAGTCATGACACAAACTGCTTGATCCTCTTTGCCTTTCAGCCCCGTTTAGCCCCAAAACTGGAGTTACACAAATACAGTGATCTGATTTCATTCAGATATACAAAATTATGTGTCTTTCATATCAGCACCTTCTTGGAAGCTGCAACCTTATCAGATATAAATTCTGTGCTGTTCAAGATGAACCAAACTGCAAAGTCTTTTCAAATTAAGTTAATGAGACATTAATAAAGTAAATTTAAGCAAAACCAGTAAGATCACATATTCAGCCCCATAAGAGATCAACTTCTAAGCTGCATCCTCCTTGTCCATATCGCACTGAAAATGGACAAGTGTGCACCAAGGATGGGAAGTGGGATTAGGTGGTGTGCTACTCTGCTTAGTCAGGAGTTTCTTATCTGTCTTGGCAACAGGCATTTTTACCAAGTAAAGCTCATGATGACAGAGAATAAAATCCATCTAATTATGTATTGGCATCCTGCCTTATGCATGTCCCAGAAAGATTATAAATTAATCTTGTAATGGCATGCCAGGCTTCAACAAGAATTAACAGCCTAGAAAAAAGAGTGGTTTTCTTATGATGTAGTAAAGCTTACCCCAGGGGAAGTGTGCCCCTTTTTGCTGTGGGATGATAACTCAATTCTGTCTGCCTGTACTATTAGTGCAGAAAGAACATAAAATATCTTATATTTTACAGTAAACCATCTTTTGCTGGCAGTTGTTACCTGTTACGTACAAAAATCCTGTGTGGTTTTAATTCATATAGAAACTAAAATATGGAAGTAGTGTGTGCATATTATGGGTATCTTATTTTAGTTTCATGTGCCTGAGACCCAGCAAACTGGAATTAAGCTATGGGAAATTTCTACAGTGGTCCAATCCTGCAAATGCTGTCACCAAGAATACTTGACAAGCACTTAGCTGGAAACTACACTTACATATAGAAAGAGACATGAAGCAGTAATTTCCCAGAAAAAAGAAAAAAATTAGCTATCAAGTAATTTAGAAACATTTATAGAGCTTCTTTCAATGCTACACAATTGTTCGCAATACCAGTTCAGTAGGCAGACCACACAAAGGAAAATATAACTTGATTTTTTCCCTATCAGAGTTAATTCTCAAACATTTTTAGTGTTTCTTCTGTGATTGGTACCGAGTTTAAGTGTTTCCAGCAGTGATAACTTTTAAGGCTTTTAAAAGTGGACTGGATTGCAGGTAGTTTGGAGGCATATGAAGGGTTTATGTACACACCTGCTCAAGGAACAATACAAGAACCTTCACATACTGTTTCCAGGCTTGGCTGCTCAGTGTGCTCTCTCTCTAATGCCAGCATGTCTCAGGCTGCTGCCTGCTTGGCCCTTCCCAGCTTGTCCTCTGAGCAAGCTGTGGAAGGCACTTTTCTGGTGACAAACTGCTCCAATGAAGTTGTTTTACTTTTCCCCCTTGTTTATTGACAGGAAAATGAAGAGGGGGACCAGCAACCTAACACCTTCCTAGGACACCTTGTCTTCTTTCTATTGGAAAATAAAATTACCACGGACTATAATTGACACACACAGAACAAATGACAACTTTTTATGAGTTAATGCACTGACCTTTTATCATTACTGTTACTTTTTAAAATTACCACAATGATATTTCAACAAAGGCAAGATCCTAGGGGCAAGACTCAAATTGCATCTAATGGCTCTAGTTTGCCATTCTCTAGATAATAGTGGATTACCTCAAAGCAAAGGGAGGAAAGTATTTGACCAGCATGCTAAAGGAAAGTGCTGTGATTCTAAGTTAGCAATAACACTGTTGGTTTGTTTTTTTTAAAATCCTGGCAGCACTACCTGCTGGCAGCACTAAATCTTATGGGAAAGCCGCAGATACACAATATTTGCAGGAACTATATAGTACTATTTTCCTGGGATGTAATCATAGTAGTTTTCTCTCCTTCTTCTTGATTACTTTATCTCAAAAATTCCCCATACCTATAAAGTCTTCCAGTTTCCCAAGTGTTTATGAGACTACTACCTGCCAACCCTGTACAATTAAGTAAAATCATGGCTAGAAAAATCAAATAGACAGTTTAAAGAAGACAATGGGAACACCAAAATGAATACATTAATGAATAAATGAATGTAATAAAATTGTTACTGGGAATACATATTCCTTTCTTTCCATTTTGAAATCTGTGCCTCCAAATTAATGTAAGAGAAGCCTAAAAGTACTAGGTTTTTCCTATAAGAATGACAGTATTTTTTTTGTACTTAAAATGGCCATAACTTAAAACATTAGCTTTGTGCTTTGTAAGAAAGGCTCATCCCACTTGTAAAGAAGCATTCAGGAGTGTTTTGCATTGGACCAACAAAATTTCTTATATCTAACCTGTAAGCTGCCACATTTTCAAGTATTACTGAATTATTCTGAGTTATATGATGGGAAGAAGGAGGAGGACGTATGGTCACCTTCAAATTTTTAGTGTATAGAATCATTCTAGCAAAGACATAGGTGAATCACTTTTACAAAAAGTTTGCAAATTGTTTTGAATGCTGCTATCATGTTTTGCTATCTTCATGGTATAGACTCAAAAAAAGGATTTTGGGGCAGAACTTAAAGCATTTATTGGTGGGTTTAGGCCACCTAATCTAATTCAAATGCAATTATTTTTTTTCTTTCTGAGATGATAATATCTCTCACAAAAGTGTGTCAAGTACAATCAAAGTTTACCAAGCAGGTCACCAATTTGGTCTCTTCATCATGTAAACAAGGTGACGGAGATAGAAAAACTAAAAGCATCTAAATAATCCTGAAACATGGCAGCAAGACAGTGAACAGGGAACAATTTTTCAGTGTACCTCATATGACAGAAACTAATAAACATCAAGCAGCTGGTACAAACAAGTAAAGGCAGATCTTTCCTCACACACAATATAAAACTGAAATTCATTGCCAGGGGTATTGTGGGTGGGAAGAAAAATCCATCAAGTGCTATTAAACACTAAGATATCACCTCTGGCACAGGAAATCTCTGAGCCATAGATCACTAGAACCTGAAAACTGTGAAGAAGGGAGACATAACAAAATAAAATGGTGTACAGCTGATTATTCTACCACAGCCATCTGCTACAGCCACTGTCAAAGAGCAGATTCTCCTTGAGACAAAAGACAGGTCCTTAATCTGAGCAAGTGAAAACATTTTTATGCCATTACATATGGGGCAAATTGAAAAACTGTGTTAGCTGTATGCTCACACATTCCCCCTCTCTGCATAATACACACACACACAGACATACATATGCACGTGTACCTATGTCTGTATATGCACGTACACAGTCCTGTGAAAGCGATAGCCATGGTTTCCTTTGGTTCCAGGTACCTGTTCAACAGCAAGTTATGACACAAGCTGCTGTCTTGGGAAAGCCTTAGCAGCCCTCTGGCATGGGGACTATGCCACCGAGACTCACGTTACAGAGACTCACGCTCCAGAGACCCCTGAGCTAGCGGAAACTGCAGCTTCCATAACGCTTTTTGACAGTTTATTTTTGTGCAATGCGCCAGATTAAAAGAAAAGGAAAACAACACACTAGAAACAAAAACAAAAAAGAAACCAGCTCAAATTCCAGAGTGCAGCTCTGTAATCAGTCCCACATGTGCCTTTTTCAGGATTGGAACCTCTTGCTCTTCCACAGAGACATCTCTCACTAACCAGCTCCTCAAGGCACACTCTGGAGCATCCTTGTCATCACTGCTCCAGTTTTCTCAGGTCCCCTTACCCCTGTCTCTTCAACCAGGGCGCCTCATCCTCTCTGGCTCTAAGCCTTGTTCAGTCACATTGTTCTAAGAAGCGTGCCCTTTCCCAGTCTCTCTCTTTTGCTAAATGCATTCTGGTCTGAATGTCATCTGATAGACTTCAGACTTCCAGTTGCAGATATCTTTCCTCAAACTCCCAAACACATCATCTTTTTCCCAAAATATGCCTCAAATGTGATATTATTTGTCCTTTCTCCTCAATTCCTAGCTTGTCCCACTCAGTTTTGTGCTCCATTTCTTTTTAATCAGGCTTTTCTCTAATCTCATTAGTTTTATTTTTTTCTTGTGTCTTCTCTGCAGAATAATTTTTTTCCCTATTTTGCATTTAATTCAGGTAATGTCCTTCTGCAGAATTACTCAGTAGGCTTACGAAGCCATAACTTCCTCCCCCTTGCTGAATGAAGCAACTGGGAAAATTCTTTTCTTCCCCAAAATAAATTTCTGCTAAACAGGAAGTACTTGTTAAAAATAATTAATAACATTATTACACAGCAGTTTTGTGACCTAACAATGAATATCTGGGTAGGGTATATATTTCTGTTTTCTTTGTTGATGGATTTTGTTCTGAGACTTTGTTCTTGTTTTGCTCGGGTCACCAAAAGTATGTCATCACAGCCCACTGCTTATAAGACTTGTGTTTCTTGTCTTTGTAAAATTTCCTGAGCTCTCATTCTGGTATTGACTGAACAGTCACAGCTCTGTCAAGGCATCTTGAGATCACATGTATTTTTGCAGAGTTTGAAATCATTTACTCTCAGGAATCCCACCATGATCCTCTGGCTCAAGATCCAGCTTCTGGCCATCCAATTGCACCAGTGGCTCCTCTTCATCCTTCCCTTGAAGAAGCCAGGCCTCTCAATCTTTGCCATGATGGTGGCAGCAGCAATTCTCTGAGCACAAGAGGCAGACACCAAGCAAGAAGGCCCACTGCAGATCTGGGTTCACCCTCTGAGGCCCAGACTGTTACGATGTGAGACCTGCTTGCTGCCCCAACGGGGGAAGAGACAGTCACCACATAAAACATAGGCATTTTAGAGTGCTGTGTAATGTGAAGAGAAGGTGAGAAAAGACTCTCGACTTAATTAAATGTGTTTTATCCAACCTTATTCTCAAGAGTAGCTGAAATATTTCAATGGTATGTTCTACACATGCACACACAGCACCTGTCTGTCGTCTAGTCTAGCAAAATTTTCCTAGCAACAAAGTTTTATCTGATGGGCAATTGACGACTCTAGTGGTTGCATCAATAGTAACATTAACTGCCAAATTTTCCTTTGCTTGACTACACAGCACAAAATTACTATGAAAATGTCATTAATAGACATCTAACATCTCTGCACATCTAATTAAATATTAAAATATTTTCAAATTAGTCAAAGTTAAAATGATAATAACAAAGAGGAACGTTTTTTGCATTGTTCTGTAATGCAGGCCATACATGCACTAGGCCTTCTTCATCATGAGTTATTTAGGTTCAGGGTCATAAATATTCATGTTTCCTTCACCAGCTGCACCCCTAGAACAACTAGGCTCTCCTGCTGTTACTTCAGGTCTTCCCAATGTGTGCAAAGGGATGAGTGAAGCTATGAGAAGGAAGCAATGATACACAAGGAGGTGTAGGACCACAGCTGGGTCTGGGTGAATGAATGTCATCCCTTTTCCTGTTCTGGGAAGCTTCCCAGAACTGGAATATGCTCTATAACTCCAGAATGGACATTTCAGCTAGGAGAGCATCTAAACTTGGCTCTGCTGAGAGGAGTGACACATACCACAGACTGCCAAAAGTCTCACAGAAAACTCTCCACTGTAGAGACAATTTGCTGTCCAAACATTTTTCAGCTGAGGAAAAAACAGGTTTCCTGTTTTATTCCTCTTTTTTTTTTTAGGGGGGAATGGGATGTTTAATGAAAGTGACCAATGTTACAGAACTAATATCTGTCTCACCATGTTTTTAATCTAACGAAAACTAAATCAACTTTTAATCTTTGCACTATCTTACAGTTCAGATTTACTAAAGGTCATGAACTACGCACAACTAAAAAGCTCCACTGCAAGTCAAACTATCATCACAGATATTTCACAATAAGATGGAGGACTTTCCTCTTCCTTTTTTTTCCCTCCTACTCCAGGTTATTAGAAAATATGAAACTGTTAAGAGAAACATAAAAAAGGCAGTGGGACATTCTGTTCACTTGCCCTTTAATCTTTCTGCTGTAATGCTAGTGTAATAACTGATATCAATTAATTTCCTAATTTTTTCTGTGATTCTGTATGTATTAAGCAGGTTAATCTAGTCCATAAGAAAAAAAAATAATGTTGTATTTTATAATCTCAGAGGTAAATAGCTATTTTATCATTGGCTTTTTTTCAAGATTTCTATCCTTGGCTTGGGAAGCAAGTTAAAAACACTGCGAAAAAGTAAAGTCCTACCTAGAGAAAATGAATTCTACAGAAAAAAACCTGAACAAGTAAAATTTATTTATTGATGCAATCACAGAAACACTGAATTATCATTTCCAACCTGAAATTATAGAGCTCCAGCATGGTGTGGAGATATACAACTGCAGTAGTTTAAGAATGCTTTCAGCCTCAGTCTCACATCATCTTTCTCAAAATAACCCTTTGCCTGCAAAGAAGACCTGTAAAAATGGTACCCACAGCATCTTATAGGATTAAAAAATTGCCTAAATGAATTATCTTTAACAGACTCTAGTTGCTAGAGAATATCAAGAGGACATAACAGAGAATACATAATACAAAATCAAGGTTGAATATATGTCTTTACTCTTTTTTACTTTTGCATTGCATTACTATCCTTGATTACAATGACACAAAACCATATATCTGTTGCACATTCTTGCATTTAGCTGCACATGGGCAATCTATTTTAGTGTGCATATTGCTTTGTATATGCCATGCTAGACCACAAAAGTTATTTTTATGATATGTAAATATAAATTTCATTTACACAATATGCTACAAATTAAGGACAACAATGACCAAAGTAGTAAATATCTACTAGCATATTAGGCCAACCAAATAGTCAGCCAAGAGTTGTGTAGATGGAAACATATGCTTTTATTTAAGGTTTGCATTTAATTTAGATTGATAAAAAAAAAACAACCTGTCATGCAAAAGCTCACTTCAGTTTACACAAGGCTTATATCTTTGTTTTATATCATTTAGAAATAAGCCTAAAGAGAATTTGATCTTAAGGTAAAGAGTTTAGCTCTTGCCTTGTTCTCTACTTCATTCTAGACAGTGACTTCTGTATATGAACTTTATAGCCACAGCCTTCATTATACAAAATAACTGTAAAAAGTCCTTTTTATGTAGCATGATACACATTGATGAATAAAGTAAGAAAAAACCCATGCATTTTGCAATTACTGTCCAGTAAATGCAGCGAAAAATGCAAAAAGGTACACAAGAAGTAAAGATATTAAGGAATTAATTTGATTTTAAAATTACTCAATATTCACAGCTATTTACATTTTAAAATTAATAAACACACACAAACACCATATACACATAAAGCATGACAGAAAAATTTAAATGGATGCTCTACAAACTTCTATCTACATACAAAAAGGTAGAGAAATGCTGTGCAAAGTCAAAATTTTCAACTAGCTAATTTTTTTTAATTAGGATGTTCAATTAGTTAATTCTCAGCTTCTCAAGTTTTTTTGTTTGATAAACAAAATACAGCCTCAATTTATTTGTTAACTTTTTGTAAACCTCAGCTTCCGTGTGAGGAGACTTCCTCATTGAAGTAGAAAAAGTATAATATAATGAGGCTGATATAGAAACTCTTGCAAATATTCAGACTTATCCCTCTGTTAAGCATGCAAATACGCTGCTTAAAGCCTTCCCCTTCCAGCCCTAATTCTCCTAGGAAAACATGTAAACTCAAGTATGTGACTAGCACAATCAGATGATAGATTTCCTAAGGGCCATTCTCACCTGCCAATGTGAAGCATTTTCTTAGAGACAAACTTCTATGGAGCAAGTAAAAGGAAAAAAAAAAGAAACATTTATTCCCAGAGTAAATCTATTTGCCTGTTAATGCTCCCTATTTCTCAAGATGTTCTCTTGGGGGTTATTCCAGGCTTGCTGCCCATCCAGTCAGAGAGCTTTGCAGTTCTGGGTTTGTGGTACCTGACTCAGTAAGAAACAAAGTGAATCTGCCACATAGTAGAAAATCAAAGCTTTACTCCAGGTCCACTGCTGGGCAGCCCTCAGTCTCACTGGGTCTCAAAAGGCACACTCCTGTGAGAATCAAGGGAATGCTCAGATTTTTAACTCATCTTTCCAGCTTCAGGTCTGTGGTGCCAGACCTGGGTGAGGTTGGTGAGTTCTCACTCAGATTCAGATCTGAATGAAGAAAAGATTCAGCATTAATAGCACTGAATAGTCAAGTTTCCCACTGCTGGTTCCTGAGATACAAAGTGGATATCTAAATAAGCATCTAGCTATAAATCTCAGCTTGTATCTACAGAACAGCCAAATAAAGGCACGTTAATTGCAGTGCAGGTGCAATGATCTCAGTTTTAAAACTTGAGAGAATCATATATAAAGAAGTTATAAAAACCTGTGGTTGTATTAATTAGTTTGTATTTCTTTCCTGTCAGATCTCAAAACTGGAATGGGATCATCAAAGGAAACAAACTGAAATCACCATCAACATTCTTTACTGACATTCAAGATAAACCAAATATGTGCTGTACAAGCTAGGGCCTGGTGTTGCCTAATGATCACAGCACTGCACTGAAATTATTTTTTTTAGTGGTCATAAAAATATCTCACTGCAGAGATGTCAAGTCTAGTGCCCTGGTAAGATTCAAATTTGGAAAACTGCAGTATTCTGTTTTCCTAAAACTTTCTTTCCTTCACAGTAGTACTGCTTCTTTACTATCCTATGATGCTGTATGATGTCACTAAAAGTCCTTTAACATTTTTTAGCACTATTTTCACTTTAATAACGTACAGATTACTTCCAAAAATATTTATAGATCTTAATGTTACACCAACACAGCTTTTTATGAACTCTGGTATCCAGAGTCATCTTTCCACAATACCAAAACTTATGACAAAAAAAAATCTAGACTTGGATGTTTCCTCTCTTAGGAAGTATTTGGGGCTGCATTCATTCTTCTCACAGAAGTCCCTTGCTCAAGCCCTGGGAAATCTGCTAATCAAAATCCAGCACAAGGTCAGAATGAGAATTCTCCAAGTACCTCGTGATCCTAGCAGGTCATAAGCACTATATACAGGGTAATCTGTACCATGAGATGTAGGGTTTGGAATAGGTCAGATGTTATAGGCTCCATGTTCTTCCTTTTTACTTTTGACAGTAGTGACACGAGTGCAGATATCTTCTGTTGCAGAGTTAACAAATTTTATCAGGGCTTTTTTGAAGGACAAAGTCTTAAAAATATTTGGTGGCACAGGCAGTCAATCAGCCTGCACTGCTGGTTTCAGTGCGACTGCCACCCACAGAGTGCTCTGCTGTTGCACTACTGGGAGAGGAAGAATAAACAAGAAAGTTGTGCAGCCAAACTGCTTCTGCCAGAACCAAAGCCAACCACTCACTTTGATAAGCATTCAGTCAGGACTTTAGTGTTTGCACTGTATTTTCCTTCTGCTGCACTGTTGAGGGATAATTGTGTTTGTATTTGTCCTAATGATGTGATTATGCATTGTGTTTGCCCTTTCCATGTGATGTCAAAGGAACTAATGGCATCCCCTCAGGATTAAACAAAGCAGTAAGCAAATCTCAAACCAGGGTTGCTACTTCTCTGGGAATAAATATATGCAAAAGAGATGGGGAGAAATACTCAAAAGGCCTGGCATCTTGCTTTACCTAGAGGAAATACTTGAATTTTATGCACATAGGTGAAGAGGGTTTTGAGGGTGGAGGGGTTCCAATCTTACGTAAATACTTAAAAACTAGTTTACATATTTTTTTAGATAATAAAATACTCATGTTTTGATGTACTGAACATCTGTAATTTTAATAAAATGAATCCATTTTGTCTAGATATATTTGCAAATTCTGAAAGTTTATTATGGATCTTTATTTGAAAAAGCACTTCTTACAGAGCAACAGTCATCCTTTGCTTGGGAAACCTAAATTCGAATCTAAATATGCACAAAGCTGACTAATTAACATTGACCAGACTCTCATCTTTCTTTCCCATATCAAATGAACTAGACTCTGTACTTTTACAATAAAGGATAACAGGAGTGCCTATTAAAAGGATTTTCACTGCCTTGCCTTCACATCAAGGCAGTACAGCATAAATGAACAGCTTCACAATTGAAGGGCTTGGGGTTTTTTAAATTAGCGGCTATTCTATTTTTTTATTTTTTCAAGTGAACGGAAATTGACCTTCATTGTCTCTTTAGTCATTCCAGCTCAGAATCAAAGAGCAAGTTAATTATAACCATTTAAAACCTAACAGTTGAAGCCTTTTGATGTAATATCGCATTCATTTCTAATTAACTGTACATATGTCTTGCTGAGTTATCCAATAACTCTTGAGATCTGTCAGCATAAAACCTTAATAAAAGCACGAACACTTCAGGATGAAGATCAGACAATCCTTATATAAGAAGAAACAGAAGGTGACAGGGAATAAGAGTGCCTATAGGAAGAAATCTCTGCCTTACTGCTTTTCCCTAATGCTCTTTAAAATATGGCTGCTCCTGCTGTTGCATAGCTGCTCACAGTCCTGCGAGTATGGGTTGTCACTATTAGTTTTAAAAGAAAAAACAAAATATATGTAAAAAAAAATCAAGCAAGCATAGACATTTTCTTTCTGTGGCTATTTATGGCTGGTGTCCTAAACCTGGCCCTTCAAAAACAGTGAAAGCCATCCTAGAAGCTCAGTGGAGGAAGTTAAAGACAAGAAGATGCTGTACCTCTACCAGTGAAACTCTTCTCTCCGGTGACCAGATTTACTGGGTGTGGTGTTTGTAGGCTTGGCAATCAAGATCCTGCAATGTGCTGGGTCTGTTTGGGATCTTAATTTTGTTTCTCTGAAAATGAAACCACTAATTCATAAAGATTAGCATTATCATCATTATCCTTAACACCTTTCTTCCAAAAAGAGTCGTCTTGAAAAAAAAGCTTCACACCATGGTCCCAAATTTTACTTTTGTTCCATACGACATTTAAATTGACAATGATCTAAAGTGGACTCAGGAAAAGATCCAGAGTCAAGGTGTGCATGCCTTATTCAAAGCTGTCTCTATTACCCAAGGGACAGATTTGTCTGGGTGGTTGTTAACTTGGTGTGGGAAGAACAGGACCCAGGTTGATTGTCCACTCTTCTTCTCCCCTTCAGCTTTTATCCCTGCATGAGGTAGGACAAAAACTGAACCAAGCACTATCCCCAGAGCTCTGTTCCCCCGTTGTGCCCAGCTGCCCATGGCCAAGGAATATAAAATAGAGAGCAATCTCTATGCTCTGAGTAGTGACACTTAGGGGGTGGAGGTTGTCTTTGTCTACAGCGGTAACCATAAGCCAGGGTAAGAGTATTCATATGGAGGAATACAGAGACCAGAACCAAATGGCTGGAAACTCGTTGGAAAGAGGAGAGGAAGTTTTACAAGAGGATGCTAGAAAGACCAAAACATCAAGATCAGAGCAAGAAGAAGCTGTGCTGGTTTTCTTGATTATAAACTGTTCAGGAGTACTTTGGGAGAAAGGTTTACAAGACAGCTCTGAGGAAGGCCCAGGACAACTGGAAAAACGTGGTGTATCCACATTATTCTGAGGGATGTAATTTATTATGGGTTACTGCTACTAAGGGAAGGATGAAAATCACTACCTACTGGATAATTAGAGCAGGCAGGAAAAGAAGCAAGGAGCAATAATAGTAGGCACCATTGGAGGAAGTCCATATATTACAGTTTCATGGATGAAAGAGTGGCACATCATAAGTCAAGCTACTGCACATTCTGCTCATCTCCATTGAAATCAATGAGTAGACAGGAGCAAAGAAACGCCAATCACACTCAAAGTATGTTTTCCATCATTTTCCCAAGAAGGAGTTTTATTTTATTTTATTTATTGATAATCCATTGTACTTAGTAGATAGGTGCATAATTTAGCTTTCAATTCATTGGGATTTTTATCCCACTGAAAATTGGTAAGCAGAAAGGTTATTGCTGCCAAGGTCTGTGAAGAATCAGACAGGACTTCTGTTGCATAATTCTGTATCCAGTTAGACTTAAAATAAAATCATATAATTGACCACAAAAATTAGTTTTGTCCTTATAAAATCTTTCCAAAAAATACTGAGAGGAAATTATGTCACTGAAAATATTTTGTATTCAAATGTTTTTGTTTGGCTTCTTGTCATAGCCAACTAGCTGTCATGAAAGCACTTTCATATTTACAGGGTTTCTCAGCATGAATGATCCCAAAATGTTTTGGGTTTGGTTCCTTTTGGTTTCTTTTGGTTTATTTGCTTTTTCAAACAAGAAAAATATCACCACTGAAATTCAATCCCTTTGGTCTGGAAGAAGACAGGCAACTAAACAAAAAGGATATGGAAAGGCCATATAACTATAAAACGAACTAAATTACGGCCAGTGCTTTAAAGCAAAACTATGCATTATAAAAGTGTGACCAGAATTAATTTAGTATCCATATAATGTTTTGATTTTAAGGGTCTACAGTGGAACTAAACTTCATAATAGAAATTCACTTAGGAAACTAGATGTTGTTGGTCAATATGGGTCTGGGATATATGAATCCTAATTTATCAGCCTCTAAGTTCTCACTACTCTTACTCTAACCACATGTAAGTTGAACTTGAGATAAATTCAAATGCAATTCTCCAATTCAAACTACCTGTAGAGCAAGAAATTAGTATAATTAATCAGCATGCTGGCATTTCCTCAGTGTAGCTACACTCAGTGTCTGGTAAATGGATAGTATAATTTACCTTTCATGGGTCTGAGAAATTAATGGTGGAATCTGCAGGAACTTTAGGTTTTTTTTCCTTTTTTTCAGCTCTGACAAGCAGTCAAAATTCATGTATGACCTATAGCTATTCAAAGACTTATATGTTCATTTTCTGTTGCTTCTAATCTCCACTGGAAATCATCCTCTCAGCATCAGCAGAAAAGAAGTCCCTATTATTTACAATGTCCAGGTTTAGTCCAGTGTACTTCAAAGGATTGCCTATAGATATATCAATCACTTTTGAAGTGTGATGGCCAGTTTACCAAGTGACTAAAATTTTTTTTCTAATAAATCTTTCCTACATGAAATGCCATTCAGGGATTCACAGCCAATGCCAAGAAGAGGTCAGCAGCTTGCATGATCAAAAAATCATCACAGAGTCATTCATGTTGAAGAAACTTTCTGCACAAAAACAAGTTCGAGACAAAAATGCAGCAGCTGCTCATTATGAAAACCTGAAAGATCATGATGACGGAACTAAAAAATCCAGAAAAGAAACTTGCATTGGAAAGAAGTTATCTAGACAGTCACTTATATTTAATGAATGTGAAAAACCCATTTTGTGAGGAAAGAAAAAAAAAAAGAAGCCACAGGATGCTTGTTCAACTCCTCATTCTTTCAAGCCAATACAAGACAAAGCTGGGAGAGGAAGTCTGGGAACCAAACATCTGCTATCACACCCTGCCATGTCATTCTATTCAGAAGTTCAATCTGAAGCAGTTTGGGTTTTGGTCTGTGTTACTTGTACTAGCAGGTTATTCCAGAGCATCCAGACTCTGACAGTCGGAGACCACATTCTCCATTCCTGGATGAGTCTATCTATGCTTCTCCACAGACTTTAGTGCTCATCTTACACAGCTTTTCCCCTTTTCAATATTTAACAGTTTGTTGTCTTTACCAGTAACATAACCCTCCCGTTTTTCTCTCTAAATATAGCAATCATCACTTTTTGCGTATCGAGTTACTTCTCCCAGTTTTGACCAGTGCAGTCACAGCTGTCACTCCTGAAGATATGACAATCACAACACTTCGGAAATAAGAATAAAACTAAGTCTTTGAACTCCCAAAAACTCCATGTACAGTTTTTCAGAGCAACCCAAATAGGCATGATGACATGAAATGGATGCTGGGACCTTCCAGGAGTCTGTTAACCTGGGTGTTGAAAAAGGGTGTTTTAAATATTTTTCTTCTTCATCTATGTGAAAAAGAGTGTTTTAAATATCTTTCTTCTTCACCTATGTTTCCCAATACAGAAATCTGTATCCACATACATAGATTAATTTGCAAATTATTTCCTTGCCTATATTTTGACCAACAGTGTTCTCACTCTTGTCCCCCTGTCCTGCTGCCAGCAGCGAATGGCTGTGTGTGTCCTTGGCCAAGTACTACATATATCAACAGGGTGCACTTCTGATGTAAAACAAATTTCTCCTGTCATCATTCAGGAACTCCAGTTGAAAAACTTAAACATTTCAGGTTTACCTTCTTAATTGTGTTTATCTTAAAAAGCCTGAAGGAAAGAGTTTCTGACTTCTACACAGGTAAAAGGAGAGGATGTCCAGGAATCAGGATTTATCAAATACTATCTGTTTTGGGCACTGAACGTTGCCCAGCTAGTGATGGAGGAGTCTCCTTATCCAGGTAACAGAAAGAAAGAAAAGGTCTGAAAACAGAAGAATGTAAAGGTAATATTATTTACTCCAATTGTAAGCAGAAAATACCCAGTTTAGTAATACTACTTCAGACTGACTCCCAATGAAGTGTCCATCATCAGATCAAAGACACCATAGATCAAGAGATCTGGTAGATAAGAAGAAAACTGACAAAGTCTGCAATCCCCAGTACAAGAAAGAGAAAGAAAAGGAGATGGGGAGAATAGCCTTGAAATTATGATCACATAAGCTAGATGTTTTCAAATCTATCTGACCTTGGGGGGTTCCTTCTAAGATGCTAGCATATCAGCAGTTATTCCTGAGAAATCTTGGAGGAAGGGGGAGGCATCAGAGGCCTAAGAAATGAAAAGCAGTGCTACTCTTTAAAAGGAGATAAAAGTTTGAGTTGACAAAATTTCAGTTCTATTTCAGATGCCCAAAAAAAAAAATTTACTACCTAGAAGAAAAAGAGGAGACTGGGAATTTTTCAAGAATGCATTGTTTCAAACCATTCTATCTTTCTTCTAGGGCAATGTAATAATTGACTTTAGCAAAGTGTCTATTTCCTACTTGTTCCTACCAAACAAATTCCAAAGTTTTTTAACGGTCTTCCCTGAATGCAATATGTTCAGTATTCATATTAACCACCTCAGGGATACAGTACAGAATACACTTAATACAAACACTGATAACATTGAACTGGAAGGTGTTGAAATCATGTTAGATAAAAAAAATGGTTTTGTTCAGGAAAAGTAAAGTGTTATTCAGTTATGAAAACTTTTATAAAAAAATTTATTTGAAACAGAATTATAAGCTGTTGGAAACATCACAGTTCTGCTAAATTTATTGGAAAGTTTTAAAGGGTAACAAGTTAAATACAAGTTAATAACTTCATGCTGTTGCTATAATAAATAAAAAAATAAAAGGATAAACAATGCACTAGATTTCTAATGAAGATTAGAGATTGCAAGATTTACAAAGGGATCCTTCTCTTCCATCCAATATCAAGAGCTTTGCTATAAAATGTATCTGTTAACCAAAATTCAAGGAAGATTCGGAACAAGCAGACAAGTGTAGAGCAGAGCAATAAGAACAATGAGAAACAGAAACTCTTGGTTAGAGAAGATATAGTAGTAAATCTTTCAAAAGCAGAATAAATTGAAATAAACAGAAAAGGATTAGTTTTAAAGGATTTACTCGGCCTCAGTTGCCTGTCCAGGACAGCATCCTATAGGATTTGTTCCGCATGGGACCTTCAGACATGCCCTGGGACATTTGAAAAGTCATTGAGCACCTCTGACAGCAATCTCTTCTTCTAAGAGAAGATGACTGACATAGAGTTTATGCTGTGGGCAATAGACCTCAAAGCTAAGAAAATATTGAGCAGTGTGCCTTCTACCTATACCCCATTATTTCCAGGAGTCTTATAGCTGAAATAAATCAGATGACTTGCACTCTAAGTATTTACTTGGCTCCATTCTCCACAAGGGGTGAGCAACTAAGGCAGGCGTAGATATGTGCACTGTAAAAATAAGCAGTAATATGACATTAATTTCCCCCACAGTACAAATATTAACTCCTAGGTCATCCAATATTTTCACTCCATCACAGGTAATGGTTTTGATGTAAGAACTGCAGACTGAAGCACTATGAGCTATGCTAAAAAGGTCAGCTAGTAAATCCTTTGATTATTCTTTTAACCTATTCTGTATGAGAAACCTCTCCTCTTCTGCACAGTGTTCCACTAAACTTCCTGAACTCTGGTAAGAATCGTCATTACACACTACAGAAGTCATAAATCACAAAAACAGCATGACTGCTCTGAAGGTAATATCATTCCTCAAAACAAAAGGAAAGGAAATTTTAGCTGCTATGCATTCAACAGAGAAGTCAGTAAGTGCACTGTAATAGGGTTGTGCTTGGCATTTTATCTCCATATTGTGTTTTAAACTTCATTGTCAGATGCCATTAAGAAGATCAAATGAAGACCATATTTTGGCCTCATTAACAGACAAAGTGTTTTTCATCTCTGAAAACAGATAACTCATTCACAGTAGTTGGCTATCCACTAGCAAGATATAACCCAAAGCATTCCAAATTGGTATCTTTTAGTTTCATCTGTGTTTTGAAGGAGGGAATAAAATATCAAGGAAGCAAACCATTGATTCTCTGCAGAAGTTCGTCTTCAGCCTTCCCATGCTGTCTATTTATTCTTGTGTCAAATAGTGCATAAATGAAGGAAAAATGAGACCATTGGTGTGACTTCTTTCTCATAATCTGGCAATTCAATAAAATAGAACCCAGTACACCTGGCAATTGTAAACTGCTACGGGCAACAACGTCTTCAAAGAAGTTCTCAAAGTAGTCTATAAAATAAATTTTCTATGGCACTGTTTTACTTATAGCAGGAGTGTGGTAACATTTTCCAGAAAATTTTGCACTCCTTTAGTAGCATGCTGTAAAGTATGTCTAGGATGAAATCCATGACAGACTTGTCCTAGGTATATGTCTTGGTATGTAAGCTATCAGCTGACTTGGCTCTTCGATTCCTTGTGAAGTCTTTGATAGGCTCACTTATAAACTCCTGTTGAGCTTCACCTTCAGTTTCTGGCATGCTAAACAGTGAATTTTTATAGTATTTTTTATGATCTTTGTGGCATGAATACAAGCAAAGCATACAATCAAAGAAGTCAAGTGAAACTGAATGGATCAGGCTTGAAAACCCTTACCAAATATGAAGCAAAAAGCTCTTTTAGACTTTTAGATCCCAACCTGTATTTTGCTTCAGCACCATCCTATAGGCAGTGTGATATTCTGGGATAATATGTGTCTAACACAGAGAGCAGCTGAAGAGTTTATACCAGCGTTTACAAAGCCCACACTGTATGTAGGGAAAATTAATAAACAAATAACTGCATGATACATTCTATTCTTCATTTACCTCTTGGATATCTACAGAACTGAGCACAGCCACAAACTAGTTAGGCTTTTTGCCATACTCTTGTTGCAAAGCCCAGCCTGCAACTTTATAATAACCAATGATAACTGGAACAAAATTGATTTCACTCACATGGATTCTCCCACACCCCCATTCTCATGTTCAAACAGTCTGGCTAGGGACACTTCAGTGACAGGGACACAGGCTGTTTGTGATACCACCTGTCTTAGACTGGCAAGTATGTGCTGTTTCCATGATTTGTCTTCTGTGCCTGTTAGGGCTTGACAAGAATGCTGGTATTTTGCCTTTTCCACCAAGTAGCATTCCTATAAGTCATCAGGTAACACCGATGACTTTCTCGTTATTCTTCAGATTCCATTTCCACGTGCAACCTGTCCTTTATCTTAGCCTGTCCTTCATTTTCCTTCTTGTGATGTTTTGAGAGTATGGAAGTAAATGTATTTATCAGCTGCTAATGTGGATGCCATCAACACGTGCCATGCTCTTATTCCATCTTCTTGGCTTTTGGGATTTTTTTAATAATTTTTCTAGTACTTTTATATATTGACACTCTCATTCATGTCAGTCTTAACATTTTTATTGTGAATCTCTACATACCTAATGCTGAAACCCAGGAGGGAATGGAAAATATCAATTATCTTATTAACCCCTTCCCTCTTTATTAATGAAAACAGTAGGCCAAAATCCTTTCCTTACCTGAATGCATAATACAAAGAGCGAAGCACAGCACAAAAATAAATCTAGAAAAGACCTGAATGACAGGATCAAAATGAGAGTTGAAATGCAGTTCCATTTTATATGTGGAAATTATTTTGGCACTAAGAAAAAAACATAGAGGAGATAATTATGAAATTTTCAGGACAATCACAAATTGAAAAGCAATCAAAACTCTAGGATAAAAGAAAGCACTTTAAAAAATATGTTTTCATAAAAGACAATTACCACTCAATCAGCATGACTTTAACATATTCAATATGATCCCCACCACTTGCCTGATATACCAAAACACCATAAGGCAGACACAGACTTCCAACAAATTCCGGATACTTTGTCTAATTTTAGTACTTTCTACACTGCCACAAGAAACATAATGAGCAGAGTCTTAAAAGATGTTTTTTCTCCTTGTGGCTGGAAATTCACTGCAAGTCACAACTGCTCAAGGGCATTATGATACGAGTGCTGCTACTCCTGCACATCAGAACAATAGCCATTTTCAAAGGCAACAAAAGAATGATGGACAAATGATTTAGTATGAACTAACAAATCTTAAAAGGCTTTTGCCTTGTCCTCCACTTGCCCTTTAGGAAAGGAGCTTTTGTGTTATCCTTATAGCTTAGTTACAGTGCATACACCATTTCAGTGCCTAGAAACCTTCAGAGATATTCACATCCTGTCATTTAAGGGAAAGAATGGAGTTTTTCAGAGCACAGCTATTTTTCAAGCAGTGTCGTATTTGAGATAATAATGCCATCTACTTTATAAACCTAAAGGTGGAATGGCCAAAACAGCTCATATCATATACATACCATTGCTCCTTCTTTCTACTAAAATGCTGCAACAGGACTAGAGGAAATGCTACATGGAGCAGTGTACGGAGAAACCATGGCAATTCTGGGAAATTAACAGAAAAGATCTGGTGGGCTAGAGTGTCCTTAATTTTAAAAAAAGCTACAAGGGAGCTTTGTTTTAAGTGTTTGTACTCCAGAAGAGAGGAGAAGGGAGATGGTTATGATGAGCAGAAATCTCATCCTGAGAAGAAGGACAAAAATGAAGCCCCAGCAAGCCCAGTACCACTGCAAGCAGCTGTCTCCACCAGTCTGAAGTCCAAAGAAAAGAAGACCTGACTGCCCAAACAGCCTCAAAGATCCCACACCCAGGAATACAATGTAGCTCACAATATTTGGTGCAGCGCTATACTTACCTTGTTCATTACTATAGAAGATTCAGGTACTCACCAACATTTTTGTACTAAGAACGCACTGATAGAAAGCATACAGGTACCCTTTGTAGAATATTATAAGCAAAAAAAGTCTAAAGAAAATGCAAACATTGGGAAACTTATTTAATAATAAAAAATAATTAAATGTTGAGGAATAAAAGGTTAGAATCACAATTTAAGTTTCTGGTGTTATCTAAAAGACACCTTATCTAAAATTTATCCAAATACTAAAATCTGAAAGAGAAACAGGTACAGAGTCTTCAAAGGCACATTCTTTGTATCCCTTTATTCCTCATATAGATGGGTATCTCTGGTTATTTGAAATGACAGCTGGCATTCATGTGGAAGGAAGGAGTTTCTTTTTTCACTATTACCTCATTGTATATACAAAAACGTTCTTCTGAGAGATTATGTGATTTGACATGAAGTGAGGCAACGGTAAAAAGATTTTTTAAAGGTTTCTTTCAGCTTGGGTGATTCCTGTCAACTTACAAGACTGCCACAGAGCAAAATGTTTTGTGAATAATTAGCAGGTTAATTACCCATAAGCAGTGAGTAATTTGTATTACCTATGTGGTTAGCTCACCACACTCAGACCCACGCTGATTGCACATGTCCGTGTTGCATTACAAATTAAAGGATCAACCCTGCAAGGCACTGTCTGTCCTTGAGTCCTTTTTTTGTTCCAACAGTGCGCAACACCTACCTAATCCAAAACAGATTCCTAAGGGATGACAAATGTGTGATGGAATGGATGGGATGCCCTAGGACAACATACTTTTGAAAATAATAGAGTCAAGAAAAGCAAAGAAAGAGGCAAATTTAAGTGAATGAGCCCCACCACAGTAAAATGAAACAGCAAAATGTTCTTCTGGTTATAAAAATTTTCCTTTATTGTCTATTCAGTATTCACAAAATCACAGGAATCATCTTCTGTAGGAAATGAGACAAACATTACTGCCGGAGTGGCCTCAGCTGCTGACCATATGCATGACAACATCCCTCGCCTGCACCCACCCCATCCTGGGGCTTCAGGAAAATGAGAAATTTCTCATTTTGCCCAGAAACACATTCACAGTATTTCTCTGAACTTTCTTTAGTTCATGTTTGTTATTTTCAGTCATACAAACACACATGCAATTTGTAGGTCAACAGAGTTGGTTACCCATGGTTAAATAAACCTTATTGATTAAATTTGGAGAAATTTGTGGGATTTTACTATATTGACCACAGTGAAACCAAAATTTCCCCTGACAACATTGCACTGCCAAGTTCCCTGGTGAATGCATAAGGTAATTTTGTGACCTGGCCTGGAACAGATGTGTGCCAGGAAGGGAACGGGTTCACAGCCTGTCCATGCTGCACTCCACCAGGCACAGCACCAAGTACAAAGCATTTCCTGGCTGGTGCTGGATCGGGGTGAGTTCAAGGCACATCACCACTATCCAGCTGGCTCCTCTCTCACCAGGCTGTGCAGCCCACCTACCATCTCACAAATGAGATGCTGCTTTGCATAGATTTCCTTTTAATTTAATAAAGCATTGAGGTGAGTTACAGGACAACCTGTCCCTGAACTTTGCCTCAACTGGAAAGTGTAATGCTAAAAAAGAAAATCATCAGTCAACAACAGTTACTTAGAAGCGAGTTCCCACTTTTTGGTATCCAAAAGCCATTAAGAAAGCATTAGAATGCCAAGTACCTAGACTGCCAAGGGAAGTATATGTGAATGAGGCAGGAGGATGAAAAAGTATGCTGAACTACGTAGAAATTTTACACTACAGTCCAAAGGAAACATGTCTGAATGAATAATCATGTCTTATTTAGTATGAAAGAACAGAGTCCATTTTACCATGGGCATAAAAGGCTTCTTCCATTTTCTGCATACTGTGCACAAATCTCTTCCAGTAGAAAGTTTTACTTTGCTTTTGCACTAAAATACTTAAACTCTTACAAAGGCATGCTTTTCCAAAGGAGTTAAAAATGTTGGTAGATGGAGCTGTGACTCTAGCGCCACAGATCTTATAACATGAGAATCACTCTATGTTACTTTCAGGCAAAATCAAAACTGCAAGCTGTAGTATGGTATAAACATGAGCTCAGTCATTAGAATAGTGCCTATATAAGATGATGCTCCAAACAGCAAGCAAACTAATATCCAGCATGTTGCAGCTCTTTGATTTGACATGTGCTTAAAGATGGGCTTTTAACTCCATTTCTGAATAAGTTTCTGTGGGTTCAAACAAGACCTTTAAATGTTACTTGATTCATTAATCAGAAATTAATTGTGTGAATTCTCCTTAGCTGCAAATCATCAATATGCAGTCTGTTGCATGGATGCACCTCCCTCTACTCAAAAGCTGAGGGCAGTTTTTAACCGGAGCTCGAAATATTTCCTAAAACTGTGATTTTAACCACTGGAATAGCGTTAGCACCACCTAGAGGCACATGTAAAAACCACGCTTATATTTTACCCAGACTCAGTTGAAAATGTCTGTCTGTTACCCAGAAAGACTTTCATTTGAAATTGCCTTTATGTCCTATCTCTTGAGTTTAAGGAGGCTCCCTTGGGCCGGTTTTTGAAAGCTATTTCATATACAAATTGCACTGCAACATCTTCACCAAATATGATACTTTTAATCACAAAGGAAGAGAAATGTTTGCTTGGCTTTTGTCTTCTTCCATGAAAGAAAGAAAATTGATTCAGATTTCTTTGCATATACTTTAAATGAAAAAAATCTCCACAGCAATGAGAGACGAAACGCACAAATTGTACTGTTTTAAAGAAATTAACAAATTGGACTAAAACTACAGTCTTAATATACCTGATTTTAAACTCGGACTCCTGAGATTATTGTGATGCATAGCCACTTTCAGCATGTCCTTAAGGCCCAGATATACTTTGCTATCTTTTTCTTTGTCCGTATCATGTCAGTGACTTCAAGGCATCACAGAGTGTCCCTGGTAAAGACTTAGTGATTCTGACTGAGGTTCACAAAAGCAGTTTGGGAAAGGTATATGCTAAATTTTCTTGTCAATTTTATTCTGCTCTTGAAAGAGCATTAACAGAACAAAATTCATTAATATGGGAAAACAACAGTGTTTTTCTTGAGGCTACTGATTATCTTTCGGTCAGTTTGAGCAATGATGTCACATTGATGTTCCTTTTTAAACAATATCCTTTTTTCTAAAANGCCCTGGGATTTTGGAGATAATAAGTGCTTTATCTGTTAAATAAACAACTTTTTCCACTTTCTATCAAGGAAATTTTTTTTCCTATCCCGATTCAGCTAAGGGGAGGGGTGGTTCATTTAGAGGTTTGTTTGTTTTCCTTTCTTCCCCCCTCCCAAATTTGCCCTAAACCAGGACACTCTTAGGTGAAAAGATAGTAGCCAAAACACTCAGTGCTTCTACACTATCTTTCTCAATCAGAGTACTAAATCAAAGGGAAGTAATCATCTAGCATTGGCTTACAATGTCAAGAAGACTGAAAGCACAGTGTAGCAATTTAACCTCCACATTGAAAAGGTGAGAATTAGTTTGCTTTTTGTCTTCTAAGGCAAGAGATAGAAATGAAAAATTGAATGCAATTTTATGGACAGATTACTGGATTGAAAGGTGTTTTTTGTTTTGATTTGGGTTTTGGTTTGGGTTTGCATTTTGTTTTTTTAAAGAAACTAAACTGTACAAACCTAAACCTTTTGACTCAAAAGGCTGAAAACATAATATGTTTATTAAACCAGATCTCAAATATGAGGCCCAAGATGTTAGCAGTGTGGCATTCTGGGCATTTGTATTACCACCTCAGAAATTCCACCAGCAGGAAAGGCAATATGAGGTTTTAAAAGTTGTACTAAGCTTTCTGACAAGTGCAGAGAAAGAATGAAAATACATAATTAGCTCAATTTTTAAAATTGATTAGCATTATTTTAAATGTTATATTACTTTGATTATTTCAAATAATTGCTAGTAATGAAGAGTTACTAAAAATCTGTCTTCTGTCTTCCATATAGGTTAGCCTTCACCAAACTCATTACTCTGCATTTCTGTTCCTCTGAGTTGGTGCTATTGTCTTCCTGTGCAAAGATTAAGCTCGTACATGCTGAAATCTGGCATTCTGGAGTTTGTAAAAGACTGTTACCATATCCCTAAAAATACATTGGTTTGTCTTAGTCACATTTCTATCAGATTAACTGTAGATATATTATATCTCCTTGATTGTCTTGTCCAATGCAGTATGTCAGAGCCCAGGCACAGAGGACAATTATTAGTTGCACAGGCAGGATTCATCTTTACAGCTACATAGCCCAGTACTTAAAGCTTTGCCTTAAAGCCTTAAATATCCTTGGGACAAAAGGTACTTGCTTTGATCTAAGGGCATGTGTTAACCTGTCAGTCAAATGACTGGTCTTCTTATTTTTTTCTGCAGAAAAATGCAGTGTTTCCACCTACAGGACATCATGTGTACCATCTAAATAATTAACATATTACAGGTTACTTTGTATTTAATGAGATCTGCCTTATTGATCAGCCCAATCTGTTCCTACTTTGGTGTTCTACACTTACAAGATTGTCACACCATCTTTTTATGATAACTTCTCACAGTGTTCTTTCACTTTAATTTTCCTAGCTAGTTTCTCTTTGTTGGTTACAGTAAAATTCAGGAGCATGTCATACACATGTAAGCTGCAAGTCAACCCAGTAAAAATGTTTTACTAACATTTTATAGACACATTTCAAGAACCTGCTCTGATTTTCTTTTCCTTTTGCATAAATTGTCTGAGTAATCAGTCTATCACATCCTAATGCAAGAAAACAGTTCCAAATATTGTGACAAGTGTCATAAATATTTTTATTTACCCTAAGACAGCAAAAGAGGTTTTATCTTTGGGTTTTGGTGTTGGGGTTTTTTTCATTGTTGCTAGATTTTCTTGGGTTTTTTGTCACTCGACAACTTCTGACCTTAATTTTTCCATTTATCTTATGAATTCATTCTAGCTTAACATGCAAAAAATATTTTATGCATTATGTTTGGTAATTCAGCGACAGAATTCAGAAACAGATATAAAAAGTTTAAAATAAATTGAAAATAACTTTGTACTTAGTAAAAAAATTAGATTTTGGGAGAGGAAAAAGAATGCATGTGCATGTTTACATTATGTAACAAAAGCCCCCCTGATCTTGGCAGAGGACAATTGTCATACATTCATCTTTCAGTTCCTTTGTTAGCTTTCTCCTCTAACTGTTTTCTGCCCTCAAATAATATTCTGTAAGTTTTCTTGTGAACTCTGTCTTTTTCAGTTCCTCAGTTGTTCAGTTTGGGATGCTTGGCAGGAGGAAAGGTGTGTCATTCTTTTCTAAGCACTGAGTTATTTAGTCTAATGCTGAAGAACTTTTATGTAATAAAGACTGTGTTTAAAGTAGTTCCTCAGGGGTATCAGGATTCATAATGCAGTTTACTTGGACTGAGAATCTGGGTAGGATCTTCATATAGAAGCTAAGAACATAGACCAAAGGCTTTAGTGGGGACTTGTTTTTGCGGTGAGTGGGAGGTGTTTGGGTTTTTTCACTCCGGATCTTTGTCAAAATGTGGATACTTCAACAGTCATTTAGACTTTAGAATATTTGAAAAGGCTTTAAAATTCCAAAGAGAGATTTCTTTCCTTCTCTTTCTTCTCACCTCCTAGTCCCATTCTGGGGAAAATTTCAGTTTCTTTTGTTGGGGTTTTCTTTCATTTTCAGAAAAGGTCAAAAGTTTGACCACATCTGTGTCCAGTTTCAGCATCTGAATGTACTGTTCTCGTTGCCAATGAAAGTCTTAACTATTTTGTTTTGCCTTTTTATTTGCACACAAAGCCGTGCCATTTACCTAAAATTTTGTGGGGTTTTTTTCATTACTTCTAAATTGCTTTCAACAATTTATACAATATGGGGGGGCTCTTCTAAGCAAGAACCATAGGTTCTGGAAAGCAGCAATACCCTCTTTTTCAGTAAAGGTCAGGAGAATTTGCTGTGAAAGATAAAAAGAAAAGTAACTTCAATTTAATTTTCTAGGTAATAATAGCTTGAATTTGTTCCTTGGTTTGAAATATTACACATGTGCTTGGTCTTAGGGCATGTCATAGATCAGGTACAGATATCTTCTAGTCTTGGCCTCTTGGTTAAACATATTCATCTTGTATGAGGCCTTTGTGGGTGTTGCTAGAGAGTCCCAGTATTACTACTGTGGAGTTTTTCTGGTTGCACACTACAGCTTCTGTAGTCCTGTTAGCACTGTGGTACAAGAAAACTTTTCATGGTGAGCCACCTAACACATTATCTTCAGTTAAAAATGCAAAGATTCAAAGGCACAAATTGCAGTCTTGGAAGGTACAATTTGTGTCCAATCCTGAAATGCTGACAATTCATGTAAATCTAACTGCTTTGTCTAAAGAGCTGTATAAACAGTGTTCTTATTTTGGAATTTAAAGACCTCATCTCAGTTAATATGAATGTTAGAAGTGTACAAGCTTGTTTGGTCTGGTTCTTCAAGCTCATTTTCTTTCTGTTCTGTCATATGATACAAAGGGGACAGACAGGTTCTTTTAAGGATCTTGGGCATAATAATAATGACATTAACATGTAGTTACAATTAAAGCTTTATTTTCTTCATAGGCCACTATGATTAGTATAGAACAGAATTTGCAATTATTATGGCACAGGATTTCTAGAAGCAGAATCAATGTAGTACAATTTATAATTGCATAAAACAGCACTTGCAGTGCAACTAATCTTACAGTTTCTAATCACTTGGACCCTCTGCAGGTTGAGTGAGATCTTAATACGTGGTTTGCTGTATAAATCATAATCAAGAATACAAGTGACTCCCTCAAACCTCCAACAGTGGAGGCATCCCTGGTCATGGGGAGGTGTTGAGTCTCACAGTCCAGCAGCTGTGTGGGTTCAAGTTCTTCACTTAGAACTTGCTGATTTTACAGACAGCTTTGTTTGCTGATAAGCTTCCCTCAGGGTCATCAACAGCACCTCCCTGGCCGGGTGCTTGGGGCCTCCAGGGCTGGCAGGGAAGGAAGGAATTATCCTGGCACCCAGCAACCTTGAAGCAGGTTGGGAGGGGAAAAAGAAATCTCTTTGGTTTGTCTGCTTGGTTCACTGGACCTTTGGGACCCGATAAGGGGAAGGGCATGAATTCTCTGCTCAGACACATAGAGAGGTGTTGGCTTGACTTACAAATGCTGTTAGCAGTGGGGTATACATGCTTTCTTTTCCATGAACCTTTTGAGAATGTGAGGGAGATATTGAATAAAATTAGTTGTTAAACATTTGTTTAGTCTCTTTCTCACTGTTTTTATTCAATGGGAACAACCATTTTGGTTGTTTTTGTGACTTTTACCTTGCATAGAAATTGGTAAGTGCAATCTTGAGGAGATTGACAAGGTGTTAGTTCATCAGGTTCAAGGAAAGCACGATGTAATGGATCCCACAGTTTGATCATTAAAACAGTATGTTAAATCCTTCTAAAGCTGGTATTTATCAGACCTGAGCATGTGTGTTCTTTCTTGGCTGACAGGCAGGAGGTTACTTGTTTTCTCTACCATCATCCTCAACAGCCAAAATCCTTGTATATTTGGGTACTTCTGGGAAACAATAGTTCCAATTTTTCTCTGGAAAACTATCCCATTGTAAAACTGCACATCTCTTGGTTGCCACAGGGGTCTGCTTAATATGATTGGACTGACTGACCTGCTAATGAAATGTGAGACTTAACCACTTGTTGAAACTGTATTTTATAGGCTGGGCCTCTGCATCTGACTTACAGAAAGCATTGTCCTTTTTCACTGATGTTGAAGCACATTCTTAAATAACATCTTTAGGATCCCAATACTCAGTAATAATTTTCTTTGCGGCCACATACCATGCTGAGTAGACAAGAGATAATCTAACTACTAAACTGAGGAACTCTAACTTGAAAACTAGGGCACTAAAGTCACCTTCTTCCAGTGTGCAATAAATTACTTTTTAGATGTTCATGGCTCCCTGAATCATCTGGATTCATTAGCTTAGATTTCATCTTTTTAGATGCCCGAAGGTTGCTGAAATATAGCATGCCTGGAGTGCCTTATGCCTGTTGCAGAGTTACTCAGTTAAGTCTGATGTACAACTGATTTATGAGAATGCATTTCTTAAGCAGAATTTTAAATCTTGTATTGTAAAAGAAAATTGGGGAGCCTAAATTGCCTAGCATGGTCTTGTAGAACAGTTTTTCTCAGACAACCCCTAGTGGTGAAAGACAAGGAGCCAGCTGAGGACTGGTACCTGACTGAGAACTTTTCACAGCTTTTGAACACTTTCCTGAAATGTTGATCTTTAAAGCTAACTCAGGAGACAGTCAGTGTCAGTACCGTGAATGTACATAATTTCTGCTTTTTCATGTGAAATACCATATCTTTTCATCTGTTCATGATGATTGTAGGCTAACTTCCTCTCCCATGTTGCTTCTTGTTTTCTAAGAGAAACAGGTCCTGTAATACAGGAATTTCTTTTATTAAACACCATTGCGATAATGAAGTTCTTTCTCGTCTCCAGGGATTCAATTTCTTCCTGCTGTCTTTTTCCACAGAATTGCATTACAAAATTAACATAAGCATGTAAGGGTGCTGCCTTCTCAGCCTAGGGAGTTCCCAAAATGTAATGTTTTCTGATATACCAAGGCTTTTTTTTTGTTTGGCCTAGATTTTTTTGCTGCGCATGACATTTTGATGAAGTGCTGTAAGAGTCTTGAGAGATTCTGCATTATGAAGGTACATCAATCTTGCTAAACCAATATCCTGATTTTTCACTAACATCTCCTTGCAGAGACTAGGTGTGGTAAAATGATATATATCAGTTGAGGTCTGTGGAGGGAGGTAGTTGTCTTTTATTACACTGGCTTATAATGGGACAGGGTGTCACACTTTTGGTCACATGGTGACTACAGAAGGCTTATGTGCCCAGATGCTCATCAGGTCTTTTTTTCCTGCTATATTAGTTAATCTAATAAAAGGAATTACCTCTCCATAGAAACTGCCTGACTTGCAGCCTTCATGGGCTAAATATACAGCAACACGGCAACCATTATCGAGACTGAGCAACTTGCTTTTCTATGGAATCACACCAATTCCCTCCTCTCTTGTTTGCCATATGCACTTTTCTTTTCAGGTCTAAGGGGTTTTATATTCAAGATCTTAAGTCCTCTTTAATCAATGAGAATTGTAAGTAAATTGGAAAACAAAATGTGTCTAAATTGAAATGGAAAATTTCACTTTGCAGTGCTCCTGGCATGTTTCACCATCAATTTAGAGCACATTTTTAGTAAGTGAGACCCAGATTTATAACTCTGGGAACCTAAAGGTCTTTCACATCTCAGGTATAAGCAGGTGTAATCTATCACCATGTCATGTTTGCTTTAAAACTAATTTGTGTGCATGAGCAGTACAATTCTTCATGGGACAACATTTATTGTTGCATTTCAGTCAGTGAGTGAGGGATTTATGAGATTTTCTAAAAGCAAGATTATTTCCTGTTTGAGATAATGATTGCACTCAAAAGCAAATGAAGCAAATGAAGTGTTAGAATGTGTCAGTAATGGTCTCTTTATTTGCCCTGTTTTATCTCTGTAGATCTCTCTTTTCGTGTAAATAGGCTTTACAGAAGCATTCAATGACTGTTTTAAAGAGTTTAGTGTTGCTTACAAAAATTCCAATTTCCCTTCACCTGTTTTTGTAAATGCTGGACTTTTTTACGATCTACTGAAATATTTGCCTTTCAGGAAAAAAGAGCCCTTTGAAAGGGAGTAACTGATCTTAATGCAGAAACAAATGAGACAACAAAAGCTCTGTTGAGGCAGTGAGTAACCATAGCTCCAGAGGGATGCTAAAACACAAAATTTCCTATGGTTTAAAACTGTGTAATTATGTCAGTTTTCTTAAGTACTTCTGACACAGAGGAGCATAGAGGTGTCCACCTGTGTTTGCCAGCTGTATGGACTTCCAAGACAAATTTTGGCTTAAACAGGTAAAACATTGTGGGAGTTTATATTGCTTCTCTTCAGAATTCCTAACTTATACCTGATTATTCTGAGGTATTTCAGGTGAAATATTTAATGTCTTTCCTTGTCTTATAAACATGTGTGTTTGTGTGTTAAAAATATTAATATGACATACCTGTCTAGGGAGTTAAAATGACCAAAAGAAGTGAGCCAGCAAGATACCTTTGCTCTGGTGGTTTTCATACTGTGAACAAGCCTCATAGTACCTCTGTTTCATTAGCAACAAAAATGTTTTTTGCAGGTAATTTAAGGCTAATGACTGTTCAATATGTAAGTTTTTGTTGTAGTTCTGTTGTTGTTTTTTTTTTAACTGTGATATAATTAGTTATTGAGAAACCTGATTTTTGTAAGAGTAGAAAATATAGCCATAGTGGTCAAACATATATATTTTCATAAACTGTGTGCATTTACTTTTCTATTAAAATCTGCAAACACTCCTCAAGTCTTCTGATGATTATCTCAAGAAGCCAGATCTCTATGTTTTCAATGTTTATGAAATTACAACACTCTCATAAGTAATTTATAAACGTCTAGCTGTAACCTTCTCCAAACACTTACAGCTTTTATTATGGCTCTTGAAAATAATATATTAAATGAATTTTGGTCAGTTCCTCATAGGTTACACCTGCCTCACCTATCTTTACCTGGGTATCAGTACTTTTCTGATTCATAGCTTTTTTGTTGGTTTGGAAGTCACAGCATCCTTAATGTTAAGACAGAGGACTTTAATATAGATAATGACACCTCACAGTTCTGAGGTTTTTGTCTTAAAATTGCAAACAATAACTGACATGTTGCTTATCTTGATTAGGAATGAATATCTGGAGTTTGACAGATGTAGGAAGAATTATTTTTATTCACTGGAGTGGCAAGTGGTCTGTTCTCCAGTTCATATTCCGTTCCTCCCCCCAAAAATATCATTACAATCTCATAGTCCAAAACTTGGCCTGACAGAAAAAAACTCCAACAAAACAAAACCCAAACAAACTGAAAACCCACAAATATGCAAAAAAAAAAAAAAAAGAAAACACAATTAAATGAAAACAATAGCAAAACTTTTACTTTCTGAAAACATTTGAGCCAGGTGTTCTGCATTATCTGTGCGTCTACTATAGTATCTCTTATGGGTTTCTCTTAGAATTACAGTCTCTTTTTTCAGATTCAGTTTAGGAAATTTCATCTCTTGATATTCAAGTAATCTAAATGTGGGGCTAGTGGGGTATTAGTCCTTTTGTAAAATACATAAGGCGATGAGTAATTACATAAAGAAAATGTCATTGGTTATAAATAATGGATTTGTTTCATAGCTACTTGAGTAACTTAAATTTTAGACTTCTACACAAGTGCTTGTAAATAAGAAACTTTTTTCAGAACTTTTTTTCTAACATAAAACCTTGTGGTATTTGGATTCTATGTCTAAATCTGTTTTAACCTATTTCTGATTAGAACTCCTGGAAAATTTGTAATCATAGAATATACTGAGTTAGAAGGAACCCATCAGGATTCCTACTCCTGGCATAGGAACTCCAAGAGCCACACCATGTGCCCAAGAGTGTTGTCCAAACACTTCTTGAACTCAGGCTGGTGCTGTGACCACCTCCTTGGAGAGCCTGTTCCAGTGCCCAATCACCCTCTGGGTAAAAAACCTTTTCCTGAGACCCAGACTAAATGTCCCCTGACACAGCTTCGTGCCATTTCTTCAGCTCCTGTCACTGGTCATGAAAGTAATAGATAAGAACATACAGCATTTGTAATATTAGTGGATTTAGGTGTGGTTTTGCCAGATGTCTTTTGCAGGTCCCTTAAAAGTAATTAATGATCCATATACCTGAGACAAAAGTTGAAAACTACTGTCTCTATTCCTATAAAATTTATGTTTGTTTGGTTTTTTCCCTGTATTCTTAGCAAGTAACTGCTCTACCACAAACCCCTAGAACTTACAGCTCTTGTCCAGAGGAACTGGTGACGTTCAGCACAAATTTGTTCTGTCATGGCTTGAGCTCACTCAGTCTGCACTTGAATTCATAGCTTATGGATAGATGTTATAATTAACACAGTCATTAATTCATACAGAGTCAGTTCTACTCGATCCTTCCTAAGGATGTAGATAAAGGAATTCTTCCTCTTAGAGGGTTTTCATTTGGCCCTAGGCACTAACTCTCTTTAGCTTTCTAGCTTAGTAATAATCATCATCACTTAAAACAACTCTTATGCAGCTAATAGAGTTTTTGCAGTGTGTTTGTTGCTCTTATTGCCAGTGTCGGATCTAAATAACTCAGTATGAAAATAATGGGGAGTGTATACACTAAGAAATAAGAAGTGACTTTTATGACCTCCCTGTAAGAGTGCTCTTGCTCCATTCTTCATAGTACCAGTGCAAATTTTAGTAGTATAAAGGGATGAGGGTGTTCAAATGAAAAGAAAAAAAATGGTGCTTTACTGGAATAGTTGTCATGTGTTCTGCTGTGTATTTTTCAGGATCAAACATCTGATTGAAAAAAGCATATTCTTCAGGGCATTCCGAAAATAGGCCACATGAAAGTAATTCTCATTACCTATACATGGTCATTCTAACTTGCTGTTCTTGAAAATATGTTTATTTTTAAACATTCAAGTTAATATCATGCAGTGTTGAAATGGCATTTGTTCAATCTTGAGACAAAGAATCTCAAAGTTTAAAAAAATGTTTTAGTAGTCACACCATACTGTTAGCACAGTAATCTCAATATTTGGAAAGTGAGGAGTTAGTTTTATTAGACTCATTTGGAAAACATTCACTTCCTGAAAGATATACTACACAAAGTCTTGCTGTGCTACTTAATATCTGAAATACTGAGAAAGAATTTCATGTAACTTGAGTTTAACCTTTTACAAACTAGTTAGGAGGGGCTGTAATTCAGCAAGCATGTGTAAAATTTTAAATTAAATGAATACATCTTTTTTTCCATATTATTTGGATTGTCACCTGGGAGCACTCATTTCTCTACTGAATTTTAAAGTGCCAGATCCTTTTTTGGGATTAGAAAAGATCAATTTTATGGATTTTAAAAGATAAATTTATTTTAAACATCTGATACAATTAAAATATTGATAGAAATGGGGTTTGAAGCCTTCAGAGAGGAGAGGGTTTGTGAGGGACTGCATAAAAACAGTATGCCTTGCTGAAAGAGCAGAAAAATTAATTGGTAGCCTCAGAGCTACAGTAATCAGAGGACTGCATTCCTTTCCATAACAGACACTGAACTATTGATGGTTAAGCTGTTGGGATATTGTGATCGATATTTTGCCCAAAAAAGTTCCTGTAAAAACACTAAACAACCCTGAGAACAGAAATTATTCTGTTAAATGTAGTGATAATAATCAAAACTATAGAAAAAGTAATTTTTTCTGAAAAAGGAATTTTGGTAAATTCAATTAATTAAATTTCTGAATATGGAAATATGCTGTTAGGAAGCTCATTCTTGATCCTTGTTGATGTTGACCAACAAATCTATGTTATCAATGACTGAAGTTCAAAGCCCCCACACGCTGGGATACCTGCTCTTAAGAGCAAACCTACTAGTGGAATGGGCTGTCAGGGAGATGGTGGAGCCACTGTCCCTGAAGGTGTTTAAGAAAAGACTGGATGTGGCCCTTAGTGCCATGGTCTGGTTGATAAGGTGGTGTTAGGTCACAGGTGGGACTCGATGATGTCCTACGTCTTCTCCAACCCAGCTGATTCTGTGATTCTATGAAGATCTACCCTCTCTATTGTCCCTTAGCAGCGTTGAAGCAAGGCCATTTCCCCATTTGTAGAAGTCTCCTCCTCACATTCCTTGTACAATCTAAGCTAAACTTGGATAATTCCATGCAATATAAATTAAACACAGCCATACAGTTATGAATTTTATTTTTACTTTGCTTTACATTGAATAAAGATGTAATTGTTTCAAAGAAAATTGCAGCCTGGTATAGGGAAAAGTTTGGGGCTGGGATTTTTTTGTTTGTTTCTGTTTGGGGTTTTTTTTTTCCTAAAAACAACCATTGAGATGCCTTTTTTTTCCTTTCAGAGTTTGGAAAATTAATGTGATGGGACAGGATGCAGAACCAAAGTTGAAGTTGGAGTTGGCCATCTTGGTCAATGAAGAGTTGGAGCAGACGCATCTCAAACACAGAAAAGGATGGCTGAAGAGCAAGAGCAGTGCATTTAATTTTAGGAGGAAAACAGTACCAGAATTTTTAGATCTAGCTAAGCAAGGAAATAAGCTAGTCTTGAAGTTTAGCATTGTGTAACAAGGAGGAGAGAGCTTTTCTGTGACCAAGTTGAACTAATGTCCTTCCTTCTTGCATCCTGTTTGTCTTCAGCTGTGGCTGAAGTTGCCCTGATTCATGACAGCTGGTTCAGCATTTCCTAGCTTGTGATCACAGCTGGTTTGAGTTAACTGATTTTGAACTAAAAAGAGGGAAATTAGTTGTAGGATAAAGGAAGAGTATTTTGTGGGGCAGGAGGGTGTGTTAGGAAGGGTTAGTAGATGTTATATACGTTTGAATGTTGAGAAAGAGCAACGAGATGGCTGAAGTGTGTGGTACTCCATAACCCTACCTGTCCTTTCTATTTATGGATTAAGAACAAGAAATGGAGCTTTTGCAAGTTTGATTAAAATATGAAGAGGCCGGGAACAATCCCTTCTAGTGACAGAACAAGAGTGAGAAAAGGCAACCTTTCTTCTGTCTCTGCAGAGAGGTTTTCCATACAGACCTGCTGGTTCTCAGAGTATTATTCATATTTACTTGGTAGGTTATGAGTTGAAAAGTGAATTTTGGGTTTTTTTATTTGTTTAGGTTTTCTGTTTGTGTTGTAGGTGGAGTTAAGGCAGAAGTGGACAGTGGTGAGGACAAAGTGTTCAGTCACTAAGTTGTTGTGGTCAAACAGTTGCTCCAAGTGAGTCATGAGCCAGATGCATTTCAGTTCTTGCTGTTAAGTGTGGAGTTCTGCCACGTACAAAAGCAAAGGCCTCGGAATGGCAGCCTGCATTCAGAGCTGGTCTGAGTTGGGAATGGGTTTTTTTGGTTCCCTACCCAGAGTGCAAGTGCCAATTGTTAGTGCAATTTCTCTGTTAAGAACAGGTATTCTAGTTAGGCTCTCAAAAGGGAATCTGAGTAGTACTCAGTATATGGGTATGCCACAATGAACATATATTGTGGACTCTGGAACTACAATCTGATATGCCAATGAGATACATCTTGAACAAAACTAAGATGTGAGGTTGTTGCTCTTTTGAATCAACTGCAGCTTTTTCAGATAGTTCAGTAATACCTGAGACCTGCCAGGCAAAATTTGACAAATTGGAACCAGGAATCTTTTGGTTTAAAGCTGTGTTTTTACAATATGTTTAGGAGTGTTTTAATCTTTGATGTATGTTTTTGCTGATGTCAGGTTATCTTGCAGAATGTTAATTTAATGAAGGTTTTTAATATGGATAAAGTGGATTGCATTTTCCTCCATGTTTTCTGGTGGGCTGATGTTGAGAAGCTGTTGAGCAAATGTCCTGTTTTGATGCCATGCCTTAACTTCTTTGCTAGAAAGCAAAAGACCAAATAAGTTGATAGGCAGACCACCAAGTTTTGACACCAAGAGAACAGAACAAAAGCTTAAGAAAATGTAGTAATTGCAGTCTGTATGCTCCTGCAGCTCCCTACCTGAATGAGTGAGTGCTTCAAGAAGGCTGAGATTGAGAAGCTTGCTGCCAGTTCTGAGCAACTCAGAGTGTAACTAACTGATTTCACATCTCTGCTCCAGGGCATACGAAAATGCCATCACTTTATAAAAACGTGAGAACTAGATCAATATTTGCACAAGGCTCTAGTGTCATTATTTCATTCACTTCCCTGCCACAATCAGTGAAATTTGTCTACTGCGTAGTGATTTGAAGCATTTCTGTTGTTTAAAATATTTAACTATCCTAAGACTCCTTAGGCCTCTCTCCAATTGCAAGATTGTTAGTGGAAACATTCTAAGAAATAAACCAGTTCTTGTCCCTATTTTCAGTATAAAGTTATGGGGGAAAAAAAATATTGACTATTTAGTGTGTATGCACACAGAGAAACCCATGTTGCTTGTGGCTTCCAAAAATGGTGAAAATTGACATATAGTTAAAATGACACCCTTCTGGGATATCAAATAATTTGACTTACTAATAAGATCCTTTGATTTAGTGAAGAACTCTTTCCTTTTTTATACCTCTGCTCATACAGTTTGAGAGAGAATGTGCATCATCACAGTAATATGAACACAGGTTAAAATGGAACTTAGTCCATAAGAAGTTACTACAACTGAGGCACAAGACAAATCAGTCATCTAAGAAAAACACAGTTGTGAGCTGTGTACTACTCAAAATTTACATCATCACTTGCATTTCAACTCCTGTCTGGCATTGTTACTAATTGTGTAACCGAAAAAAACTCTGACTGGATGAATGTTATCCTAAAATTTGCATAAAATCAAAGACGCTAAATTTTTAGTTAAAATTTCTGCTTATTTTATGCAAAGAGGCATGTGGCTGGCTTCAGAATTTTTGTTGTTTTTTTTTTTTTTTAGTAGGTCTGAACTTTTGTCATGGTTACCTATTACTGGAACACTTCTAAATAATTTGGGGCTGCACAGCACATGGTGTGTTAATGCTTTCTTTTTATTTTTAGTATGCTAGAACTATCTGTTCCACCCAACAGCATGAGCTGGCTTCCCTTGGTCACATTCCTTGCAGTTCATCTAACTATAAATGTTTTTAGAGTATGTTGAATGATGATGCTAAGATACTGTTGTGTTAAGTCATTAACAATAAAAATCAAACGTAAAATTTTGTGGTGCATTTTCCCCAAACACATTCCACTACTACTGTAAAATTTACCAGCCTCTTTTTTTAATAAAAATCTTATTTGGAAGCTTTTAATGTAAAATCAGCATTTTTGACAGTTGTTGAGAGTGTCTTTGGGGGTATTTTTTTTTTCTTCTGGTAAAATGTTGTGTGTTTTATGGATAGCAAAGAGCAAGTTTATTTGTGATTAGAGCAGGCAAAGTGAAATGTGTTGTCTCAGACTTGGTGAGAATCTGAAAGTGTTTTCCAAGAAGTTAGGAAATGAAGGAACCTAAAAGAAGATCTATTCCTGTTCAGCTAGCAAGTTATGTTTTCTGAGAGGTGGGTATTTTCCCTTGATAATCTCCATCCAAAACAAAACCATTATTTTGGGATGTTGTGGGATAAAGCACTGTATATTTACAAAGTAGCAGAGGTTGCTACTTCTTGCTTTACCTCAGTAATCATTGATTTAAAAATACTAACAAACTTACAGCTGCCTGCAATTCACAAACTGCAGTTTTTGCAGCAGGCTCCCTAGGATTTCTGAGCATACTTTAGGAGTAATGCTTCCACTGTTGGAGCCTTGAACTTAAACTGCTTTTCAGCAAGAGTCATAGATCTTGTGATCCCACAGTGGAAAAAGAAAACAGGTGGTAGGGCTAGATGTTCTGGCTCTTTCCATTTTTACCATTGCTCTGACAGCTTGCCCTAGGAAGCTTTCCCTTTAGAAAAGAGATAAGATAGTAAACAGAACTGGCCAGGCATATACAGGGCTTGTCAACCTCTGACTTCTGCCATAAATCTTTAATCCAAAAATTAAGAGTTGGTCCTTCACTTGTTTACACAGCAACAAAACACTTTATTCTTCCTTAAAAAAAGAAAAAAAAATCTTTTGTTGTCAGTGTACAACATGCTTAATTCTGTAACACTGTAGTTAAATTTGTGTTGTCTGACAATGCCTATGCACGGCTTTAAAAAAAAAAAAGTCTTGAGTAAGCAGTTGATTCAATACAATATTTCTGTGTTCTTTATCAGCTCCAGATCAGTATTTAAATAGAGCTGCACACATCCACAGTCTTGTATGTAGTTATACTTATGTATTTGGTATCAGTGTCTTCTAACACAGTTCCTTTTCCCTCATGGTAGAAAAGGTTTTGAAGTGAGAATTCAGTATGTGTTTGAATCAGTATAAACAGCTTTGCACTGGTATTGTTCTCATCAACAGCCACTCAAGGATGAGCAGAGCACCATGTCACTGGCACAAACCTAGATTACATCAAGAAAAAAGGAACAAGCAGAACTGATGCTACTTCATCTGGATTACCACAGCAGATACTATGTTAGGACCCTTCAACAGTCAAATGAGATTTGCATCCACATTTGGATTTTCTCTGTAAGAATGCTCAGGAAAATGAATCTTAAATACCTGTGCATAATATGTCACTTCTGGCATGTCAGTATCCAAATCTTGGTGGGCTAACCAAGTTTTTTTGAAAAAGCATGTCCACCTACCTCACTGCTTTCATATTAATTTCTTCTATGATGCAGCCTTTTCTCCAAACCCTTGTGCTAGTTAATAAGTATAGCAATGATGGCTTACATGAGTTATCTCAAAGGAGTATTTGAAGGGTTAGACTCTTGATTCAAATCATACTGATTTTATCCTTTAGGTAGTGGGGTGACTCAAAATGCCTTTGTCAGATGTCTTTAACCTCTCCAGCTGTCCTGTCAGTGAGGATGAGTCAGAAGCTGAAGTCCTACAACTAACACTCCCTAAATCTGGAAAGCTCAGCTGTTGCCCTAACTGATTTGGCAGCTTGGGGCAGGATGGGGAATGGTGTATTACTGAGGTGACAGCAGCTTTTCCAGAGTGCTTCTGTATTTTTCAGAGAGAGGAAAGTCTCGTTGTCCTTTGTTTTATTCTACACTGGTAATGAAAACAGTATTTTTCAGGGGGACTGAGCTAGCTGGGCTATAGTAGAAACAGTGTCCTTGGTAACATCTGAGGCTGACACTTTGGAACACTTTGTGCACTTCCTACGCCAGCATTTGGAGTAAGGTGCTGAACTTGTAGAACATGTGGGGTACAGGATGTGATTGTCTGTGGTCCCCTTGAGCCTGAAAGAAAGGTCTCTGGTCCAGGCAGAGAGGACTCCATTAAGAACTTGGCATTCCACTGTTTGGTAGACATATATATGGCATACACACAGACTGAATTCATGTGCTCAGTCCTGAGACAGCTACACCTGTGGCACCCAGTGCTAAGGGGACAGACAGGTTCTTTCAGGGATCTCAGGCAGAATGATGATGATAACCTTTAGTAATAATTAAAGCTTTATTTTCTTAGCAGCCTATTATAATCAGTATATCAAAGAATTTATTGCTAAAATGGCATTGGATTTCTAGAAGCAGAATCAAAGTAGTCCAATTTAGAAGTAGCCTAATACAGCATTTATAATGCAACCTAACTTATAATTACAGCTCTGTGTGCTGTAAGGCTTCCCTCTGGGTCAACAACAGCACCTCCCTGGCTGGGTTCTTGGGGCCTCCAGGGCTGGCAGGGAAGGGAAGAATTATTCTGGTGCCCAGCAACCTTGAGGCAAGTAGGGAGGGGAAGAAGAAATCTCTTTGGTTTGTCTGCTTGGTTCACTGGACCTTTGGGGCCTGATAATGAGGGAATGTGAACAAATACATTACCAACTTGGTTACAGAGAGCAGCTGCTTGGCTTAGAGAATGGCATTGGTTATGCCAAACACATAATACAGGGTCAGGAGCAGGAGAGGAGGTACTGGTCTCATACATGTGATGGTTTTGGTAGCACTGTCCGATGGACTTTAAGTACAAATAGCCCTCCCCACAGAGAGAGTAAGAAAATACTTCATCCAAAGCCATTCTATACAAACTGTAGTTGAGCCTGTAGGTTGCATTTGTGGCCTTTGTTGCCTTGAAGCCTTCCAAAGGGGAGCTCTGCACTCCTGTCCACTGCATATACTACAGAGTGGTTTTACCCTTTTCAACTAGCCATAGTTATAAACTGCTATGGTCATAGATTTTTTTTTTCCCCTGTTCCAAAGAACACAGATCTAACAGCAAATTTTTTTATTGGGTCTATAAACATAAAGAAACAATGCTTTCCTGAGATTTCTTGATGGTTACTATGGCCGCATTTTTGAGAAGATTTGTGTTTTGGTTTTGCTTTCAGGGTAGTGTTAAATCTATTACACTAACAATGTTTTCATTTTACTTCAATATCTCCTACAGGCTTCAACAGAAATGCACACAGGAAATGAGAATTAGTTCTAGCATTCTCCTTGTTTAAAATGAAGCTTTTACAGCAGTAATAATAAAACTTTCAACTGTTTTTGAATTTTTATTTTTTTTTGCTAGCTGGATTTTGAGTAGTCTGCTTGAATAGTTGTGAAAAGGAACTAGTCCGTATCATAAAGTTACTAAGCCTGAGATCTGCTTTAGTCAGGATCTGTTTTCAAGTACTTTAAGTCCTTGAAAATAGAATTGTCTTGCTTTTATTGTGCTTCACCTCTCTTCATAAATTCTTTGCTGGGAGGAGAGAATCCCAAGCTATAGTGTGCCCTAACTCAAGCTTCTTAGCTCCTCACTTCCAGTGCTAGGACAGTTTTAGCCGGGATGTTGCCACTGCTTTTGGATCTGAATTACTTGAACTGGATTATAGAACTGATTTAGGTTAAAAGCTCACTCTCCCCAAAGTGTCTAAAGAATTATTTTTGTGAGTGTTTTTTAGTCCAGTTTTCCTTGATCTAATAGCTATTGCAACACAGTGCAGGAAGTAGCACAGCAGTAAGGGAGTGAAAAGCATTGAATAACCCTGCATTGTAAGGGGAGGCAGAGGGAGGAGAAAATGTTATTGAACTAGAGTCTTTCATGTCCTTAGGATTCTTGCAGTGTTCTCTCCCTGAAGGAGCAGTACTTAGTTGGAGTTAAGGACAGCAGTTTCTTAACAACAACATGGAGAAAAACCTTTGTTTCTTTAGAAGAAGAAGTATTATTATATTAATGGGACTTTAATTTAACTAGTATATGTGCAAGTGGAATGTCCTAGTGGCCCTCTGTGTGTGCGTTACTGGCTTGGTGAAAGAAGAACTTAGGATGCAGATTTTAGAGTACAGATTCTGGTTTATAACATTTGCCAGTAATGCTACACTGTTATCAGAAATAATATGGCCAGCACGACCAGGCCAGTGACTGCCCCTCTGTTCTCAGGGCTGATAAGGACACACCTTGAGTCCTGTGTGCAATTTAGGACCCCCCCACTACAAGAAAATATTGAGGTGCTGGAGAGTGTCCTGAGAGAGGCAATTGAGCTGGTGAATGCTCTGGACAAGTCTTATGAGGAGCAGCTGGGGTTGTTTAGCTTGGAGAAAAGGAGACTTGGGAGACCTCAACATTCCCTACAATTGCCTGAAATTGGGTGTAGTGAGGTGGAGCTCAGTCTCTTTTCCCAAGTAATAAGCAACGGGACAAGAGGAAATGGCCTCACATTGCATCAGGGGAGGTGTAGAGGTTTAGATTGTTTAGATTAGATGAAAAGGTGGCCAAGCATTGGAACAGGCTGCCCAGAGAAGTGGTAGAGTCCCCATCCCTGGAGATATTTAAATGACATGTGGATGTGGTGCTTAGGGACATGGTTTAGTGGTGCACTTGGCAGCGCCAGGTTGATGGCAGAACTTGATGACCTTAAAGGTCTTTTCCAACCTAAATGATTCTATAGTTTTTTAATTTTCAGGTGCTTTGCTGGCACAGCAAATTATGATGACAATCAGAGCACCTGACACTTGTACCCCAGCACTGAGAGATGAACTTTAGTAATGAAGAGTGAAGTCAAATGAATATTAATTTATTTTTTATGTCCCTAAAAGATGTGTTGTTAGACTATGACTGCAGCTGTTATCTCAAGCAGGGGAGAGGAGGAAGTGACAGTGCTGAGACTACATTAAAATTTCAGGATAATGCAGCAAATATGTGCAAACCACAGAGAGAATCTGCCAGAACTGTGAAGTCAAGATGGCCTGAGCTGAGTTCTTACATCTTCATAATACAGAAAATGACTAGTTGCAGGGGTTTCTCAACTTAATGGTCAATCTGTGTGGGGGAGAATAAGCAGCCTAGCATGGAAGACAACATTGATGCACATTCAATATGAGCTTGATTGCATTTGACCAAGATCACAAAGGTGATGACAGCTGCAATTGCAGTTACAGCATAGATAGCATTTCAGTCACCAGCTGTCCACTCAGCTGTGGCACGTGGTTGCTACAGTAGTACTTTTAACCAAACTGGGAAGGAAATAGCAGAATCCTGTAGAAACTACAGTAAATACTTTTTTTCTAGTATCTCTGACAATAAAGGAAAACTAGTCATTTGGGCCATGTTTCAGGAAATCAAGTATTTTTTTTTTCCTTTATAAAATCTTACAGGAGCCTGAACAAACAATGAGAACAGTAGATTAGGCACAGACATAGGATATTACAGTTCCACCTATTTAGATTCAGGTAAATTAGATTGAGATTAGCCAGTTTGATTTGTTTTGTTTTCAGTCTCAGTGTTTTATGGTTCAAACAGGCTGAAGAGTTTTTAAATGGTGACTAGCACCAGGAGACATGATATGACACACTCCACACCCATAGAGCAGGTGTTTTTATCCATTAAAATCATATCTCTAAACATCTTTGAGAGTAGGCTAATCTAATTTATTCGTGAAAATAGTGTTAATTTAAAAATAATAAGAACATTGTTGCTTTTCTGTGTCAAATATATGGCCACGGTTGCTCACTGGTACTTTGTGAAGAATTTCCATTGTGCTTTTGATAAGAATAAACCAATGCAAGGGACATTCTTCTTTGAAGAAAACTTTGCCATGTTCTGGAATTGAGCTGACAGAACAGTTACTTTATGGAGGTCCTAATGTTTGGAATGTGAAATTGCATGAAATGGAGGCCTTAGAATAAGTAAATCATGAATGCAGTATGTGATTCATAAACTAGCTTCGGGTGAAATAAAACCTTCTTTCCATGCTTTACTCTGATTCATGAGCCCTTCATTGCCACAATGTTCAGAACTTCCATGTAACAAAACCCTCTTTATAAAGCAAACTGTGCTAACTGTGCTAAAGTTTTTGTATCTAATTTTCATTTTGGAGTAAAACAGTGTTAGGTTTGGATGACCAAATGAGCACAAATACTTTGGGTTTTTTTCTTACCATTCAACTTCCAAAATTACCAACATATGGCCATAGTTTGCTGCTTTAAAACTTCAATAAAGTTTTCTGCCAGGTGTATGGCCTATGAAACCTCCTTCCCTCTTTTTCCCAAACCTACCATCTTTTCAAAACTTAATTATAAAGATTAACTTTGTAGAAAACACTGAAGATCAGGTAATCTGGCCTGAACTCATTTTTAGTTTAAGAAATGAGTTTCAACTCAGATATTGCTTTACCTCTTTTTTAAAGATGGGGGTTTTTATGGATTCAAGCATTTTAAAGCTGGAATATTTTTAAGACACTAAGTTTAATTAAATACTATCTCAACTAAACAATGCTATAACTTGTTTAAAATATACCTTTTCCAAGTCTAACTTTTCCTCATAAGAAAACAGTGTTTTAAGAAACACCGAGCATTTTCAAGGTGTATGGAAGATCTTGTCTAATTGGCAAAGTCTGTTTCAAGTACCCCTCACACATAACCAAATAGAAAGAGACATCACTTCTGTGTTATTTGCAAGGCAAGCTATCTTGGAGAGTTCGCAGTCAAAATGAATGTAGGTCTGAATTTTCCTTTCAAGAAAGAAAAGGCATTGCTCATGAATGGAAGTTGGTTTCAGTTATTATAGCTTAGTTTTAAATGTACCGTGGGGAATGGTTATCAAAACTTAATTTTGAAACTTGATGCCAGCTTTTGTTTTATCACTGTCTATTAAATATCCGGTGTGCTGACTGTGCCATCTGTTCTTCCTGCAGGGCACAAGAAGGAAAATCAATCACTCAGCCATCCAAAACACTGAGTGGTACTTGAATCAGATGCACAAGGATGGCATAACACTAACTGGATAGATATTATTTTGGAAGATTAATCTCTAAAGAAGTTCTCTGGAATGTCATCTACCTTGCCTACTCTAGCTGGTTTCATCACAAATACAGATATCTCAGGTTCATCCTTGGTTCAAGGAGGATTAATTTAAAGCTAGGCCTCTTAGGGCCACTTTTGATTCAAGGAAACCCTAGCATGTACAAAGCTGAGACTTCCAGGAACACTTTCACTTATTTAAGCAGTGTAATAATCTTTTAAAGATGGAAGGCTTGCATCAAATTTGGCTATGAGGTGCTTTGCAGTGTTTGACCCAGGATGGCCTACTTGCAGCTGGCTGCCTGTGCTTGTTCTGGGGGTAACATTTGTGCAAGCTCAGTGTCTGATTTGCCTCTTGCTTTCACATGGATCAATACAGATGAATCAATAAAGATAACCTTCAAATGCTGGCCCTTTGGGAAGGACAAACAGTAGTTGCAAAAAGAGGAGGGTATTGCCTGGAAATTGTCACCCTGCCTTTGTCTCTCCTGTCATTTTCAGTTTCTTGTTTTGCACCATGCTGTTTGTCTTAAGGAAAATCTGCAGAGTGTGTCCCTTGGGGAGCTGACTCAGGCTTTACTCAGGGTCTGCTGTAACTGGAGTTCACAGAGATTGCACTTCAGACTTATAAGAGGCAGACCAACAGCATAAGCAGGGCTGTTGATCCCTGCTGCATATTCCATTGTAGGGGAAGAAAACAGCTTATCAGAGAAGATAGGTTAAGTTCATATCAGAAAAGTATTGTTACAAGAGGCCTTCTCTGTGACCCCTACTTGTAAATGTGCTGTGGAACAGAGTCCCCATCCCAAATTATTTTTCTTAAAGCACAGCAAAACTAGACTATCAGTGGCCAAAGCTCCTGTAAGAGAGTATAGGAGTGCTGTGGGGCTGCCTGCTGCTCGAGCATGAGAGGAAGAGACCAGTGGTGGATGTGATTTTTAGACATATGGGATGTTAAAATAAACAGATAGCGATATGAACAGCTATCTAACTTTGTTCCTTGGCCTCCTGCCTAGATTTGAGGTGCTGCTAACTATGTAGCCTCTCCATGAAAGCTGTGGAAAAAAAAGTGCTGGAAATCAGATGTTTTCTGTTGGCAGTGCTCCCTTAGTCCCCCAGCACTAGGTCTTAGTTGGAACTCTGACATGCGGGGGAACTCTGGGCCCAAGGGAAGAGGAATAAGGCTCAGGAGGAACAGAATCTGCTGGGGCTTGAGGGGTTAGTTCAGGGATATGGGAAGAGATCTGAATTTCCAACATTTCACAATACCTGAAGAGTTTTAAAGTGTTATGTTTTTCTGGAGAGGGGAGGGTGAGTACTGCATCATGGAAGATTTAAATAGCTTGACCTGTCTCAGAGCTGATAATTACCAGACTTCTGCAAGCTAAGTGGAGGAAAATTTTACTGCAGTGTGGAAAAAGATCACAGCAGTGCTTATGAAGATATTGGGAAGTCAAATAGCCCCAGATTAAAGACTGGCGAGATTTGCAATGGATAGATTGTAAAATAATGTAACCAAAAGCTTTATTAACAGAGACAAGCAATTACCTTGTGCTCAGACCTTGTAAGACAATAAAATAAAAACCTAATGGAAGCCTTATATGAGTTGTACATTGCTAACACTTTATATTAAATATTAAATAAATAACCTCCAGTTCTTAAGCCTTAAGGCTTCAGAAGAAAAGTTTTTTCCTAAACTGAGGTTTAGAAAGAAAGGTTAAAAGATTTTCGTCAACTGTAAGATATTGGAAATCAAGTTACATGTCAATCTTTTTCACCATGGTGATGTTCAGTCTTCTAGAGAAATGAAAAAAATTAAGCATGTGGTTCTACTTCTGTCTCAGCCAAAGACGTCAATACAGGGGTTTCCCTTTTGAAATACTGTCCAACGTTTCTGCAAATCAACTCCTATTTTCAAATGGAAGTTGTAAACAAGAAATATAAGATGAAGGGTAATATTGTGTCCAGACTAAGTTACAACCATACTCTTCTCCCTGCTTATCTAGCATTTGTATCTAGATAAATGGAATGCACTTGCTGCACATGCATGTCAGGATGAAAAATTACTAAGAAAATTACTGCAAATTTTTGTTTAAATTCAAAAGGCATTCATTTAAGTTTTCTCATTTCAAATACTGACCCTGAAAAGCTGAGCCACAAACTTAGCAACTGTTCTCTCAGGAACGATCTAGTGAATGTCAGACAAAGGGTTTGTTATAGGCTGTGGTAGGCTTCTAATGATGTGACTAAAGGGAAGCTGTGTGATATACAGGTTGAAACAGAAATATTGAACTTAATTTTCCTGCAGGCTACCCCACTAAAGGTTCTGTTATGTTCCCTGTGCCATTGTGCTTCATTTTCACTGCAAACTGAAGCAGATCAAACTCACTGAGATGGAGAGTTTTTTTGAGACAATTCAACGAAGGTATTAGTAACACTACCTGTCAATGAAGGTTTGTTATGAAAATACTAATTTTAGTTCTACAGAACAACTTCTTTAAAACTATTTGCAGTTAATACGTGATTAAGTCTTGAAAAATACTTGGTAGAGTACTAAAAAAAAAAAAAAAATTAAAATTAGTGCATTTCACCATTTATTAGGCTGTTTTCCTTGAGATAGCCAGCTCCTTTTCACAGTTTCAGTAGCTGGTGGGTCTGAAGTCTAAACATGAGTTGCCTTGCAGACGGGGTAGGGCTTGCCTGAGATGCTTTCGGGGGGAGTTGGCTTGGATGTTCCTGTTGTGCATACGCCTCCGTACTCATGCTTTCCAGCTGACAGCGATCGCTCGCCTCTCCCGGGCGGCTCGGAAGCCCTGGGCCGGGCGGTCCCTCAGGAGGCCGCTCGGGGCACCCGCCCGCCTTTCCCGGGCCCGCGGCGGGAGCACTCCCGCCCTCAGCCCGGCCCCGCCCCTCGCCACGCGCCGCGGCCCCGCCGGGAAC